>OZ035827.1:43731007-43903507 GCA_964034765.1 Knipowitschia caucasica | reverse complement strand
TATGTGTCTATGTACCTGTGTCTATGTGTCTATGTACCTGTGTCCATGTGTCTATGTACCTGTGTCTATGTACCTGTGTCCATGTGTCTATGTACCTGTGTCTATTTACCTGTGTCTCTCTCTCTCTGGTCTCTCGTTTCCCTCTCTGGTCTCTCTCTGGTCTCTCTCTGGTCTCTCTCTCTGGTCTCTCTGGTCTCTCTGGTCTCTCTCGTTTCTCTCTCTGGTCTCTCTGGTCTTGCTCTCTGGTCTCTCTGGTCTCTCTGGTCTTGCTCTCTGGTCTCTCTGGTCTTGCTCTCTGGTCTCTCTGGTCTCTCTGGTCTTGCTCTCTGGTCTCTCTCTGGTCTCTCTCTGGTCTCTCTGGTCTCTCTCTGGTCTCTCTGGTCTCTCTCTGAACACTAAAGATGAAGACAGAATGTTGTGTCTGATTTGTTGACGACATTTTGCTATAAGACTCATTCTGTTCAAACTACATGTTATTGATGAGACTAAAGTTACAGACCTGAGCTTTAAACATGTGTTATTGATGAGACTAAAGTTACAGACCTGAGCTTTAAACATGTGTTATTGATGAGACTAAAGTTACAGACCTGAGCTTTAAACATGTGTTATTGATGAGACTAAAGTTACAGACCTGAGCTTAAACATGTGTTATTGATGAGACTAAAGTTACAGACCTGAGCTTTAACATGTGTTATTGATGAGACTAAAGTTACAGACCTGAGCTTTAAACATGTGTTATTGATGAGACTAAAGTTACAGACCTGAGCTTTAAACATGTGTTATTGATGAGACTAAAGTTACAGACCTGAGCTTTAACTACATGTTATTGATGAGACTAAAGTTACAGACCTGAGCTTTAAACATGTGTTATTGATGAGACTAAAGCTACAGACCTGAGCTTTAACCATGTGTTATTGATGAGACTAAAGTTACAGACCTGAGCTTTAAACATGTGTTATTGATGAGACTAAAGTTACAGACCTGAGCTTTAAACATGTGTTATTCTCTGGTCTAGCAGCAGGGGGCGCTGTTCAACTCTGCACAGACACGGAGGCAGAGGAAGAGGACTGACATCAAAACAAAGGGACTTCACCAGACACAGGGACCAGAGACCAGAGAGACCAGAGAGAGACCAGAGAGAGACCAGAGAGACCAGAGAGAGACCAGAGAGAGACCAGAGAGAGACCAGAGAGAGAGACCAGAGAGAGACCAGAGAGAGGCCAGAGAGAGAGACCAGACAGAGACCAGAGACCAGAGAGAGACCAGAGAGAGAGACCAGAGAGAGACCAGAGAGAGACCAGAGAGAGACCAGAGAGACCAGAGAGAGACCAGAGAGAGACCAGAGAGAGACCAGAGAGAGACCAGAGAGAGACCAGAGAGAGAGAGACCAGAGAGAGACCAGCGAGAGAGACCAGAGAGAGACCAGAGAGAGACCAGAGAGAGACCAGAGAGAGACCAGAGAGAGACCAGAGAGAGACCAGAGAGAGACCAGAGAGAGAGACCAGAGAGAGACCAGAGAGAGACCAGAGAGAGACCAGAGAGAGAGACCAGAGAGAGACCAGACAGAGACCAGAGACCAGAGAGACCACAGAGACCACAGAGAGACCAGACCCTCCGTAGACCGGCTCTCTGTGGTCATGTTTGCCGGGTGGATCATCGCTGTCCCCCTGTCTGCAGAGCACGCCTAGGGGCCCCTCTCTGGCCCCTCCCCTGCCGCTGCTGAGAGCCTGACCCCGGGGCCCGTGATGGAGAGGGGAGCGGACGTACGGAGCAGGTCTGTGTCAGGGCTCAGTGTATTTCCACCGCTTCTATTGTACTTTCTGTAGATGTTTAAAAGAACCATGTGTAAGAACTGTCATCATTACATCTGTCTCTAGACTAAGTTCAGGGAATGATAATGTCAACGTTACTTTTCCAGCCCCTAAATCTTGTTATTGTTTTCATCTCGATGTCCCGCCCTCCACCGTTTAACCAATCAGAAAGTCTGTGGTCCGGGCGCCAGACCTCACAGTGTCGATCTCACTGGTAAAGTACCATGTGGCCTAAAACAGGTCTAAAAACTAAAAAAGGTAACAAAACAAGGAATAAAACCAGAATTTCTATCTTTGTGAAAAAGGTGTTGGTTATAGATTAGTTGTTGACAAAACTCTTGTCTATTCAGCTGTTATGGTCCCAGCTGGATTCATCTGCTTATCTGGCAACCTGAGTCAGGGAGAGTGGGAGAGGCTGCAGTACGACTTTTGGACAGATGTTTACAGACCGCTGCTTTAACTGATGACAGTAGTCCAGGGAAATGAGAATCTGCAGATGGATTTACACTTATATACAGTCTATGATTTACACCCTGTAAATCTGGTTTGTTTTTATTTCGAGGCCCCGCCCCCCACAGTTTGACCAATCAGAAAGTCAGTGATCCAGGAGCTAATCTCACTGGGAACATGTCAGAGACTAAAAACGGTCTCGTTATGATTCTCAAATCATCAATGACAAAACAGGGAATAAAAGCAGGATCTGTGTCGGGACAAGAACTTTTCATCTGACGCAAAACTGTCAAAGTTCCTCATTGACAAGTGAGTAAAGCACTGATGTTTTCTATTGTAATCAATGAAAATGGACAATACAAAGTATGTTCCCATAACAGATGATTAGCATGCTAGCTCAATGGGAGCCTTCTAGAGACACTTCAGATCCATTACACATCGATAATGTGTAATCGAACTGAAAAGGGCTAAATATTTTTGACAAACAATAATGTCGATCTGGGTTGTGTTGTGTCAGTGTTAGTTCTGGTGTGTTCACCTGGTGGTACCAGTGGTTGTGGTTTGTTTTAGTCTAGTTTTCAGACAGTACTGACTCTAACAAGTGGGTGTATATTGTTTTCAGACATGATGCATTTCCACCTGAGAAGAGCCTAATCTCGGTGTAAAATGTGTTGTTTATAGCTTTGCTGTTGACCTTTGTCTGTTCAGTTACTATGGTCCCAGCAGCTCCGGCCCGAGCCAGAGGCCGTGGAAGAAGCCGCACCCGACTGCTCCATCACTGCCCAGTCCTGGAGGATCATCACGGTCAGTTGTCAGAGCCACATGATTTTTGATTTCACTGCATTTTCTGCAACACTTTGAGCCTAAAATGATACTTCTTCTACAGACGGGACCTGAACCAAGGCACACAGTTCTCAGCAGTTCTACAGGAAAGGTAGAAGATGAAAACCAGATGGTGAACGGATGTTGGAGCCATTTTGTGATTTGTCATTTTACTGCCTCCTACCACCGTGTGGCGCCACCTCACATTGTATGCCCTATAAAAGTGGGCAGTACCAGTGTGCGCGGGTCCCAGCTCAAAAAAAGTGGCTCTTGGTCCAAAAGTGGTTCTTGGTCCTCTTGGTTCCAGATGCTGTTGAGGAGAGTGTATGTTTTTGGACCAGTCTAGTTTAGTTGCTGTGGACTTTAGAATGCAGCTGACGCTTGCGCAGATGCCTTTTTTCTCATGTTCCAGTCCCCGTGGCCATTTTGAAACTGCCATAGACAGCAAAAGTGATGTCACATGTTTCAATGGCGGAGATGGACTGACTACGTCTATAATATTAACAGTCTATGGGCAGTGCTGACTCTCCTCAGTTTTAGTGTGAGATCTGTGATTGGATATAAACTGGAACACAACACACACCAGCGAACCGTGCACATGGTTTTGGAAACAGAACAGGAGCAGCCAGGAAAACAAGAGAACCTACTGTGTAAGACTCGTCACCAGCCATTTGAAGTAACCTCGTGTAATTCGGCTGCATATCTGGCAACCAGAGTCAGGGTGAGTGCTGGACTCTACCGGCCCGTCTTCGTTTACACGCGTAGGCTGCTGCCCGTCAGACGTGCGTAAAACAGAACAGTGGCCACAGCGGCTTCAGCAGCTCTGGCTGTGTTTATCCCCTTCTCCTCCCGAGTGTAGGGCTTTGTTTTAACTTCAGACCAGTCACACAGACACTGCTCCCTACGTCACACAGACACACTGCTCCCTACGTCACACAGACACACTGCCCCTACGTCACACAGACACACTGCTCCCTACGTCACACAGACACACTGCTCCCTACGTCACACAGACACACTGCTCCCTACGTCACACAGACACACTGCTCCCTACGTCACACAGACACACTGCTCCCTACGTCACACAGACACACTGCTCCCTACGTCACACAGACACACTGCTCCCTACGTCACACAGACACACTGCTCCCTACGTCACACAGACACACTGCTCCCTACGTCACACAGACACACTGCTCCCTACGTCACACAGACACACTGCTCCCTACGTCACACAGACACACTGCTCCCTACGTCACACAGACACACTGCTCCCTACGTCACACAGACACACTGCTCCCTACGTCACACAGACACACTGCTCCCTACGTCACACAGACACACTGCTCCCTACGTCACACAGACACACTGCTCCCTACGTCACACAGACACACTGCTCCCTACGTCACACAGACACACTGCTCCCTACGTCACACAGACACTGCCCCCTACGTCACACAGACACACTGCTCCCTACGTCACACAGACACACTGCTCCCTACGTCACACAGACACACTGCTCCCTACGTCACACAGACACTGCCCCCTACGTCACACAGACACACTGCTCCCTACGTCACACAGACACTGCTCCCTACGTCACACAGACACTGCTCCCTACGTCACACAGACACTGCTCCCTACGTCACACAGACACACTGCTCCCTACGTCACACAGACACACACTGCTCCCTACGTCACACAGACACACTGCTCCCTACGTCACACAGACACACTGCTCCCTACGTCACACAGACACTGCTCCCTACGTCACACAGACACACTGCTCCCTACGTCACACAGACACACTGCTCCCTACGTCACACAGACACTGCTCCCTACGTCACACAGACACACTGCTCCCTACGTCACACAGACACACTGCTCCCTACGTCACACAGACACACTGCTCCCTACGTCACACAGACACTGCCCCCTACGTCACAGACACTGCCCCCTACGTCACACAGACACACTGCTCCCTACGTCACACAGACACACTGCTCCCTACGTCACACAGACACTGCTCCCTACGTCACACAGACACACTGCTCCCTACGTCACACAGACACACTGCTCCCTACGTCACACAGACACTGCTCCCTACGTCACACAGACACTGCTCCCTACGTCACACAGACACACTGCTCCCTACGTCACACAGACACACTGCTCCCTACGTCACACAGACACACTGCTCCCTACGTCACACAGACACTGCTCCCTACGTCACACAGACACTGCTCCCTACGTCACACAGACACACTGCTCCCTACGTCACACAGACACACTGCTCCCTACGTCACACAGACACACTGCTCCCTACGTCACACAGACACACTGCTCCCTACGTCACACAGACACACTGCTCCCTACGTCACACAGACACTGCTCCCTACGTCACACAGACACACTGCTCCCTACGTCACACAGACACACTGCTCCCTACGTCACACAGACACACTGCTCCCTACGTCACACAGACACTGCCCCCTACGTCACAGACACTGCCCCCTACGTCACACAGACACACTGCTCCCTACGTCACACAGACACACTGCTCCCTACGTCACACAGACACTGCTCCCTACGTCACACAGACACACTGCTCCCTACGTCACACAGACACTGCCCCCTACGTCACACAGACACACTGCTCCCTACGTCACACAGACACACTGCTCCCTACGTCACACAGACACTGCTCCCTACGTCACACAGACACACTGCTCCCTACGTCACACAGACACACTGCTCCCTACGTCACACAGACACACTGCTCCCTACGTCACACAGACACTGCCCCCTACGTCACAGACACTGCCCCCTACGTCACAGACACTGCCCCCTACGTCACACAGACACACTGCTCCCTACGTCACACAGACACACTGCTCCCTACGTCACACAGACACTGCTCCCTACGTCACACAGACACACTGCTCCCTACGTCACACAGACACTGCCCCCTACGTCACACAGACACACTGCTCCCTACGTCACACAGACACTGCCCCCTACGTCACACAGACACACTGCTCCCTACGTCACACAGACACACTGCTCCCTACGTCACACAGACACTGCTCCCTACGTCACACAGACACACTGCTCCCTACGTCACACAGACACTGCTCCCTACGTCACACAGACACTGCTCCCTACGTCACACAGACACACTGCTCCCTACGTCACACAGACACTGCTCCCTACGTCACACAGACACTGCTCCCTACGTCACACAGACACTGCTCCCTACGTCACACAGACACTGCTCCCTACGTCACACAGACACTGCTCCCTACGTCACACAGACACTGCTCCCTACGTCACACAGACACTGCTCCCTACGTCACACAGACACTGCTCCCTACGTCACACAGACACTGCTCCCTACGTCACACAGACACACTGCTCCCTACGTCACACAGACACTGCTCCCTACGTCACACAGACACTGCTCCCTACGTCACACAGACACTGCTCCCTACGTCACACAGACACACTGCTCCCTACGTCACACAGACACACTGCTCCCTACGTCACACAGACACTGCTCCCTACGTCACACAGACACACTGCTCCCTACGTCACACAGACACACTGCCCCCTACGTCACACAGACACACTGCTCCCTACGTCACAGACACACTGCTCCCTACGTCACACAGACACACTGCTCCCTACGTCACACAGACACACTGCTCCCTACGTCACACAGACACACTGCTCCCTACGTCACAGACACTGCTCCCTACGTCACACAGACACTGCTCCCTACGTCACACAGACACTGCTCCCTACGTCACACAGACACACTGCTCCCTACGTCACACAGACACACTGCTCCCTACGTCACACAGACACACTGCTCCCTACGTCACACAGACACTGCCCCCTACGTCACACAGACACACTGCTCCCTACGTCACACAGACACTGCTCCCTACGTCACACAGACACACTGCTCCCTACGTCACACAGACACTGCTCCCTATGTCACACAGACACTGCTCCCTATGTCACACAGACACTGCTCCCTACGTCACACAGACACACTGCTCCCTACGTCACACAGACACTGCTCCCTACGTCACACAGACACTGCTCCCTACGTCACACAGACACTGCTCCCTACGTCACAGACACTGCTCCCTACGTCACACAGACACTGCTCCCTACGTCACAGACACTGCTCCCTACGTCACACAGACACACTGCTCCCTACGTCACACAGACACTGCTCCCTACGGCACACAGACACTGCTCCCTACGTCACACAGACACACTGCTCCCTACGTCACACAGACACACTGCTCCCTACGTCACACAGACACTGCTCCCTACGTCACACAGACACACTGCTCCCTACGTCACACAGACACTGCCCCCTACGTCACACAGACACACTGCTCCCTACGTCACAGACACACTGCTCCCTACGTCACACAGACACACTGCTCCCTACGTCACACAGACACACTGCTCCCTACGTCACACAGACACACTGCTCCCTACGTCACACAGACACACTGCTCCCTACGTCACAGACACTGCTCCCTACGTCACACAGACACTGCTCCCTACGTCACACAGACACTGCTCCCTACGGCACACAGACACTGCTCCCTACGTCACACAGACACACTGCTCCCTACGTCACACAGACACACTGCTCCCTACGTCACACAGACACTGCTCCCTACGTCACACAGACACTGCTCCCTACGTCACACAGACACTGCTCCCTACGTCACACAGACACTGCTCCCTACGGCACACAGACACTGCTCCCTACGTCACAGACAC
The DNA here is from genome assembly GCA_964034765.1 of Knipowitschia caucasica. Classification (NCBI taxonomy): domain Eukaryota; kingdom Metazoa; phylum Chordata; class Actinopteri; order Gobiiformes; family Gobiidae; genus Knipowitschia; species Knipowitschia caucasica. Next base: position 43,895,615 of record OZ035827.1, on the reverse strand, counting down.
TGCTCCCTACGTCACAGACACACTGCTCCCTACGTCACACAGACACTGCTCCCTACGTCACACAGACACTGCTCCCTACGTCACACAGACACTGCTCCCTACGGCACACAGACACTGCTCCCTACGTCACAGACACTGCTCCCTACGTCACAGACACTGCTCCCTACGTCACACAGACGAATGTTGCGGGCATTGGAGCCACTTCCATTCACCCTTATGGAGAAAACGGAAACAGAGATGAAACGAACATGTTTGGACGGATAAGTAGAACGTTTGACGCAGCCGGTGGAGGTGGGGCCTTAGGGTTAGAGTTAGGCCTGCAGAGTTCTGACTGTGATTGCAGTACCACTTTTAACCAGATTTGTACCTATGGCTCCTTTAAACTTGTACCGTGGTGTAATAGATGTGTTCTTACTGACAGATCAAAGTAGTTTATGGATGAGGTTCTTTACCAGACCAGAGAGAGACCAGAGAGAGACCAGAGAGAGACCAGAGAGAGACCAGAGAGAGACCAGAGAGAGGCCAGAGAGAGGCACCAGAGAGAGGCACCAGAGAGAGAGACCAGAGAGAGACCAGAGAGAGACCAGAGAGAGGCCAGAGAGAGGCCAGAGAGAGGCCAGAGAGAGTCCAGAGAGAGTCCAGAGAGAGTCCAGAGAGAGTCCAGAGAGAGTCCAGAGAGAGTCCAGAGAGAGTCCAGAGAGAGGCCAGAGAGAGGCCAGAGAGAGGCCAGAGAGAGGCCAGAGAAAGACCAGAGAGAGAGACCCAGGCTAACCCAGATGGTGATGTCACAGTAGACTCTGTGCTTCCAGTGGGACGCGGCTCTTCTACCAGGTGAAACCGTCCGGTCGGAGGAGAGTCCTGAAGATGGTCCCTGGCAGGCCGGTCCAGACCCACACCCCAATCCCACCCTTCGCCCGCACCAAGTCCTCCCTGGTCTCCCTCCAGTCCAAGTCCCACCTGGTCTCCCTCCAGTCCCCTCCAGTCCACAGGGCGTCCGGACAGTCCCTGGTGACCTCGGACCTCCGGGAGTTCAGGAGGGTCTTAGGTCGTGACCGTAGAGAGGGGAGGTCTGAGCTGGTCCTCCGCCTGCCGCAGAGACCCGAGGGCCCCAGTGTGTGGGTGGTGCAGGAGAAGATCTCTCTCCCTCCGGCTGAGGAGGTGCAGGGGGTGGAGGGGGTGGAGGAGGTGCAGGGGGGACCGGACTGTGCTGTGGTGATGTGGGATGACCGCATTTTCTTCAGAGTCCAGAAGGAGCTGGTCGACCTCTGCACAGATGAGGAGGAAGAGGAGGAGGAGCAGGAGGAGGTGATGTTTGTGGGCTGCTCTCCTGCTCAAACAGCTCAGGAGAAACCAGGGGTTACTCTGGCTCCTGGGGGCCTCTCCACACCGACTGTGTCTAGCAGAGAAGGGCCCAAATCCAGAGGACAGGACCTGCAGGTAATGTGAAGGTCTCTCTCTCTGGTCTCTCTCTGGTCTATCTCTCTCTGGTCTCTCTCTCTGGTCTCTCTCTCTGGTCTCTCTCTCTGGTCTCTCTCTCTGGTCTCTCTCTGGTCTCTCTCTCTAATCTCTCTGGTCTCTCTGATCTCTCTGGTCTCTCTCTGATCTTTCTGGTCTCTCTGGTCTCTCTCTGGTCTCTGGTCTCTCTCTGGTCTCTCTCTGATCTCTCTCTGATCTCTCTGGTCTCTCTCTGGTCTCTCTCTGATCTCTCTGGTCTCTCTCTGATCTCTCTCTGGTCTCTCTCTGATCTCTCTCTGGTCTCTCTCTGATCTCTCTCTGGTCTCTCTCTGGTCTCTCTCTGGTCTCTCTGGTCTCTCTCTGGTCTCTCTGGTCTCTGGTCTCTCTCTGGTCTCTCTCTCTGTCTCTCTCTGGTCTCTCTCTGGTCTCTCTCTGGTCTCTGGTCTCTCTCTGGTCTCTGGTCTCTCTCTGGTCTCTCTGGTCTCTGGTCTCTCTCTGGTCTCTCTCTGGTCTCTCTCTGGTCTCTCTCTGGTCTCTCTCTGGTCTCTCTGGTCTCTGGTCTCTCTCTGGTCTCTCTCTGGTCTCTCTCTGGTCTCTCTCTGGTCTCTCTCTGGTCTCTCTCTGGTCTCTCTCTGGTCTCTGGTCTCTCTCTGGTCTCTGGTCTCTCTCTGGTCTCTCTCTGGTCTCTCTGGTCTCTGGTCTCTCTCTGGTCTCTCTCTGGTCTCTCTCTGGTCTCTCTCTGGTCTCTCTGGTCTCTCTGGTCTCTCTCTGGTCTCTCTCTGGTCTCTCTCTGGTCTCTCTGGTCTCACTGGTCTCAGTGTCCTGTTCTTACAGACTCCTGATCTCAGACTGAGGCAGTCGTTTGGCATCACCTCTGAGCTGAGGGTTCGTCTTCCGCGCCTCAACTCTCTGGCTCCGCCCCTTGACTACACTCAGCCAATCGAGGAGGACTTCCTGTGTGACGTGGCCCCGCCCCACGCTCAGGACTGCCCCCAAGTGGAGGCCACGTCCAGCCGCGTGGGTCGCACCCGTAAACGCACCAGGTGCCCCTGCTGCTCCCCGGCAGCACTGCTCCACCATGCCCACAAGAGGAGACCCAAACCTGGGGACCGGCGGCCAGGGGAGGGGCCAAGGAGGGGACTGAGGCTGGACCACAGAGACCCGGACCTGAGGCCGGAGCACAGAGACCCGGACCTGAGGCCGGAGCACAGAGACCCAGACCAGAGACCAGAGAACAGAGACTCAGACCTGAGGCCGGGGCACAGAGACCCAGAGACCCAAACCCAGACCAGCGTTGGGAGTAACACATTTCAAAAGTAAGTACGTTATTTGGGTCCGTCTGGTTCATATGTAGCACTCTAGGCTCTGTACTAGTCTCTCTCTGGTTTCTCTCTCTGGTTTCTCCCTCTCTTTGGTTTCTCCCTCTCTCTGGTTTCTCCCTCTCTTTGGTTTCTCTCTCTGGTTTCTCCCTCTCTTTGGTTTCTCCCTCTCTCTGGTTTCTCCCTCTCTTTGGTTTCTCTCTCTGGTTTCTCCCTCTCTTTGGTTTCTCCCTCTCTCTGGTTTCTCCCTCTCTTTGGTTTCTCCCTCTGGTTTCTCCCTCTCTTTGGTTTCTCCCTCTCTCTGGTCTCTCTCTCTTGTCTCTCTCCCCTTTTTGTCATCTTACTTTGAATAAACAAGTTTTTGTGTCATTTTAGAGTCACAGAGGCCCCGCCCCCCTCAGAGGCTCCGCCCCCAACGGAGTCTCCTCCACCCACAGAGGCCCCTCCCCCCTCAAGCTTTCCATCCGAGGCCCTGCCCCCCACTGAGGCCACACCCCTCACAGAGGCCCCTCCCCCCTCAAGGTTCCTATCTGAGGCCCTGCCACCCACAGAGGCCCCGCCCCCTACTGAGGCCACACCCCTCAAAGAGGCCCCGCCTCCCACAGAGGCTCCGCCCCCCTCACACATGGAGCTCTGTCTGCATCGAGACATCGAGCTCCTGAGGAAAACTCTTCAGCAGAAGGAGGCGGAGCTAGAGGCCCTCAGGAACAACAGGACCTAACACAGGGACCATGTGGACATGTGACCAGAGAGAGACCATGTAGACATGTGACCAGAGAGAAACCATGTAGACATGTGACCAGAGAGAGACCATGTAGACATGTGACCAGAGAGAGACCATGTGGACCAGCGTTGGACACAGAGCCGCTCCTCTCTGCTCACTGCTGGTGGGTGTATGTGAGCTGCGAGCCTCCTCTGCCTGTTGTGCCTTCTGAATAAATAATAAATGATGTGAATAATGTGGATTCTGTTTGAGTTTTAAAAAGAGGTTAGACCGATTTATGGACCTTTGTGACAGAAACATTTATACAAAGAAAGTTGTGACTGGATTCTACTCCTCACAGAGGAGGTGCAGGACTGGACTGAGGTCCTGGACTCACAGAGGAGGTGCAGGACTGGACTGAGGTCCTGGTCTCACAGAGGAGGTGCAGGACTGGACTGAGGTCCTGGACTCACAGAGGAGGTGCAGGACTGGACTGAGGTCCTGGACTCACAGAGGAGGTGCAGGACTGGGCTGAGGTCCTGGACTCACAGAGGAGGTGCAGGACTGGGCTGAGGTCCTGGACTCACAGAGGAGGTGCAGGACTGGACTGAGGTCCTGGACTCACAGAGGAGGTGCAGGACTGGACTGAGGTCCTGGACTCACAGAGGAGGTGCAGGACTGGACTGAGGTCCTGGACTCACAGAGGAGGTGCAGGACTGGACTGAGGTCCTGGTCTCACAGAGGAGGTGCAGGACTGGGCTGAGGTCCTGGACTCACAGAGGAGGTGCAGGACTGGGCTGAGGTCCTGGACTCACAGAGGAGGTGCAGGACTGGACTGAGGTCCTGGACTCACAGAGGAGGTGCAGGACTGGACTGAGGTCCTGGACTCACAGAGGAGGTGCAGGACTGGACTGAGGTCCTGGACTCACAGAGGAGGTGCAGGACTGGACTGAGGTCCTGGACTCACAGAGGAGGTGCAGGACTGGACTGAGGTCCTGGACTCACAGAGGAGGTGCAGGACTGGGCTGAGGTCCTGGACTCACAGAGGAGGTGCAGGACTGGACTGAGGTCCTGGACTCACAGAGGAGGTGCAGGACTGGACTGAGGTCCTGGTCTCACAGAGGAGGTGCAGGACTGGACTGAGGTCCTGGACTCCTTACAGAGGAGGTGCAGGACTGGACTGAGGTCCTGGTCTCACAGAGGAGGTGCAGGACTGGACTGAGGTCCTGGACTCACAGAGGAGGTGCAGGACTGGGCTGAGGTCCTGGACTCACAGAGGAGGTGCAGGACTGGACTGAGGTCCTGGACTCACAGAGGAGGTGCAGGACTGGACTGAGGTCCTGGTCTCACAGAGGAGGTGCAGGACTGGACTGAGGTCCTGGACTCCTTACAGAGGAGGTGCAGGACTGGACTGAGGTCCTGGACTCCTTACAGAGGAGGTGCAGGACTGGACTGAGGTCCTGGTCTCACAGAGGAGGTGCAGGACTGGACTGAGGTCCTGGTCTCACAGAGGAGGTGCAGGACTGGACTGAGGTCCTGGACTCCTTACAGAGGAGGTGCAGGACTGGACTGAGGTCCTGGTCTCACAGAGGAGGTGCAGGACTGGACTGAGGTCCTGGTCTCACAGAGGAGGTGCAGGACTGGACTGAGGTCCTGGACTCCTTACAGAGGAGGTGCAGGACTGGACTGAGGTCCTGGACTCCTTACAGAGGAGGTGCAGGACTGTGCTGGTGGAGCTGGAGGTGGCTGGATGACACTGGAGGTGCCTCTTTGTGTTCGCAGCAGAGGACCACATCAGCGACACAGAGGGCCGCACCTGGCCCTTGGGCCTCAGTTTGATGCCTGGTAGAAAACATGTTTCATAAAGTTTGGCTGTAAACATGTGTCTGTATTCAGGATTTATTTGTATATCACAGTTCAAACACAACTCAAAGAGAAACAGAATAATAATAAATAATCAGTGCATTCTAAAGAGTAAAGATACAATCCTTCAGTTGCTGCGAAACAAACGTTTTTAACTTGGATTAGAGCATTGAGCTAGCGTGTTAGCATGCTGCCTCTGTATAAGATGAGAGATCTGTCTCACGGTGAGGAAATGTCAGTGTTGCAACGCATTCAGGACTGTGGTAAGAGACACAAGGAGTACACAACATACAATATAAGGAGCTGCAATGCTTTTTAACTAGCTTAAAATATGTTAGCATTGTCCACCTGTATACAGTCTGTGTTAGCATTAGCATCTGTATACAGTCTGTGTTAGCATTAGCATCTGTATACAGTCTGTGTTAGCATTAGCATCTGTATACAGTCTGTGTTAGCATTAGCATCTGTATACAGTCTGTGTTAGCATTAGCATCTGTATACAGTCTGTGTTAGCATTAGCATCTGTATACAGTCTGTGTTAGCATTAGCATCTGTATACAGTCTGTGTTAGCATTAGCATCTGTATACAGTCTGTGTTAGCATTAGCATCTGTATACAGTCTGTGTTAGCATTAGCATCTGTATACAGTCTGTGTTAGCATTAGCATCTGTATACAGTCTGTGTTAGCATTAGCATCTGTATACAGTCTGTGTTAGCATTAGCATCTGTATACAGTCTGTGTTAGCATTAGCATCTGTATACAGTCTGTGTTAGCATTAGCATCTGTATACAGTCTGTGTTAGCATTAGCATCTGTATACAGTCTGTGTTAGCATTAGCATCTGTATACAGTCTGTGTTAGCATTAGCATCTGTATACAGTCTGTGTTAGCATTAGCATCTGTATACAGTCTGTGTTAGCATTAGCATCTGTATACAATCTGTGTTAGCATTAGCATCTGTATACAATCTGTGTTAGCATTAGCATCTGTATACTGTCTGTGTTAGCATTAGCATCTGTATACAGTCTGTGTTAGCATTAGCATCTGTATACAGTCTGTGTTAGCATTAGCATCTGTATACAGTCTGTGTTAGCATTAGCATCTGTATACAGTCTGTGTTAGCATTAGCATCTGTATACAATCTGTGTTAGCATTAGCATCTGTATACAATCTGTGTTAGCATTAGCATCTGTATACAGTCTGTGTTAGCATTAGCATCTGTATACAGTCTGTGTTAGCATTAGCATCTGTATACAGTCTGTGTTAGCATTAGCATCTGTATACAGTCTGTGTTAGCATTAGCATCTGTATACAGTCTGTGTTAGCATTAGCATCTGTATACAGTCTGTGTTAGCATTGAGCATCTGTATACAGTCTGTGTTAGCATTAGCATCTGTATACAGTCTGTGTTAGCATTAGCATCTGTATACAGTCTGTGTTAGCATTAGCATCTGTATACAGTCTGTGTTAGCATTGAGCATCTGTATACAGTCTGTGTTAGCATTAGCATCTGTATACAGTCTGTGTTAGCATTAGCATCTGTATACAGTCTGTGTTAGCATTAGCATCTGTATACAGTCTGTGTTAGCATTAGCATCTGTATACAGTCTGTGTTAGCATTAGCATCTGTATACAGTCTGTGTTAGCATTAGCATCTGTATACAGTCTGTGTTAGCATTAGCATCTGTATACAGTCTGTGTTAGCATTAGCATCTGTATACAATCTGTGTTAGCATTAGCATCTGTATACAGTCTGTGTTAGCATTAGCATCTGTATACAGTCTGTGTTAGCATTAGCATCTGTATACAGTCTGTGTTAGCATTAGCATCTGTATACAGTCTGTGTTAGCATTAGCATCTGTATACAGTCTGTGTTAGCATTAGCATCTGTATACAGTCTGTGTTAGCATTAGCATCTGTATACAGTCTGTGTTAGCATTAGCATCTGTATACAGTCTGTGTTAGCATTAGCATCTGTATACAGTCTGTGTTAGCATTAGCATCTGTATACAGTCTGTGTTAGCATTAGCATCTGTATACAGTCTGTGTTAGCATTAGCATCTGTATACAGTCTGTGTTAGCATTAGCATCTGTATACAGTCTGTGTTAGCATTAGCATCTGTATACAGTCTGTGTTAGCATTAGCATCTGTATACAGTCTGCGTTAGCATTAGCATCTGTATACAGTCTGTGTTAGCATTAGCATCTGTATACAGTCTGCGTTAGCAATAGCATCTGTATACAGTCTGCGTTAGCAATAGCATCTGTATACAGTCTGTGTTAGCATTAGCATCTGTATACAGTCTGTGTTAGCATTAGCATCTGTATACAGTCTGTGTTAGCATTAGCATCTGTATACAGTCTGTGTTAGCATTAGCATCTGTATACAGTCTGTGTTAGCATTAGCATCTGTATACAGTCTGTGTTAGCATTAGCATCTGTATACAGTCTGTGTTAGCATTAGCATCTGTATACAGTCTGTGTTAGCAATAGCATCTGTATACAGTCTGTGTTAGCATTAGCATCTGTATACTGTCTGTGTTAGCATTAGCATCTGTATACAGTCTGTGTTAGCATTAGCATCAGTATACAGTCTGTGTTAGCATTAGCATCTGTATACAGTCTGTGTTAGCATTAGCATCAGTATACAGTCTGTGTTAGCATTAGCATCTGTATACAGTCTGTGTTAGCAATAGCATCTGTATACAGTCTGTGTTAGCATTAGCATCTGTATACTGTCTGTGTTAGCATTAGCATCTGTATACAGTCTGTGTTAGCATTGAGCATCTGTATACAGTCTGCGTTAGCAATAGCATCTGTATACAGTCTGTGTTAGCATTGAGCATCTGTATACAGTCTGTGTTAGCATTAGCATCTGTATACAGTCTGTGTTAGCATTGAGCATCTGTATACAGTCTGCGTTAGCAATAGCATCTGTATACAGTCTGTGTTAGCATTGAGCATCTGTATACAGTCTGTGTTAGCATTAGCATCTGTATACAGTCTGTGTTAGCATTAGCATCTGTATACAGTCTGTGTTAGCATTAGCATCTGTATACAGTCTGTGTTAGCATTAGCATCTGTATACAGTCTGTGTTAGCATTAGCATCTGTATACAGTCTGTGTTAGCATTAGCATCTGTATACAGTCTGTGTTAGCATTGAGCATCTGTATACAGTCTGTGTTAGCATTAGCATCTGTATACAGTCTGTGTTAGCATTAGCATCTGTATACAGTCTGTGTTAGCATTAGCATCTGTATACAGTCTGTGTTAGCATTAGCATCTGTATACAGTCTGTGTTAGCATTAGCCATCTGTATACAGTCTGTGTTAGCATTAGCATCTGTATACAGTCTGTGTTAGCATTAGCATCTGTAGCGTTAGCATTAGCATCTGTATACAGTCTGTGTTAGCATTAGCATCTGTATACAGTCTGTGTTAGCATTAGCATCTGTATACAGTCTGTGTTAGCATTAGCATCTGTATACAGTCTGTGTTAGCATTAGCATCTGTATACAGTCTGTGTTAGCATTAGCATCTGTATACAGTCTGTGTTAGCATTAGCATCTGTATACAGTCTGTGTTAGCATTAGCATCTGTATACAGTCTGCGTTAGCATTAGCATCTGTATACAGTCTGTGTTAGCATTAGCATCTGTATACAGTCTGTGTTAGCATTGAGCATCTGTATACAGTCTGTGTTAGCATTAGCATCTGTATACAGTCTGTGTTAGCATTAGCATCTGTATACAGTCTGTGTTAGCATTAGCATCTGTATACAGTCTGTGTTAGCATTAGCATCTGTATACAGTCTGTGTTAGCATTGAGCATCTGTATACAGTCTGTGTTAGCATTAGCATCTGTATACAGTCTGTGTTAGCATTAGCATCTGTATACAGTCTGTGTTAGCATTAGCATCTGTATACAGTCTGTGTTAGCATTAGCATCTGTATACAGTCTGTGTTAGCATTAGCATCTGTATACAGTCTGTGTTAGCATTAGCATCTGTATACAGTCTGCGTTAGCAATAGCATCTGTATACAGTCTGTGTTAGCATTAGCATCTGTATACAGTCTGTGTTAGCATTAGCATCTGTATACAGTCTGCGTTAGCAATAGCATCTGTATACAGTCTGTGTTAGCATTAGCATCTGTATACAGTCTGTGTTAGCATTAGCATCTGTATACAGTCTGCGTTAGCAATAGCATCTGTATACTGTCTGTGTTAGCATTAGCATCTGTATACAGTCTGTGTTAGCATTAGCATCTGTATACAGTCTGTGTTAGCATTAGCATCTGTATACAGTCTGTGTTAGCATTAGCATCTGTATACAGTCTGCGTTAGCAATAGCATCTGTATACAGTCTGTGTTAGCATTAGCATCTGTATACAGTCTGTGTTAGCATTAGCATCTGTATACAGTCTGTGTTAGCAATAGCATCTGTATACAGTCTGTGTTAGCATTAGCATCTGTATACAATCTGTGTTAGCATTAGCATCTGTATACAGTCTGTGTTAGCATTAGCATCTGTATACAGTCTGTGTTAGCATTAGCATCAGTATACAGTCTGTGTTAGCATTAGCATCTGTATACAGTCTGTGTTAGCATTAGCATCTGTATACAGTCTGTGTTAGCATTAGCATCTGTATACAGTCTGTGTTAGCATTAGCATCTGTATACAGTCTGTGTTAGCATTAGCATCTGTATACAGTCTGTGTTAGCATTAGCATCTGTATACAGTCTGTGTTAGCATTAGCATCTGTATACTGTCTGTGTTAGCATTAGCATCTGTATACAGTCTGTGTTAGCATTAGCATCTGTATACAGTCTGTGTTAGCATTAGCATCTATATACAGTCTGTGTTAGCATTAGCATCTGTATACAGTCTGTGTTAGCATTAGCATCTGTATACAGTCTGTGTTAGCATTAGCATCTGTATACAGTCTGTGTTAGCATTGAGCATCTGTATACAGTCTGTGTTAGCATTAGCATCTGTATACAGTCTGTGTTAGCATTAGCATCTGTATACAATCTGTGTTAGCATTAGCATCTGTATACAGTCTGTGTTAGCATTAGCATCTGTATACAATCTGTGTTAGCATTAGCATCTGTATACAGTCTGCGTTAGCAATAGCATCTGTATACAGTCTGTGTTAGCATTAGCATCTGTATACAGTCTGTGTTAGCATTAGCATCTGTATACAGTCTGTGTTAGCATTAGCATCTGTATACAGTCTGTGTTAGCATTAGCATTAGCATTGTCCATCTATAAATCATAGTGGTTTGAAGGCGTGGTCTGTGCTTTTATTGTGAAGGAGCTGAGTTTCTAAACTGTGGCCCGTGCTCTTATTGTGAAGGGCTCTCCCCGCAGACTCCCCTTGGACCGGACAGAAACCGGATGCGCAAAAACCCTGAATAAACTCGTTGGAAGTTGACTCTCTGTGCTGCTCAGAGGTAAGGCTGTGTGACGGGTTTGGACGGGTTTGGACGGGTTTGGACGTCTCTCTCTCTGGCGGCTGCAGGACTGGTGCCAGGGTAAAGTCTGCACTAAAACATCAGCCCGCGTGTGTTTCCCTTTGGGGGAATTGAACCACAGACCGTAGATCAGAGCAGAGAGATGACGTTTACAAGTCAGGAGGTTAAAAGTCTTCAATCATTTGGAAATTGATTAAAAAGTCAAAACTGAAGTAATGGACTCGACAGTTTTGAGTATCTGCCATTTTCACTGTTTATTGTTACGAAACTTTAAAGTAGGTCATTTAGTAATGGTATTATGTATTGTCTCTCTCTCTCTGGTCTCTCTCTCTCTGGTCTCTCTCTGGTCTCTCTCTGGTCTCTCTCTAGTCTCTCTCTGGTCTCTCTGGTCTCTCTCTGGTCTCTCTCTCTCTGGTCTCTCTCTGGTCTCTCTCTGGTCTCTCTCTAGTCTCTCTCTGGTCTCTCTCTGTCTCTCTCTGGTCTCTCTCTGGTCTCTCTCTGGTCTCTCTCTGTCTCTCTCTGGTCTCTCTCTAGTCTCTCTCTGGTCTCTCTCTGGTCTCTCTCTAGTCTCTCTCTGGTCTCTCTGGTCTCTCTCTAGTCTCTCTCTGGTCTCTCTCTAGTCTCTCTCTGGTCTCTCTCTGGTCTCTCTCTGGTCTCTCTCTAGTCTCTCTCTGGTCTCTCTGGTCTCTCTCTGGTCTCTCTCTGGTCTCTCTCTCTTGGTCTCTCTCTGGTCTCTCTCTGGTCTCTCTCTGGTCTCTCTCTGGTCTCTCTCTCTCTGGTATCTCTCTGGTCTCTCTCTCTCTGGTATCTCTCTGGTCTCTCTCTGGTCTCTCTCTGGTCTCTCTCTAGTCTCTCTCTGGTCTCTCTCTGGTCTCTCTCTGGTCTCTCTCTGGTCTCTCTCTAGTCTCTCTCTGGTCTCTCTGGTCTCTCTCTGGTCTCTCTCTGGTCTCTCTCTGGTCTCTCTCTGGTCTCTCTCTGGTCTCTCTCTGGTCTCTCTCTGGTCTCTCTCTGGTCTCTCTCTCTCTGGTATCTCTCTGGTCTCTCTCTCTCTGGTATCTCTCTGGTCTCTCTCTGGTCTCTCTCTGGTCTCTCTCTAGTCTCTCTCTGGCCTCTCTCTGGTCTCTCTCTGGTCTCTCTCTAGTCTCTCTCTAGTCTCTCTGGTCTCTCTCTGGTCTCTCTCTCTGGTCTCTCTCTGGTCTCTCTCTCTGGTATCTCTCCTGGTCTCTCTCTGGTCTCTCTCTGGTCTCTCTCTGGTCTCTCTCTAGTCTCGCTCTAGTCTCTCTCTGGTCTCTCTCTGGTCTCTCTCTAGTCTCTCTCTAGTCTCTCTCTGGTCTCTCTCTGGCCTCTCTCTGGTCTCTCTCTGGTCTCTCTCTAGTCTCTCTCTAGTCTCTCTGGTCTCTCTCTGGTCTCTCTCTCTGGTATCTCTCTGGTCTCTCTCTCTCTGGTATCTCTCTGGTCTCTCTCTGGTCTCTCTCTGGTCTCTCTCTAGTCTCGCTCTAGTCTCTCTCTGGTCTCTCTCTGGTCTCTCTCTAGTCTCTCTCTGGTCTCTCTGGTTCTGATCTCTCTCTCTGGTCTCTCTCTCTGGTCTCTCTCTCTCTGGTCTCTCTCTCTCTGGTCTCTCTCTCTCTGGTCTCTCTCTCTCTGGTCTCTCTCTCTCTGGTCTCTCTCTCTGGTCTCTCTCTCTGGTCTCTCTCTCTGGTCTCTCTCTAGTCTCTCTCTCTGGTCTCTCTGGTTCTGGTCTCTCTCTCTCTCTGGTCTCTCTCTCTAGTCTCTCTCTCTCTGGTCTCTCTCTCTGGTCTCTCTCTCTGGTCTCTCTCTCTGGTCTCTCTCTCTGGTCTCTCTCTCTGGTCTCTCTCTAGTCTCTCTCTGGTCTCTCTGGTTCTGGTCTCTCTCTCTGGTCTCTCTCTCTGGTCTCTCTCTCTCTGGTCTCTCTCTCTCTGGTCTCTCTCTCTCTGGTCTCTCTCTCTGGTCTCTCTCTCTGGTCTCTCTCTCTGGTCTCTCTCTAGTCTCTCTCTGGTCTCTCTGGTTCTGGTCTCTCTCTCTCTCTCTGGTCTCTCTCTCTAGTCTCTCTCTCTCTGGTCTCTCTCTCTGGTCTCTCTCTCTGGTTTCCTTCTGGTCTCTCTCTCTGGTCTCTCTCTCTGGTCTCTCTCTCTGGTCTCTCTCTCTGGTCTCTCTCTCTGGTTTCCTTCTGGTCTCTCTCTCTGATGTACCAGGAGGAGGAACCAGGTAGATTATGTCTGTGTGTGTGTGTGTGTGTCCAGGACAGATGGACCTGCTCCAGGACATCCAGGTCTACATCCCGCGGGAGGCTGAGGTGCGGACTCTGCCTCTGCTCTCGCTCTCGGCCTCAGTGCGCATGAAGATGGGTCTCTCTTCTGGTCTGGGTCTTCAGCCCGAGTCCCCCGCGGGTCTTCAGCCCGAGTCCCCCGCGGGTCTTCAGCCCGAGTCCCTGTGTGTGAGCATCTGTCCTGTGGTCTTCCAGAGGAAAGGTCGCAGAGACCAGGGCCAGACCAAAGACCAGGTGCTGAGTCTGCTGGCCAGGAACCAGGGAACCTGTCCTGTCCTGCAGAGAGGTGAGACCAGTGGGAGACCAGTGGGAGACCAGAGGGAGACCAGTGGGAGACCAGAGGGAGACCAGAGGGGGACCAGAGGGGGACCAGAGGGAGACCAGAGGGGGACCAGAGGGAGACCAGAGGGAGACCAGAGGGAGACCAGAGGGAGACCAGAGGGAGACCAGAGGGAGACCAGAGGGGGACCAGAGGGGGACCAGAGGGAGACCAGAGGGAGACCAGAGGGGGACCAGAGGGGGACCAGAGGGGGACCAGAGGGGGACCAGAGGGAGACCAGAGTGAGACCAGAGAGAGAGTGAGACCAGAGAGAGAGTGAGACCAGAGAGAGAGTGAGACCAGAGAGAGAGTGAGACCAGAGAGAGAGTGAGACCAGAGAGAGAGTGAGACCAGAGAGAGAGTGAGACCAGAGAGAGAGTGAGACCAGAGTGAGACCAGAGTGAGACCAGAGTGAGACCAGAGTGAGACCAGAGTGAGACCAGAGTGAGACCAGAGTGAGACCAGAGTGAGACCAGAGTGAGACCAGAGTGAGATGTAAACTGAGAGGTGTTTTCTTCTGGTGCAGGTTATGGTGAGTCTAAGATGTCGTTCGTCACCGCTCACCGCACAGCGTACTCTGTGCTGAAACGGACTCTGCCTCATGACACAGACACACAGCTCTGCACCACCACCATCACACCAGAGGGGGCGCTGTCACACAGAGACCAGGACTGTGTCATCATCCACCAGGGACGAGTCTTCCTGTCCGTGAAGAGAGGGAAGAGGTCCGGCTCGGGCAGAGTGAGTGAGAGAGACCGAGACCAGAGTGAGTGAGAGAGACCAGCGAGAGACCAGAGTGAGCGAGAGGCGAGAGACCAGCGAGAGACCAGAGTGAGCGAGAGGCGAGAGACCAGAGTGAGCGAGAGAGACCAGAGTGAGCGAGAGAGACCAGAGTGAGCGAGAGAGACCAGAGTGAGCGAGAGAGACCAGAGTGAGCGAGAGAGACCAGAGTGAGCGAGAGAGACCAGAGTGAGCGAGAGAGACCAGAGTGAGCGAGAGAGACCAGAGTGAGCGAGAGAGACCAGAGTGAGCGAGAGAGACCAGAGTGAGCGAGAGAGACCAGAGTGAGCGAGAGAGACCAGAGTGAGCGAGAGAGACCAGAGTGAGCGAGAGAGACCAGAGTGAGCGAGAGAGACCAGAGTGAGCGAGAGAGACCAGAGTGAGCGAGAGAGACCAGAGTGAGCGAGAGAGACCAGAGTGAGCGAGAGAGACCAGAGTGAGCGAGAGAGACCAGAGTGAGCGAGAGAGACCAGAGTGAGCGAGAGAGACCAGAGTGAGCGAGAGAGACCAGAGTGAGCGAGAGAGACCAGAGTGAGCGAGAGAGACCAGAGTGAGCGAGAGAGACCAGAGTGAGCGAGAGAGACCAGAGTGAGCGAGAGAGACCAGAGTGACGTGAGCCGGAGAGAGAGACCAGAGTGAGCGAGAGAGACCAGAGTGAGCGAGAGAGACCAGAGTGAGCGAGAGAGACCAGAGTGAGCGAGAGAGACCAGAGTGAGCGAGAGAGACCAGAGTGAGCGAGAGAGACCAGAGTGAGCGAGAGAGACCAGAGTGAGCGAGAGAGACCAGAGTGAGCGAGAGAGACCAGAGTGAGCGAGAGAGACCAGAGTGAGCGAGAGAGACCAGAGTGAGCGAGAGAGACCAGAGTGAGCGAGAGAGACCAGAGTGAGCGAGGGAGACCAGACCAGAGTGAGCGAGGGAGAGAGACCAGAGTGAGCGAGGGAGACCAGAGTGAGCGAGGGAGAGAGACCAGAGTGAGCGAGGGAGAGAGACCAGAGTGAGCGAGAGACCAGAGTGAGCGAGAGACCAGAGTGAGCGAGAGACCAGAGTGAGCGAGAGACCAGAGTGAGCGAGAGACCAGAGTGAGCGAGAGACCAGAGTGAGCGAGAGACCAGAGTGAGCGAGAGACCAGAGTGAGCGAGAGACCAGAGTGAGCGAGAGACCAGAGTGAGCGAGAGACCAGAGTGAGCGAGAGACCAGAGTGAGCGAGAGACCAGAGTGAGCGAGAGACCAGAGTGAGCGAGAGACCAGAGTGAGCGAGAGACCAGAGTGAGCGAGAGACCAGAGTGAGCGAGAGACCAGAGTGAGCGAGAGACCAGAGTGAGCGAGAGACCAGAGTGAGCGAGAGACCAGAGTGAGCGAGAGACCAGAGTGAGCGAGAGACCAGAGTGAGCGAGAGAGACCAGAGTGAGCGAGAGACCAGAGTGAGCGAGAGACCAGAGTGAGCGAGAGAGACCAGAGTGAGCGAGAGACCAGAGTGAGCGAGAGAGACCAGAGTGAGCGAGAGAGACCAGAGTGAGCGAGAGAGACCAGAGTGAGCGAGAGAGACCAGAGTGAGCGAGAGAGACCAGAGTGAGCGAGAGAGACCAGAGTGAGCGAGAGAGACCAGAGTGAGCGAGAGAGACCAGAGTGAGCGAGAGAGACCAGAGTGAGCGAGAGAGACCAGAGTGAGCGAGAGAGACCAGAGTGAGCGAGAGAGACCAGAGTGAGTGAGAGAGACCAGAGTGAGCGAGAGAGACCAGAGTGAGCGAGAGAGACCAGAGTGAGCGAGAGAGACCAGAGTGAGCGAGAGAGACCAGAGTGAGCGAGAGAGACCAGAGTGAGCGAGAGAGACCAGAGTGAGCGAGAGAGACCAGAGTGAGCGAGAGACCAGGAGCGAGAGAGACCAGAGTGAGCGAGAGAGACCAGAGTGAGCGAGAGAGACCAGAGTGAGCGAGAGAGACCAGAGTGAGCGAGAGAGACCAGAGTGAGCGAGAGAGACCAGAGTGAGCGAGAGAGACCAGAGTGAGCGAGAGAGACCAGAGTGAGCGAGAGAGACCAGAGTGAGCGAGAGAGACCAGAGTGAGCGAGAGAACCGAGTGACGAGAGACCAGAGTGAGCGAGAGAGACCAGAGTGAGCGAGAGAGACCAGAGTGAGCGAGAGAGACCAGAGTGAGCGAGAGAGACCAGAGTGAGCGAGGAGACCAGAGTGAGCGAGAGAGACCAGAGTGAGCGAGAGAGACCAGAGTGAGCAGAGAGCCAGAGTGAGCGAGAGAGACCAGAGTGAGCGAGGAGACCAGAGTGAGCGAGGAGACCAGAGTGAGCGAGGAGAGAGACCAGAGTGAGCGAGAGACCAGAGTGAGCGAGAGACCAGAGTGAGCGAGAGACCAGAGTGAGCGAGAGACCAGAGGGCGAGAGACCAGAGTGAGCGAGAGACCAGAGTGAGCGAGAGACCAGAGTGAGCGAGAGACCAGAGTGAGCGAGAGACCAGAGTGAGCGAGAGACCAGAGTGAGCGAGAGACCAGAGTGAGCGAGAGACCAGAGTGAGCGAGAGACCAGAGTGAGCGAGAGACCAGAGTGAGCGAGAGACCAGAGTGAGCGAGAGACCAGAGTGAGCGAGAGACCAGAGTGAGCGAGAGACCAGAGTGAGCGAGAGACCAGAGTGAGCGAGAGACCAGAGTGAGCGAGAGACCAGAGTGAGCGAGAGACCAGAGTGAGCGAGAGACCAGAGTGAGCGAGAGACCAGAGTGAGCGAGAGACCGAGACCGTGAGCGAGAGACCAGAGTGAGCGAGAGACCAGAGTGAGCGAGAGACCAGAGTGAGCGAGAGACCAGAGTGAGCGAGAGACCAGAGTGAGCGAGAGACCAGAGTGAGCGAGAGACCAGAGTGAGCGAGAGACCAGAGTGAGCGAGAGACCAGAGTGAGCGAGAGACCAGAGTGAGCGAGAGACCAGAGTGAGCGAGAGACCAGAGTGAGCGAGAGACCAGAGTGAGCGAGAGACCAGAGTGAGCGAGAGACCAGAGTGAGCGAGAGACCAGAGTGAGCGAGAGACCAGAGTGAGCGAGAGACCAGAGTGAGCGAGAGACCAGAGTGAGCGAGAGACCAGAGTGAGCGAGAGACCAGAGTGAGCGAGAGACCAGAGTGAGCGAGAGACCAGAGTGAGCGAGAGACCAGAGTGAGCGAGAGACCAGAGTGAGCGAGAGACCAGAGTGAGCGAGAGACCAGAGTGAGCGAGAGACCAAGTGAGCGAGAGACCAGAGTGAGCGAGAGACCAGAGTGAGCGAGAGACCAGAGTGAGCGAGAGACCAGAGTGAGCGAGAGACCAGAGTGAGCGAGAGACCAGAGTGAGCGAGAGACCAGAGTGAGCGAGAGACCAGAGTGAGCGAGAGACCAGAGTGAGCGAGAGACCAGAGTGAGCGAGAGACCAGGTGAGGAGAGCGAGAGACCAGAGTGAGCGAGAGACCAGAGTGAGCGAGAGACCAGAGTGAGCGAGAGACCAGAGTGAGCGAGAGACCAGAGTGAGCGAGAGACCAGAGTGAGCGAGAGACCAGAGTGAGCGAGAGACCAGAGTGAGCGAGAGACCAGAGTGAGCGAGAGACCAGAGTGAGCGAGAGACCAGAGTGAGCGAGAGACCAGAGTGAGCGAGAGACCAGAGTGAGCGAGAGACCAGAGTGAGCGAGAGACCAGAGTGAGCGAGAGACCAGAGTGAGCGAGAGACCAGAGTGAGCGAGAGACCAGAGTGAGCGAGAGACCAGAGTGAGCGAGAGACCAGAGTGAGCGAGAGACCAGAGTAGACCAGAGTGAGCGAGAGACCAGAGTGAGCGAGAGACCAGAGTGAGCGAGAGACCAGAGTGAGCGAGAGACCAGAGTGAGCGAGAGACCAGAGTGAGCGAGAGACCAGAGTGAGCGAGAGACCAGAGTGAGCGAGAGACCAGAGTGAGCGAGAGACCAGAGTGAGCGAGAGACCAGAGTGAGCGAGACCAGAGTGAGCGAGAGACCAGAGTGAGCGAGAGACCAGAGTGAGCGAGAGACCAGAGTGAGCGAGAGACCAGAGTGAGCGAGAGACCAGAGTGAGCGAGAGACCAGAGTGAGCGAGAGACCAGAGTGAGCGAGAGACCAGAGTGAGCGAGAGACCAGAGTGAGCGAGAGAGACCAGAGTGAGCGAGAGAGACCAGAGTGAGCGAGCGAGACCAGAGTGAGCGAGGGAGAGAGACCAGAGCGAGCGAGAGAGACCAGCGAGAAGACCAGAGCGAGCGAGGGAGAGAGACCAGAGCGAGCGAGAGAGACCAGCGAGAAGACCAGAGCGAGCGAGACCAGAGCGAGCGAGAGAGACCAGAGCGAGCGAGAGAGACCAGAGCGAGCGAGAGACCAGAGTGAGCGAGAGACCAGAGTGAGCGAGAGACCAGCGAGAAGACCAGAGTGAGCGAGCGAGCGAGAGAGACCAGAGTGAGCGAGAGAGACCAGAGTGAGCGAGAGACCAGAGTGAGCGAGAGACCAGAGTGAGCGAGCGAGACCAGAGTGAGCGAGCGAGACCAGAGTGAGCGAGCGAGACCAGAGTGAGCGAGCGAGACCAGAGTGAGCGAGCGAGACCAGAGTGAGCGAGCGAGACCAGAGTGAGCGAGCGAGACCAGAGTGAGCGAGCGAGAGAGACCAGAGCGAGCGAGGGAGACCAGAGCGAGCGAGGGAGACCAGAGCGAGCGAGGGAGAGAGACCAGAGCGAGCGAGGGAGAGAGACCAGAGCGAGCGAGAGAGACCAGCGAGAAGACCAGAGCGAGCGAGGGAGAGAGACCAGAGCGAGCGAGAGAGACCAGAGCGAGCGAGAGAGACCAGAGTGAGCGAGAGACCAGAGTGAGCGAGAGACCAGCGAGAAGACCAGAGTGAGCGAGCGAGCGAGAGAGACCAGAGTGAGCGAGAGAGACCAGAGTGAGCGAGAGAGACCAGAGTGAGCGAGAGAGACCAGAGTGAGCGAGAGAGACCAGAGTGAGCGAGAGAGACCAGAGTGAGCGAGAGAGACCAGAGTGAGCGAGAGAGACCAGAGTGAGCGAGAGAGACCAGAGTGAGCGAGAGAGACCAGAGTGAGCGAGAGAGACCAGAGTGAGCGAGAGAGACCAGAGTGAGCGAGAGACCAGAGTGAGCGAGAGACCAGAGTGAGCGAGAGACCAGAGTGAGCGAGAGACCAGAGTGAGCGAGAGACCAGCGAGAGGCGAGAGACCAGCGAGAGGCGAGAGACCAGCGAGAGGCGAGAGACCAGCGAGAGGCCAGCGAGACCAGAGTGAGCGAGAGAGACCAGAGTGAGCGAGAGAGACCAGAGTGAGCGAGAGAGACCAGAGTGAGCGAGAGGCGAGAGACCAGAGAGTGAGCGAGAAAGACCAGAGTGAGCGAGCGAGCGAGAGAGACCAGAGCGAGCGAGCGAGAGAGACCACAGCGAGCGAGCGAGACAGACCAGAGCGAGCGAGGGAGAGAGACCACAGCGAGCGAGGGAGAGAGACCAGAGCGAGCGAGGGAGAGAGACCAGAGCGAGCGAGAGACCAGAGCGAGCGAGAGAGAGAGAGAGACCAGAGCGAGCGAGAGAGACCAGAGCGAGCGAGCGAGAGACCAGAGAGACCAGAGCGAGCGAGAGAGAGAGAGAGAGACCAGAGCGAGCGAGCGAGAGAGACCAGAGCGAGCGAGCGAGAGAGACCAGAGCGAGCGAGCGAGAGAGAGACCAGAGCGAGCGAGCGAGAGAGAGACCAGAGCGAGCGAGCGAGCGAGAGAGAGACCAGAGCGAGCGAGCGAGAGAGAGACCAGAGCGAGCGAGCGAGCGAGAGAGAGACCAGAGCGAGCGAGCGAGAGAGAGACCAGAGCGAGCGAGCGAGAGAGAGACCAGAGCGAGCGAGCGAGAGAGAGACCAGAGCGAGCGAGAGACCAGAGTGAGCGAGAGACCAGAGTGAGCGAGAGACCAGAGTGAGCGAGAGACCAGAGTGAGCGAGAGACCAGAGTGAGCGAGAGACCAGAGTGAGCGAGAGACCAGAGTGAGCGAGAGACCAGAGTGAGCGAGAGACCAGAGTGAGCGAGAGACCAGAGTGAGCGAGAGACCAGAGTGAGCGAGAGACCAGAGTGAGCGAGAGACCAGAGTGAGCGAGAGACCAGAGTGAGCGAGAGACCAGAGTGAGCGAGCGAGACCAGAGTGAGCGAGCGAGACCAGAGTGAGCGAGCGAGACCAGAGTGAGCGAGCGAGACCAGAGTGAGCGAGCGAGACCAGAGTGAGCGAGCGAGACCAGAGTGAGCGAGCGAGACCAGAGCGAGCGAGGGAGAGAGACCAGAGCGAGCGAGAGAGACCAGCGAGAAGACCAGAGCGAGCGAGGGAGAGAGACCAGAGTGAGCGAGAGAGACCAGAGCGAGCGAGAGAGACCAGCGAGAAGACCAGAGCGAGCGAGGGAGAGAGACCAGAGCGAGCGAGAGAGACCAGCGAGAAGACCAGAGCGAGCGAGACCAGAGCGAGCGAGAGAGACCAGAGCGAGCGAGAGAGACCAGAGCGAGCGAGAGACCAGAGTGAGCGAGAGACCAGAGTGAGCGAGAGACCAGCGAGAAGACCAGAGTGAGCGAGCGAGCGAGAGAGACCAGAGTGAGCGAGAGAGACCAGAGTGAGCGAGAGACCAGAGTGAGCGAGAGACCAGAGTGAGCGAGCGAGACCAGAGTGAGCGAGCGAGACCAGAGTGAGCGAGCGAGACCAGAGTGAGCGAGCGAGACCAGAGTGAGCGAGCGAGACCAGAGTGAGCGAGCGAGACCAGAGTGAGCGAGCGAGAGAGACCAGAGCGAGCGAGGGAGAGAGACCAGAGCGAGCGAGGGAGAGAGACCAGAGCGAGCGAGAGAGACCAGCGAGAAGACCAGAGCGAGCGAGGGAGAGAGACCAGAGCGAGCGAGAGAGACCAGAGCGAGCGAGAGAGACCAGAGCGAGCGAGAGAGACCAGAGTGAGCGAGAGACCAGAGTGAGCGAGAGACCAGAGTGAGCGAGAGACCAGCGAGAAGACCAGAGTGAGCGAGCGAGGAGAGAGACCAGAGTGAGCGAGAGAGACCAGAGTGAGCGAGAGAGACCAGAGTGAGCGAGAGAGACCAGAGTGAGCGAGAGAGACCAGAGTGAGCGAGAGAGACCAGAGTGAGCGAGAGAGACCAGAGTGAGCGAGAGAGACCAGAGTGAGCGAGAGAGACCAGAGTGAGCGAGAGAGACCAGAGTGAGCGAGAGAGACCAGAGTGAGCGAGAGACCAGAGTGAGCGAGAGACCAGAGTGAGCGAGAGACCAGAGTGAGCGAGAGACCAGAGTGAGCGAGAGACCAGCGAGAGGCGAGAGACCAGCGAGAGGCGAGAGACCAGCGAGAGGCCAGCGAGACCAGAGTGAGCGAGAGAGACCAGAGTGAGCGAGAGAGACCAGAGTGAGCGAGAGAGACCAGAGTGAGCGAGAGGCGAGAGACCAGCGAGAGACCAGAGTGAGCGAGAAAGACCAGAGTGAGCGAGCGAGCGAGAGAGACCAGAGCGAGCGAGCGAGAGAGACCACAGCGAGCGAGCGAGACAGACCAGAGCGAGCGAGGGAGAGAGACCACAGCGAGCGAGGGAGAGAGACCAGAGCGAGCGAGGGAGAGAGACCAGAGCGAGCGAGAGACCAGAGCGAGCGAGAGAGAGAGAGAGACCAGAGCGAGCGAGAGAGACCAGAGCGAGCGAGCGAGAGACCAGAGAGACCAGAGCGAGCGAGAGAGAGAGAGAGAGACCAGAGCGAGCGAGCGAGAGAGACCAGAGCGAGCGAGCGAGAGAGACCAGAGCGAGCGAGCGAGAGAGAGACCAGAGCGAGCGAGCGAGAGAGAGAGAGCGACGACAGAGAGACCAGAGCGAGCGAGCGAGAGAGAGACCAGAGCGAGCGAGCGAGCGAGAGAGACCAGAGCGAGCGAGCGAGCGAGAGAGAGACCAGAGCGAGCGAGCGAGCGAGAGAGAGACCAGAGCGAGCGAGCGAGAGAGAGACCAGAGCGAGCGAGCGAGAGAGAGACCAGAGCGAGCGAGCGAGAGAGAGACCAGAGCGAGCGAGCGAGAGAGAGACCAGAGCGAGCGAGCGAGAGAGAGACCAGAGCGAGCGAGCGAGAGAGAGACCAGAGCGAGCGAGCGAGAGAGAACAGAGTGAGTGAGAGAGAGAGACCGAGACACCTTGGTTGTTGCTACCCACACATTTGAGTTGTGAAAACTATTGATAGAAGCAACTGTTTTAGAGCCAGAACTAGAGACTTGGGTTTCTCTCATACTAGTTCTGTTGTCATGTCTGAAAGTTACGTCCCTGAGCTTTAACTGTGTCTGTAGGCGGAGCCAGTCGGCAACAAGCGCAAGAGGAGACCTGACTCTGCATCTGAAGCCAAACCCGTGTCCCGAGCCAGACCAGGGGCCACTCCCAGTCCGAGTGTGGGGGCCAAAGGGGCACTGCAGGACCTGGTGAGAGATGCTAACCCGCTAGCTAAAGAAGCCCAATAGGGAAGTGCTCATGGTGAAGTTTGGCTCCTCTTTCTGGCTCCTATTGACTTACATGTAAAAGTAAACTCCAGAGAGGGAGAGACCAGAGAGGGAGAGACCAGAGAGGGAGAGACCAGAGAGGGAGAGACCAGAGAGGGAGAGACCAGAGAGGGAGAGACCAGAGAGGGAGAGACCAGAGAGGGAGAGACCAGAGAGGGAGAGACCAGAGAGGGAGAGACCAGAGAGGGAGAGACCAGAGAGGGAGAGACCAGAGAGGGAGAGACCAGAGAGGGAGAGACCAGAGAGGGAGAGACCAGAGAGGGAGAGACCAGAGCGAGGGAGAGACAAGAGCAGAGAAAGGGAGACTGACCCGTGAAACAGTGCCCAGCACAAATGTACTTAAACCTGTGGTTCTTGTATAACCCTCAGAATCCAGACTCTGTTTAATCTGCTCTCGTCTTTGTTTTTTATGTATTTGCAGTGTGACCAAGAAACCAGCGTGAGAGACAACCAGCAGACCTCACCTGCTCTAGGGTCCACACAGAGCCACAACACTGCTCTAGGGTCCACACAGAGCCACAACACTGCTCTAGGGTCCACACAGAGCCACAACACTGCTCTAGGGTCCACACAGAGCCACAACACTGCTCTAGGGTCCACTGCTCTAGGGTCCACACAGAGCCACAACACTGCTCTAGGGTCCACACAGAGCCACAACACTGCTCTAGGGTCCACACAGAGCCACAACACTGCTCTAGGGTCCACACAGAGCCACAACACTGCTCTAGGGTCCACACAGAGCCACAACACTGCTCTAGGGTCCACACAGAGCCACAACACTGCTCTAGGGTCCACACAGAGCCACAACACTGCTCTAGGGTCCACACAGAGCCACAACACTGCTCTAGGGTCCACACAGAGCCACAACACTGCTCTAGGGTCCACACAGAGCCACAACACTGCTCTAGGGTCCACACAGAGCCACAGTGCTGCTCTAGGGTCCACACAGAGCCGCAACACTGCTCTAGGGTCCACACAGAGCCGCAACACTGCTCTAGTGTCCACACAGAGCCACAACACTGCTCTAGGGTCTGCTCTAGGATCCACACAGGGCCGCAACACTGCTCTAGGCTCTGCTCTAGGATCCACACAGAGTCACAACATTTCTCTAGGGTCTGCTCTAGGGTCCACTCAGAGCCACAACACTGCTCTAGGGTCCACACAGAGCCACAACACTGCTCTAGGGTCCACACAGAGCCACAGTGCTGCTCTAGGGTCCACACAGAGCCGCAACACTGCTCTAGTGTCCACACAGAGCCACAACACTGCTCTAGGATCCACACAGGGCCGCAACACTGCTCTAGGCTCTGCTCTAGGATCCACACAGAGTCACAACATTTCTCTAGGGTCTGCTCTAGGGTCCACTCAGAGTCAAAACTCAACTGTAGAGTCCAGCCAGATCTTTGACGAGCACTCGGAGCCGCTGGAGTACTTCCCAGACTCGGAACCTTTCCCCTCCCCCAGGACCCCCGTCAGCCTGGGGCCCTCAGAGCCCTGGAACCCGCCCGGTCTCGGCGCCTCGGAGCCGGAACCGGAGTATGACTTTGAGGAGCTGGCGTGTCGGGAGAGGATCGCAGTGATGAAGGCCCAGCTACTGCAGTGATGAAGGCCCAGCTGCTGCAGTGATGAAGGCCCAGCTGCTGCAGTGATGAAGGCCCAGCTGCTGCAGTGATGAAGGCCCAGCTGCTGCAGTGATGAAGACCCAGCTGCTGCAGTGATGAAGACCCAGCTGCTGCAGTGATGAAGCTGCAGTGATGAAGGCCCAGCTGCTGCAGTGATGAAGGCCCAGCTGCTGCAGTGATGAAGGCCCAGCTGCTGCAGTGATGAAGACCCAGCTGCTGCAGTGATGAAGACTCATAAAGACTACAGTGAGATATGTCCATAGAACTGCAAATCTACCGAGACACGGCCGTCTGCCCAAACCCGCTGCTCTGATTTCTGATTTAACACCATTTCTGTTGTCTTGTTTTTTTGGAGGAATTTTGCCCCGGGTCTTTAAGCAGCCCTCCTGTGATGTCACACTTTAGAACCCACAAGAAAAATAATTTAAAGTTATAAAAAATAAAAAGTTTCAAATGTGATGATGTTGACTGTTTTGTGAAAGTGGCGTCGAACCTGTTATAAGCACGAAGACAATTAAGACGATATTAAATTTAGTAGTATTTAAAGCTGGCCTACGTAACTTCAATCTAATAACATGTCATTTCAGCAGAAAGAGTCTTAGTCACTATCTGCCTCTGTGGGCTGAGAGCTGATTGGCTGAGAGCTGATTGGCTGAGGGAGGGTGGTCCTCTCTTTGATCTAAAGATATGACCGAGACGGAGGCACCAGTTTCAACTCATGAAAGTAACACTGATTTATGGAACAATGACAGACTTCGCCTGCAGGGGGAGCTACTGCACCATCTGCTACATGCACAGGGAGAACAACCCAGTTTAATACTGTAATAGTCAATACAGAGTCTCTCACTGGTTTCTCTCTGGTCTCTCTCTGGTCTCTCTCTGGTCTCATGGATTTGAATGGCTGACATCTTGGAGACCTGCGGCGGACACAGATGGACAATGCTAACCTGCTAGCTCAATGAATCCAAATAGGGAAGTGCTCATGGTGAAGTTTGGCTCCTCTGTCTCCTATTGACTTGAACTCCTCAGTAACCATTTTGGGTTTAAAACTGTGGTTTATTCCGCTCTGTGACCGTAGTGTTCCTATTGTGATATAAAAACACATAGACACACACACAGTGGCGTTCCAAGGGTGCCCCGGGGCCCCAGGCAACAGAGTCCTTGGGGGCCCCAGGCAACAGGATCCTTGGGGGCCCCGATACCGACCACATAACCAGATTTTGTAATCCTGTAAAGTCTAATCTTTCATTGTGAATATATGTTTATATAGTGTGAATATATGTTTATATAGTGTGAATATATATTTATATAGTGTGAATATATGTTTATATAGTGTGAATATGTTTATATAGTGTGAATATATGTTTATATAGTGTGAATATATATTTATATAGTGTGAATATATGTTTATATAGTGTGAATATATGTTTATATAGTGTGAATATATGTTTATATAGTGTGAATATAAGTTTATATAGTGTGAATATATGTTTATATAGTGTGAATATATGTATATAGTGTGAATATATGTATATATAGTGTGTCCTCCGGCGGAGGAGGGGGACATGGAGTCCGAGTGGACCATGTTCTCTGCCTCAATCGCCGATGCGGCGGCTCGTAGCTGTGGTCGCAAGGTCTCTGGTGCTGGTCCCGGCGGCAACCCCCGAACCCGGTGGTCGACACCGGCAGTAAGGGATGCCGTCAGGCTGAAGAAGGAGTCCTATCGAGCCATGATGGTTCGGGGGACTCCTGAGGCAGCTGTCCAGTACCGGCTGGCCAAGCATGCTGCGGCCCGGGCTGTTGCAGAGGCAAAAACCCGGGACTGGGAGGAGTTTGGAGAGTCCATGGAGCATGACTATCGGTCGGCCTCGAAGAGATTCTGGCAAACCATCCGGCGCCTCAGGAGGGGGAAGCAGTTCTTTGCCAGCACCATGTACGGTGCGTGTGGAGAGCTGCTGACCTCGACTGGGGATATTGTCGGGCGGTGGAAGGAATACTTTGAGGTTCTCCTCAATCCCCCCGTCACGTCCTCTGTTACAGAGGCAGAGGCTGAGGATGTTGGGGCGGATACTTCCATCTCCCTGGCTGAGGTCACCAAGGTGGTTGGTAGCCTCCATGGTGGCAAGGCTCCGGGTGTGGATGAGATCCGCCCTGATTATCTAAAGTCTCTGGATGTTGTAGGACTGTCTTGGCTGACACGTCTCTGCAACATCGCGTGGCGATCGGGGGCAGTGCCAATGGAGTGGCAGACCGGGGTGGTGGTCCCTCTCTACAAGAAGGGGGATCGGAGGGTGTGTTCCAATTATCGTGGGATCACACTCCTCAGCCTCCCCGGTAAGGTCTACTCCAAGGTACTGGAGAGGAGGCTACGGCCGATGGTCGAATCTCGGATCCAGGAGGAGCAGTGTGGTTTTTGTCCCGGCCGCGGAACACTGGACCAGCTCTACACTCTCCATCGGATACTCGAGGGTTCATGGGAGTTCGCCCAACCTGTCCACATGTGCTTTGTGGATTTGGAGAAGGCGTTCGACTGTGTTCCCCGGGGTGTCCTTTGGGGGGTCCTCCGGGAGTACGGGGTCGGGGGTCCTCTGTTGAGGGCCATCCGATCCCTGTATGACCGGAGCCAGAGCTGTGTTCGCATTGCCGGCAGTAAGTCAGACCTGTTCCCGGTGAATGTTGGCCTCCGACAGGGCTGCCCTTTATCACCGGTTCTGTTCACTGTATTTATGGACAGAATATCTAGGCGCAGCCAGGGGTCAGAGGGGGTCCGGTTCGGAGACCACAGGATTTCATCTCTGCTGTTTGCGGACGATGTTGTCCTGTTGGCTCCAACGAACCAGGACCTGCAGCATGCACTGGGGCGGTTTGCAGCCGAGTGTGAAGCGGCTGGGATGAGAATCAGCACCTCCAAATCCGAGGCCATGGTGCTCGACCGGAAAAAGGTGCCTTGCCCTCTGCAGGTGGGTGGAGAGGTCCTTCCTCAAGTGGAGGAGTTCAAGTATCTCGGGGTCTTGTTCACGAGTGAGGGAAGGATGGAGCGTGAGATTGACAGGCGGATCGGTGCAGCGTGCGCAGTGATGCGGTCGCTGTATCGGACCGTTGTGGTGAAGAGGGAGCAGCGTCTGCAGTCAGAGCTGTATCGGACCGTTGTGGTAAAGAGGGAGCTGAGCCGAAAGGCAAAGCTCTCGATTTATCGGTCAATCTTCGTTCCCTCCCTCACCTATGGTCATGAGCTTTGGGTAATGACCGAAAGAACGAGATCGCGGATACAAGAGGTCGAAATGAGCTTCCTCCGCAGAGTGGCTGGGCGCTCCCTTAGAGATAGGGTGAGGAGCTCAGTCACACGGGAGGAGCTCGGAGTAGAGCCGCTGCTTCTCCACGTCGAGAGGAACCAGTTGAGGTGGCTCGGGCATCTGTTCCGGATGCCTCCTGGACGCCTCCCTGGGGAGGTGTTCCGGGCACGTCCCACCGGGAGGAGGCCCCGCGGAAGACCTAGGACACGCTGGAGGGACTATGTCTCTCAGCTGGCCTGGGAACGCCTTGGGGTCCCCCCGGACGAGCTGGAGGAGGTGTGTGTGGATAGGGAAGTCTGGGCGTCTCTGCTTAGACTGCTGCCCCCGCGACCCGGCAACGGATAAAGCGGAAGAAAATGGATGGATGGATGGATATATATTTATATAGTGTGAATATATGTTTATATAGTGTGAATATATATTTATATAGTGTGAATATATGTTTATATAGTGTGAATATATGTTTATATAGTGTGAATATATGTTTATATAGTGTGAATATATATTTATATAGTGTGAATATATGTTTATATAGTGTGAATATATGTTTATATAGTGTGAATATATGTATATAGTGTGAATATATGTTTATATAGTGTGAATATATATGTATATAGTGTGAATATATGTATATAGTGTGAATATATGTTTATATAGTGTGAATATATGTATATAGTGTGAATATATGTATATAGTGTGAATATATGTTTATATAGTGTGAATATATGTATATAGTGTGAATATATATGTATAATGTATATTTGTGGTCTATGTAAACACCGAGGGCCAAATGAAACAGACTCTTAGCTTTAATCTGCAAAAAATGACTTGTTTTGATCTTTTACTGTTCTTGAGCAGTCTGTCATAGAATATATTAAATATGTTAAGGCTGTCAAAGTTATCGCCTTAATGTCACGTTAATTAATTTTTTTCATTTATCGCATTTAAAAAATTACACTTTTAACAAAATATGTCGAGCTGAAAAAAGAGTGTCTAAACAGAAAGACAGAATGTTAATAATGTTAATGCTTTTTATGTGGATTTATTGTTATAATAATCAAAAACAGTTTACTCTGTTTCCGTTCAAACCATTTACAGAACCATATGGCATCATCTTGTTGATAGTTCGAAATGCGATTAATTATGATTAATTAATTTTCAATCTGTAATCAACTTGATTAAAGAATGTAATCGTTTGACAGCCCTAATATATAGTTTAATCCAATATAATATAATAAAATCCAGTTTAATTTAGTTTTAAGTTTAAAGACCATTAACACAAACTACACTTTGTCTCTTAAATGTTAATGAAGAACGTGGCAAGTTTTGAATCTGACGAAAAGTTTTTATTCGCCAACTCGTCTCTGCAGCTGGCTGTTGTAGCCTGTACAAGTCGACCGCTTGTGTCAACTCAGTCGGCCCTCGGGGGCCCCTGGCAGCTGCCTGCCTTGCTCAGTGGCAAGGGACGCCTCAGCACACACACACACACACACACGCCCCCTACAGTTATTTGTTTCTGGGGAAAACATCTGCTGATCGCTAACTTGATCTGTATACGTTTGATAGAACCAGGTTTAGGATGACGTGGCGTAAAGGGGCAGAGCTCAGAGCGGTGCGGCCAGTCCAGGTTCAGTCCCGGTTGACCTCTGCCTCAAAGTACAACAGGAGGAGACGAGAGGAGGAGGCATCAGGAAGGAGCTTACTGATATGAATTTTGAAGCAGCTGTTGTCTTATCACCTCCTCCTCCCCCTCCTCCCCCCTCCTCCTCCTCCCCCCTCCTCCTCCTCCTCCCCCCCTCCTACCTCTGTCCCGTATAAGTGGCGTCCCGGTCACACTTTGCCGTTCCCTCAGGATGCAGACGGCTCGCAGCTCGCTCAGTGCTCTCACCCAGGTAAGAGAGACATCCAAACAAACAAACAAACTCTGGTCTCTCCCTCTTGACTCTCTCTGGTCTCTCTCCGGTCTCCCTCCCTCTCTTGTCTCTCTCTCTGGTCTCTCTCTCCCTGGTGTCTCTACCTCTTGACTCCCTCTGGTCTCTCTCTCGCTCTCTCTGGTCTCTCTCAGCCAATCAGCTCTCAGCTCATGTGTTATCGATGAGACTGAAGTTACGTCGCTGAGCTTTAACATGTCCCTGTCCTCTCTGTGTCCTCTCTGTGCTCTCTCTGTGCTCTCTCTCTGTGCTCTCTCTGTGCTCTCTCTGTGCTCTCTCTGTGCTCTCTCTGTGCTCTCTCTGTGCTCTCTCTCTGTGCTCTCTCTCTGTGCTCTCTCTGTGCTCTCTCTGTGCTCTCTCTGTGCTCTCTCTCTGTGTCCTCTCTGTGTCCTCTCTGTGTCCTCTCTGTGCTCTCTCTGTGCTCTCTCTCTGTGCTCTCTCTGTGTCCTCTCTGTGTCCTCTCTGTGCTCTCTCTCTGTGTCCTCTCTGTGTCCTCTGTGTCCTCTCTCTCTGTGCTCTCTCTCTGTGTCCTCTCTGTGTCCTCTCTGTGTCCTCTCTGCAGCTGTGTCTGTGCCTGTCTCTGTGTGTGGAGGGGGGTCGTCAGCGCTGTGGCTCCGAGCTCATGGTGGACCTGGTGTTTGTGTGCGGGGACCGCGGAGTCCATATAGGACCCCGTACAGGTACGTGTTCATCTGAGCCAAAATGTCTGTCTCTGGTCTCTCTCTCTCGGGTCTCTCTCTCTGGTCTCTCTCTGGGCTCTCTCTCTGGTCTCTCTCTCTGGTCTCTCTCTCTGGTCTATCTCTCTGGTCTCTCTCTGGGCTCTCTCTCTGGTCTCTCTCTCTGGTCTCTCTCTCTCTGGTCTATCTCTCTGGTCTCTCTCTCTCTGGTCTATCTCTCTGGGCTCTCTCTCTGGTCTCTCTCTGGTCTCTCTCTGGGCTCTCTCTCTGGTCTCTCTCTCTGGTCTCTCTATCTGGTCTCTCTCTCTCTGGTCTCTCTCTCTGGGCTCTCTCTCTCTGGTCTCTCTCTGGGCTCTCTCTCTGGTCTCTCTCTCTCTCTGGTCTTTCTCTCTGGTCTCTCTCTCTCTGGTCTCTCTCTGGTCTCTCTCTCTGGGCTCTCTCTCTGGTCTCTCTCTCTGGTCTCTCTCTCTCTGGTCTCTCTCTCTGGGCTCTCTCTCTGGTCTCTCTCTCTGGTCTCTATCTCTCTGGTCTCTCTCTCTGGTCTCTCTCTCTCGCCGGTCTCTCTCTGGTCTCTCTCTCTGGTCTCGCTCTCTGGTCTCGCTCTCTGGTCTCTCTCTCTGGGCTCTCTCTCTGGTCTCTCTCTCTGGTCTCTCTCTCTCTGGTCTCTCTCTCTCTGGTCTCTGGGCAGACTCTGGGCTCTATCTAGTTATCATAGTTGTGTTTACGCACACTCACGGTCACAGCAGATATCAGGGCAGGCGTGGCTACGGCTGCCATAGTAACTGCAACACACTGAATACTGTGGGAAAGGACACGCGCACACACACAGACACACACATACACACACTCAGGTTGTGTGTCTTTTTCAGACAGACGTTGGTCTCGTTCGAGGCGTCGTCCCAAAGGTCTCGCAGACGAGTGCTGCTCCGTGTCCGGCTGTGACCTGTCCCACTTAGAGAAGTACTGCAACAAGGCCACGCCCCCTACTACTACTACTACTACTGCTACTACTACTACTACTGCTATTGCTGCTACTACTGCATCTTCTACAGCCACCACTGAAGCTGCTGGTACTTCTACTACTCCTGCCAGAAGCACCAAGGAGCCCACAGCGGTAAGACTCCTAGAGAGACCAGAGAGAGACTAGAGAGAGAGACCATGAGAGAGACCATGAGAGAGACCATGAGAGAGACCAGAGAGAGACCAGAGAGAGACCATGAGAGAGACCAGAGAGAGACCAGAGAGTAACCAGAGATAGACCATGAGAGACTTGAGAGAGACCAGAAAGAAACCAGAGAGAAACCAGAGAGAATGAGACCATGATGTTGTCTGAGTAAACACGTACATCTGTGGAACAGTGAGGCCTCAAAAATTAATGAGGGACTTTTGCAAAACTAATGTAGGGGCCAGTGTAGGGGCCCTCAGTATAGGGGCCAGTGTAGGGGCCCTCAGCACAGGGGTGATGTGCTCCTCTGTGACCTCAGTCATAACTCATGTCTGTGTGTGTTTCAGGAGCTGCTGTTCGAGGCCCTGTACCAGAAGAAGCTGCTGGAGATCCTGGGGGCCCCTGGAAGCCCACAGAGAGAGGCATACAGGAGGACACAGAGGCCCTCAGCACACAGACCCTCTCCCCGCAGAAGAACTCACCACAGGACTTTCAGGGGGCCTCTCTCTTCGGCCCGTGCCAACTCTGAGACCACGTGACATCACTGAGGGCCCCTGGACTCTTCAGGAGCCTTCAGACCGCTGGACTGGGTGTTTGGAGCTCTCACATCTCCACAGGGGCCCAGAGTCTGCTTCTCTTGAACCTGGACTGAACACTGGGGCCCCTGGACTTTAGCATTGACGGGCCGGACTGTTGGAGCTGCTGTGGTCTCCCTGTGGCCCCGGGGCCCTGCACTGGACTGGCACAAGTTTGAAAAATGCACATCCCCACTGAGGCCTCCAACCCGCCTTGCGACCAAAACTCAGCTGTGATTTAGAGACTATAAAAGTCCAGGTCTTTTCACTTTTACTAAATTATTTTAAACGTGTCATAATATTATTTATTATTTAAAGAAGAACACAGGAGTCCAGCTGTTTTAAAGTTTCTCTCTGGTCTCTCTTTCTCTGGACCTCTCTCTCTTTTCTCTCTCTGGTCTCTCTCTTGATTCTCTCTGGTCTCTCTCTGGTCTCTCTCTGGTCCCTCTCTATTTTGTCTCTCTCATGGTCTCACACTGGTCTCTCTCTGATCTGGTCTCTCCCTTTTCTCTCTCTCTCTGGTCTCTCCCTCCCTGGTCTCTCTCTCTGGTCTCTCCCTGGTCTCTCACTCCCTGGTCTCTCTCTGGTCTCTCTCTCTGGTCTCTCCCTGGTCTCTCACTCCCTGGTCTCTCTCTCCCTGGTCTCTCTCTCTCTCACATGGTCTTGTGTAAATGGTTTTAGTGTCTTTGTTATTGATGAAGAACATGATATTTCCCACAGATGATGCTCCTAGTGGTGGAACAGAGTCATTACACTCACACTGTTACAGGTGCAGTCCACCTGCTGGAGCTCAGCCAGAAACTATACCAACTCTGTGTTTGAGCCTTATTTTTGTATTTTGTTAATAAAAAACAAACAAAATTCAACATCATTGTTTATGTGCCTCAAAGCCTCCGACCAAACACCTCCCATTCACTCTCTCACAACATTCAGACCTATTTGTACATGTTTTAGAGGTAGGGGAAACCGGGGCACCTGGAGGAAACCGACGCAGACGCGGGGAGAACATGCAAACTCTACTCAGAAAGGTCCTGTTCTGACTGTGATCCGAACCCAGAACCTTCTTGCTGTTGTAACCAGCCACCGTGTTACCCAGAAAAGTAATATTATTCTACTTACTTTGAAGTTACTTTCCCCAAATATATAAATACAAACTAAATGTAGCGTATAATATATAAACATTCACCGGCCACTTCATTATGTAGACCTCGCTAGAACCGGGTCGGACCTCCTTTTTCCCTCAAAACTGTCTTATACAAGGTCCTGGTCATATACCTCAAAGAGTGTGGTCCACATTGACATGATACTATCAGAGTGTGGTCCACATTGACATGATACCATCAGAGTGTGGTCCACATTGACATGATATCATCAGAGTGTGGTCCACATTGACATGATACCATCAGAGTGTGGTCCACATTGACATGATACCATCAGAGTGTGGTCCACATTGACATGATACCATCAGAGTGTGGTCCACATTGACATGATACCATCAGAGTGTGGTCCACATTGACATGATACCATCAGAGTGTGGTCCACATTGACATGATACCATCAGAGTGTGGTCCACATTGACATGATACCATCAAAGTGTGGTCCACATTGACATGATACCATCAGAGTGAACCACCACCACCTGAACCACCACCACCTGGTCTCTCTAGTCTCTCTCCGGTCTCTCTCAGATGTCTCTCCTGCTGGTCTCTCTCTGGTCTTTCTCAGATGTCTCTCCTGCTAGTCTCTCTCTAGTCTCTCTCCTGTCTCTCTCAGATGTCTCTCTCTAGTCTCTCTCCGGTCTCTCTCAGATGTCTCTCTCTAGTCTCTCTCCGGTCTCTCTCAGATGTCTCTCCTGCTGGTCTCTCTCCGGTCTCTCTCAGATGTCTCTCCTGCTAGTCTCTCTCTAGTCTCTCTCCGGTCTCTCTCAGATGTCTCTCCTGCTGGTCTCTCTCCGGTCTCTCTCAGATGTTTCTCCTGCTGGTCTCTCTCTAGTCTCTCTCCGGTCTCTCTCAGATGTCTCTCCTGCTGGTCTCTCTTTGGTCTTTCTCTGGTCTTTCTCAGATGTTTCTCCTGCTGGTCTCTCTCTAGTCTCTCTCCGGTCTCTCTCAGATGTCTCTCCTGCTGGTCTCTCTTTGGTCTTTCTCTGGTCTTTCTCAGATGTTTCTCCTGCTGGTCTCTCTCTAGTCTCTCTCCGGTCTCTCCCAGATGTGTCTCCTGCTGGTCTCTCTCAGATGTTTCTCCTGCTGGTCTCTCGCTGCAGAGGATCAAAACAAAACTATTTAATTCAAATATTAGTTTTTAATGTCTCCCATGACTGCAATACAGATACAGTACTTTATTAGACCAGAGAGGGACCAGAAAGAGACTAAAGAGAGAGGCCAGAGAGAGACCAGAGAGAGAGACCAGAGAGAGACCGGAGAGCGAGACCAGAGAGCGAGACCAGAGAGAGAGACCAGAGAGAGACCAGAGAGAGACCGGAGAGAGAGAGAGACCAGAGAGAGAGACCAGAGAGACCAGAGAGCGAGACCAGAGAGCGAGACCAGAGAGCGAGACCAGAGAGAGACAAGAGAGAGAGACCAGAGAGAGACCGGAGAGAGACCAGAGAGAGACCAGAGAGAGACCAGAGAGAGACCAGAGAGAGACCGGAGAGAGAGAGACCAGAGAGAGACCAGAGAGAGACCAGATAGCGAGACCAGAGAGAGAGACCAGAGAGAGACCAGAGAGACGAGAGACCAGAGAGCGAGACCAGAGAGAGACCAGAGAGAGAGACCAGAGAGCGAGACCAGAGAGAGAGACCAGAGAGCGAGACCAGAGAGCGAGACC
Organism: Knipowitschia caucasica; assembly: GCA_964034765.1. Classification (NCBI taxonomy): domain Eukaryota; kingdom Metazoa; phylum Chordata; class Actinopteri; order Gobiiformes; family Gobiidae; genus Knipowitschia; species Knipowitschia caucasica. The sequence goes on along the minus strand of OZ035827.1, from coordinate 43,860,827 downwards.
AGAGAGAGACCAGAGAGAGACCGGCGAGAGAGAGAGACCAGAGAGAGAGACCAGAGAGAGAGACCAGAGAGAGACCAGAGAGAGAGACCAGAGAGAGACCAGAGAGAGACCAGAGAGAGACCAGAGAGAGACCAGAGAGAGAACAGAGAGAGAGACCAGAGAGAGACCAGAGAGAGAGACCAGAGAGAGACCAGAGAGAGAGACCAGAGAGAGAGACCAGAGAGAGACCAGAGAGAGAGACCAGAGAGAGACCAGAGAGAGAGACCAGAGAGAGACCAGAGAGAGAGACCAGAGAGAGACCAGAGAGAGAGAAAACAGGTGTTTGTCTTCATGGTTGTGGTGGAGCCTCAGTTTTTGGTTCTTTTAATCTTTTCATAGAAACAAAACTTGAAACATTTCTTTGATCAGAAAGTTAGTCTCTCGCTCAAAGACGCACAAGTGACACAGAGACACACAACAAGTGATGACGAAAGTGAAATGTGTCCTGTTTGTGTTATTGTTGTTGAAGGAAATGCCCTGTGCTCTTCCTCGTCCACCTCGTCTTCATCATCATCACTCAAGAAGCAGATAATGCTCCTGCGTCACAGCTGATACACACACACAAACTGGGTCACACACACACACAGACACCCACACACACACATGCATACAGACACCCACACACACAGAAACACACACACACACCGACACACAAACACAGACACAGAAACACACACACACACACACACAGAAACACACACACACACACACACAGAGACACACACACACACACACACACACAGAAACACACACACAAACACAGACACAGAAACACACACACACACAGAGACACACACAAACACAGACACAGAAACACACACACACACACAGACACAGAAACACACACACACACACACACACACACACACAGAAACACACAAACACAGACACAGAAACACACACACACACACACACACACACACAGACACAGACACACACACACACAGACACAGAAACACACACACACACACACACACACAGACACACACACACACACACACACACTCTCAGGGTCGCAGCTGTGAGGAGGCAGGTCTTTGTTACAGTGAACTGTGCTGATTGTGCGTTTGTTTAAAGATATGAATGTGAGACTTTGGTGAAGATGACGTGTGCGACACAAGTGTGCTTTGTTCAGAGGGAAACGTGTGTCTTTATAGTCTCCACAGAGAAGGGCTATCACACCTGGACCTGGGGTAGACCAGCCTGGCCTAAGACCCAGTGGTCCCCGATCCCACCAGTCTTCCCAGAAAAGAGTTCTCAAAACTGGGCTTGGAGTAAGCCATGCATGGCATGGTCCCTGGATCCATGGTCCCCACAAACCCGGGTACCTAGACTGAAGCACCCCTCCTCGGACTCGAAACCATAAACACAGCCGCTCCACGACCCTGGGACTACCTGCAGATTTTGAGTGTGCCTAGGACTACTTAGTCTGCATTTGAATACAGTAGATACAGTAGCACCAGGCACTCTGAAGTGCAGGCTATGGACAGATGACTCCAAGTCCAGGTATGATAGCCCTTCTCTGGGGAGACTCGTGATATATATACCCTGGGTCTTAGGCCAGGCAGGTCTACCCCCAAGTCCATCACGCCCCAGCCGTGTGTGTGTATTTTTGTGAGGGCGTGTGTGTGTGTGTGTGTGTTACTATGTGTCTTGTCTCTGTGTCTCTCTCTCTGGTCCCTCTGTGGTGCATGGTCTCTCTCTCTCTCTTGTATCTCTGGTCTCTCTCTGGTCTCTCTCTAGTCTCTCTCTAGTCTCTCTCTGGTCTCTCTCTGGTCTCTCGCTAGTCTCTCGCTAGTCTCTCGCTAGTCTCTCGCTAGTCTCTCGCTAGTCTCTCTCTAGTCTCTCTCTAGTCTCTCGCTAGTCTCTCGCTAGTCTCTCTCTAGTCTCTCTCTAGTCTCTCGCTAGTCTCTCTCTAGTCTCTCTCTGGTCCTGAGTCTTTTTATCATTATAGAAACACACAGTATCTGTATCAGTCTGAACACTTTCTCCTCAGCGCTGCCCCTATCTGCAGCTGATAGAACAACACGTCACTGCTATGGCTTTAAAGCTCAGGTCTGTAAGTTTAGTCTCAGCAATGTTTAAAGCTCAGGTCTGTAGCTTTAGTCTCATCAATAACACATGTTTAAAGCTCAGGTCTGTAGCTTTAGTCTCATCAATAACACATGTTTAAAGCTCAGGTCTGTAGCTTTAGTCTCATCAATAACACATGTTTAAAGCTCAGGTCTGTAACTTTAGTCTCATCAATAACACATGTTTAAAGCTCAGGTCTGTAACTTTAGTCTCATCAATAACACATGTTTAAAGTTACGTCCCTGAGCTTTAACAGATGCTTCTGTTGTTTCTATCAGAGGAAGCTGTGTCCAGGTCTTTGTGCACAAACAGTCTGCAGAGATGTGGGACAAGGTCTGAGATTAGACATGTGAAGATAAAAACCAGAGACCAGAGAGAGACCAGAGAGAGACCAGAGAGAGACCAGAGAGAGACCAGAGAGAGAGACCAGAGAGAGAGACCAGAGAGAGACCAGAGAGAGAGACCAGAGAGAGAGACCAGAGAGACCAAGGAGAGACTAGGGAGAGACCAGGGAGAGACCAGAGCGAGACCAGAGAGAGACCAGAGAGAGACTAGGAAGAGACCAGGGAGAGTCCAGAGAGAGACCAGAGAACATTAATGTTGTTTGATATTAGTGTACTCCCCTTTTGATTCTATTTCTGTTTTTTTCATACATGTGTAAATACTAAGTGTGCAGCAGCTCCCCCTTCTGGACACACACTCACACTAGATCATGTGTTTTATATTTATGAGTTTATTTAAATCAATTTATATAAAATACATTGTTTTATCATGTGACAGAAATAGAATAAATGTATAAAAGGTGAGAGTGGAGTCTGACAGACCCCGAGTATAAAGTCACCCCTCACTCATAGAACTATAGTCACACAGGTAACTGATCTCAGTCGCAATCCAGGGTTTGATCAGGTCCTGCTCTTGGCCCCGGCCTCAGATCTGGTCTGGTCCTCAGTCCTGGTCCAGGATCTGGTCGGGTCCTTGTTTTTGGTCCAGAATCTGGTCCAGCATGGTCTCACACATCAGCAGGCAGCGCGGGACGTGGAAGAATCCTGCAGAACACACAGTCAGGACTGGACCGGTCTGGACCAGTATAGACCAGTCTGGACTGGTCTGGAACAGTATAGACTAGTATGGACTGGTCTGGAACAGTATAGACTAGTCTGGACTGGTCTGGACCAGAGCTCACCTTTGAAGGGTCCTCCTTTGAAGTCCAGGGCCACGTTCCCCTCCCGAGACAGATATCCGACCCACTCCCCGGTCCGAGTATCGGGAAACTGAAAGACAGGGGGGTAGATCATGCTGTGGACCAGGCCGGTCAAACTCAGGCTTGTAGGCCAAATCTGGTCCACAAGAGAATTTTTACTGGCCCCTAAAATGATTATGTTGCAGCATTGATAGCTGCCATGGCAAGTTATACATCATCTGTTTACTCTCTAACCAAAATGTATGTATTTAAACAACCCACATCAGAGGGTGGATTGTGCTGTGGATACATGTTTAAAGGTGCAGGGGGTGGATCGTGCTGTGGACTCATGTTTAAAGGTGCAGGGGGTGGATCGTGCTGTGGACTTATGTTTAAAGGTGCAGAGGGTGGATCGTGCTGTGGACTCATGTTTAAAGGTGCAGGGGGTGGATCGTGCTGTGGACTCATGTTTAAAGGTGCAGAGGGTGGATCGTGCTGTGGACTCATGTCTATAGGTGTAGTGGGGTGGATGGTGCTGTGGACTCAAATGTATAAAGGTGCAGAGGGTGGATCGTGCTGTGGACTTACATGTTTGAAGGTGCAGAGGGTGGATCGTGCTGTGGACTCATGTTTAAAGGTGCAGGGGGTGGATCGTGCTGTGGACTCATGTTTAAAGGTGCAGGGGGTGGATCGTGCTGTGGACTCATGTTTAAAGGTGCAGAGGGTGGATCGTGCTGTGGACTCATGTCTATAGGTGTAGTGGGGTGGATGGTGCTGTGGACTCAAATGTATAAAGGTGCAGAGGGTGGATCGTGCTGTGGACTTACATGTTTGAAGGTGCAGAGGGTGGATCGTGCTGTGGACTTACATGTTTGAAGGTGCAGAGGGTGGATCGTGCTGTGGACTTACATGTTTAAAGGTGCAGAGGGTGGATCGTGCTGTGGACTCACATGTTTAACCTCTTTACATCCACCCGCCCGCCGGCGGGCGATTTTTATTTTTAAAATGTTCTGCTGGCAATAACAGATGCATTTTTAACACCAAACCCCAAGAGCTGTATATCATTTTAAAGCTTATTTTCTTATCTATCTTATTTATATACAAGTGTAAACTACATCAGACTTTGCATTCAAAAGATATAACACATAATATGGGCACAAAATAAGTCACTTCGGAAAAAGTTTTTTACGTTTGGGCTTGTGCTGCATAAATAAATCAGCTCTCCTCCCGGCTTCCTATGGCTCTTTCTCTCTGGAACAGTCCATTTAACAATAATATCCACTTGTATTTCCCAAAGTATAATCCATTCTGGAGAAATAATCCAAAAATGTGCATTTATCTGTAGCAAAAAAAACCGAAATAAAAAAGAGCACAGAGGCTGTTCTTTTACTGTTTACGGACTTTTAGCTTTGTTTTTCACCCAAACATCTGGCATCCACGTGTTCAGCTACTCGTAATCTTTCAAATGACACCTCCCATGAATCTCTATGAGCTATTTTGGGTCTGACAAAATCTCCCGTGAGTTGGACAAGTGGCGGCGTTTTGCGCATGGGGTCACTTCACATTTGTTGTCATTAGACGTCAGCACTAGATCATATACGGAATCGGGACGGAAGCGGAAGTAAATATTACAAATTACCTATTAATGCCTAAATTTAACCAGCTATTCCCATAAAATAACCCCAACCCAGCCTTAACCCTAACCTTAACCATCTTACTCAGACCCACCTTTACCCTAACCTTAACCATCTTACTCAGACCACCTTTACCCTAACCTTAACCATCTTACTCAGACCACCTTTACCCTAACCTTAACCATCTTACTCAGACGCCTAAAACTTAACCAGTCACCACTTAAGGACTTATTAGTCTAAAACTAATTCGAAAGTACGAGTGTTACTTCCGGTTTCGTCCCGATTCCGTATATGATCTAGTACCGACCGTCATTAGACTGGTTTGCATCTACTTCCTGGCCAAAAGATTGACATGTCCGTGTAGCTAATGAGGAAAGCTTTCTATTAAGGGGTGGGACATATGTGTACTGGGTTGGGTTGTCTCAGTAGAAGGCTGCGTAATGGTCGGCACTAAACCGGAAGTAACAATCCAACTTTCGAATTAGTTTTAGACTAAAAAGTCCTTAAGTAGTGACTTGTTAAGTTTTAGGCGTCTGAGTAAAATGGTTAAGGTCAGGGTTAAGGTGGTCTGAGTAAGATGGTTAAGGTTAGGGTAAAGGTGGGTCTGAGTAAGATGGTTAAGTTTAGGGTTAAGTCTGGGTTGGGGTTATTTTATGGGAATGGCTGGTTAAGTTTAGGCATGAATAGGTATTTTGTTATATTTACTTCCGCTTCCATCCCGATTCCATATATGATCTAGTGCTGACCGCTGCGTAATGGCCCGGAGACAGGCGCTGACAGAGCAGCAATGATTTTACACTCATAAAAAATTAACTTTAAAAAAAATGTAAAAAAAAAAAAATCACATAATAACTTATAAGTATCAAAAATAAAAAATATGGGACTTCCGGTGGCGTCGAACTGAATGGACGCGTAAAGTGAAGCGGCTCTGAACTCAGCCAATATATCCCCAAAATTCGAAGATTTTACGACTAGAGACAAACACGGATATTCTCTGGAAATGAGCGGGGATCGACAAACAAGGTCCGGGAAGGGAATTATGGAGAAGAAATTAGATTCAAGCTCCAACTCGGATAACCCAGCTAACGCTACTCACCACGCTGCCAGGGAGGAAGCTAGCGTTAGCACTGTATCCACTGATACCACCGTTATCCGCACAATTATAAGTGAAGTTATGAATAAGGGGCTGGAAGACCTAAGACAACAGATGGCAAGGGATTTGACCAACTTTCGTGAAATAATCAAAGAGGACATGAAGACTCAGCTGGACGTCCTCAATGTTAACATCAACCAGAAACTAGAGGCCGCTAGCCGCCAGATAGAGGATGCTACACGGCAACTGGAGGAGGTGGAAATAAAAGCGGCTGGAGCAGAAAAGTGGGACTTGGCCGTGAGGGACACTTTACTTGACCTCATCAACAACCAGAGAGCACTACAGTCAAAGATGTCTGATTTGGAGGGCCGCTCTCGGCGTAACAACATTAGGATCTACGGGATTGCGGAGAAAACGGAGGGAACCTCAATGCCAGCTTTTATTGAGAGCTTCATATTGAATGAGCTACGAGAGAGCATCGGTGTTCAAAGAGGCGCAGACCTTGGAATAGAACGGGCTCATCGGGCTTTGGGTCCACAGCCACCGACAGGCGCACCACCGCGCTCGATTGTTATTCGCTTCCTGAGTTTCACAACTAAGGAGAAGGTTCTCCAGGCTGCATGGAAAAAACAGATGTTCGTCCAGAACAAACGCGTCTTTTTTGATCACGACTATGCAACAGATGTACAGCAGAGAAGAAAGGAATACACCCCCAATAAAGAAGATATTGAAAGAAAACCAGATCCGCTTCCAAACACCGCTAACAAGGATCCGCATTCACTTTGACACTGGTTCAGTTACCTGTAATGATCCCCACGCAGCGGTCGCGGAGTTGGAGAAACGGGGGTTTTCGGTTGGGCCAATTCGAGCGAAGAAGCCAGCGGACCATAATGCTGATACGCTGTCTAAACTTCTACCCTGGCGCACCGTGGGTCCGCACCGCGCTGGTAAAGACTACCAGGAGAGCATCAGGGAGAGACTGCGTGGGTTCCAGCGACCCGATCAGGAGGACAACAGCCATGAAGAATGAAGATGTTTAAGGACACTGTGGACTCTAATCAGGAGGTATACGCTGTGTAAGTAAGAGTAATGGACACTCATGTGCATCTATATCGGTTATCTGATCTCGAACGATCCCTTTTAGTTTTAAACTTGCGTTTACTTAATGGCTAAGCAAGTCATCCCGAGACGTAACCTGATTGCAAAATAGGCTGGTTCAGTGTGCGCCCTAAATGCCCACCATAGTTACTGGGGTAACACCGCAGTTGTTTTTCTACTTGTAGAATAAGTTGATGAGGGGCCCCACCTTGTGGCTATCTCCCCTCACTGTTTTTAGAGGAGCTTGTTTTTCCTCTCTAATGGAAGTCTTGTTAAGTTTTGAAGTTATTCTTCATTTTGATCAGTTCCTTTTTGCTTTTTTTTGTTTATTTTTACAAGAGAGCTCAACATCACATGCAGCGGGTGAAAATATAACATCAATAAAATGTTTCAATACTATAAAACTTTATCCCTAAATGTTAATGGTTTAAACAGTCCCATAAAACGTAGTAAAATGATAGCAAAATTAAAGAAGGAAAAGATAAACATTGCATTCTGGCAGGAAACACATCTGTCTCAATCGGAACATGAAAAACTTAAAAAGCTGGGCTTTAGTAAAACATTTTTTTCTTCACATAGATCAGGAAACAAAAGGGGAGTTGCTATATTAATCTCGAACAAGATCAGTTTTGAGCTGATTTCCGAGACCAAAGATAAAGAAGGTCGATATATCCTTGTTAGGGGGAAACTAGATGGTAAACCCGTAACTTTAGTGAACATCTATGCTCCCCCTGGAAGCCCTATATCCTTCTTTAAAAATGTTTTTGATCTTTTAGCAATTGGGAAGTATGGTACCTTGTTGTGTGCAGGAGATCTAAATATGCTGATGGACCACAAACTGGACACAACGAATCATAAGAGGATCAGGACGGCTGTCGAGTCCTGGGTGATAAAAACAACCAGAATTCTGGGTCTCAAGGATGTGTGGAGAGACATGCATGGTCGAGAGAAAGATTTCACTTTTTATTCAGCCCGCCATAATATGTATTCACGGATTGACTATTACTTAATGTTTAACAGTGAACTTCACAGAGTGAAAGAATGTAAAATTCAACAAAGTGATCTCTCTGACCATGCAGGGCTCTACTTAACGTTACATCTGGACACTCATAAAAAGAAAACAAATTGGAGATTGAATATCAGTATTTTCAACAGTGATGAATATAAAAAAGAAATTTTGGAAGATTATAAGGAATTCTTATCCTATAATGATAATGGAGAAGTCAGTTCACCCATTCTATGGGACACAGCCAAAGCCTATCTTAGAGGAAAGCTCATTTCTAAAGCTGCTTCTTTGAAGAAATCAAAACAAAAGCTACTACAGGACTTGGAAAACAGATTAAGAGAGCTTGAGAGGCAGCATAGTCAAAATAAAGACCCTTCACTATTGAATTCAATGAAACCTATCAAACAGGAAATCGACAAATTGTATAGTGAAGACATAGAGAAGAATATCAGGTATATGAAACAGAGGTACTATGAGGCTGGATCAAAGGCAACAAAATTATTAGCTTGGAGACTACGTAAACAACAAGAAGAGAGATCAATTTATAAAATTAGAGATCCAAAATCAAATAAATTGACAACCAAACAGAACAAAATTCACAATGCATTTGAAAAATATTACTCGTCTCTATATACACACAGTGGTGAAAGTAGCCCTGACAAAATTGACTGTTTTTTGAAATCGTTAGACCTCCCCGCTCTTGGAAGAAAACACAATAAATCCTTGACCATTGAAATTTCAGACATAGAAATTAACAAAGCTATCTCAGCCTTAAAAGACGGGGAAAAGTCCAGGTACAGATGGATACCCGGCTGAATGGTACAAGCTGATGAGGGATCCATTACTTCCACTGCTTAAAGAATGCTTTAACAATATAATGAAGGGAGGTGTGCCTCCTCCCTCATGGAGGGAGGCTTTTATCTCCATTATACATAAAGAGGGGAAAAATAAATTGGATTGTAAATCATATAGGCCTATCAGTGTTCTCAATGTGGATTATAAGATTTTTGCATCAATCCTGGCCAGGAGAATGGAAGAGGCTATATCTTTTCTCATAGATGAAGACCAAACAGGTTTTGTTAAAGATCGCCAAACACACGATAACATACGGAGAACCATTCATATAATTGATCACATAACGAAGACAAATTCTAATGCAGTTCTTCTCAGCTTAGATGCTGAGAAGGCCTTTGATTCAGTTAGTTGGCAATTCCTCTACCAAACAATGAGCTGTTTAGGCTTCGCAGATCAGTTCATACAATGCATAAAGGCCCTATATTCGGCTCCGACCGCAAGGATCAAAATTAATGGAGATCTAACTAACACAATAAAACTTCATAGAGGTTGTCGACAAGGCTGCCCACTTAGCCCATTTCTGTTCAATTTGTTTATTGAACCATTGGCCCAGATGATCCGACAGGAAGAGGATCTAGAGGGTATAACTATAAGGGGTACGGAATATAAAATTTGCCTATATGCCGACGATGTGTTGGTAACACTCCAGAACCCAGAGTCCAGCATACCTAAACTTATGAGTGCAATTAAATCATTTGGGTTACTATCTGGTTATAAGCTCAATGTTAATAAAACTCAGGTACTTTCATTCAACCACTCTCCCAGCCCAGATTTGGTCAGTAACTATAATTTTGATTGGACCCTTTCTCACATCCGATATCTCGGGGTATTTATTCCAAAGGATCTCTCTGCTTTTTACCATAAACTATGAATATATCACAAAACAAGTCATAGAAGACCTTAATAGGTGGTCCGTGCTCCCCATAGAGATCGGTGACAGGATAAGGTCAATTAAAATGGTAACTTTGCCCAAATTATTATATCTTTTTAATGCTTTACCAGTTGAAATCCCACTGATACAATTTAGAGTGTGGGATAAATGCATATCCAGGTTTATATGGAACTCCAAGAAACCACGCATAAAATACTCTGTTCTTCAGCTTCCCAGGGACAGGGGAGGCATGGCACTACCCTGTCTAAGACAATACTACGTTGCGGCCCAATTAAGATATCTCATACTTTGGTGCGATGAGTCCTATGAAGCAAAATGGAAAGGTTTGGAACTGTCTATGTCTGAAAAGCCATTACAGGCAACACTCGGATGTGTAGAATGCTGTAGGACAATTTTGAAGCTTGGAAACTTCTGTGTCAGTGTGGGAATCAAGGTTTGGATGCAAATTGTGAGGAGATTTGCACTTCACAGACAAGCCAAGATGCTGAGTTGGCCTGCTTGTGACCCGCATTTCCTACCAGCAGTAAATGATGATAGATTCAAAGAGTGGCCGCGACTGGGTATAACAGCAATGAGCCGTACTGTGGTGAGAGGACAGATGGATAGCTTCCAGAATCTTGTGCTTAAATTTGGCCTTGGTAAACATGATTTTTTCAGGTATCTCCAACTTCGTCATTACTTTACAAAAGAAATACAAAGCGATGTATCAGTAAAAGTTCCAGATCTGGTCCAATTACTCTTAAACATCTATAATGGAACAAGTTGCAAAAAAATTGTTAGCAAAATATATGGGATTTTAAACTCAATGGATAATGACACATACCTTCATGTAAAACGTCAATGGGATAAGGACTTGACAGTTGAGATACCTGAGGAACTCTGGTTGGAGGGATGGAAATCCCAATGTACTACAACTAATTCATTCTCCTGGAGAGATGTTGGAAAAGCCTGAGTCGTTTTTTTATGACACCAGTACGTAAATCAAAGATCTCAGCTGCTCCATCTTTGTGCTGGAGGGAATGCGGATCCGACAAAGCAGATCAGGTACATATTTTTTGGTCTTGCCCTGGAATTTTACAGTTTTGGCAGAAGGTTGTAACGCTAATACGTCTTGTCTTGGGTATACAAGTTGACAACTCTTTTATTTCCCTATTTCTAAGTGTTCCACCAATGGGTCTAAATAAGAGTGACATTTATCTCTTTAGGATAATTCTTGCAGCTGGTAAAAAGGCAATAACTAAATGTTGGCTTAAAAAAGAGGCTCCATCTTTGAGCCACCTGACACAAATAATGATTCAAATAAGAACAATGGAAACAATGACTTTTAACCTTCATCTACAACGGCACAAAGGGGAAGGACTGTGGAAAAAATGGGACTGTTTCATACAATCAACTGACGATGTCATTTGTGAAATATGATCTGCTCTTTGAAATAGTGTCATCTGCTGTATATGTATATCTAATCTTACTCTCTGACTATGTGTGCTCTGTATTTTTTTTTTTGTTTTGTTCTGTTTTTGAATGTTTTCAAAATGTAAAAATTGTTTAAAAATAAAGTAAAAAAAAAAAAAAAAAAAAAAAAATATGGTTTTTATGATAATGAAATGTCAGTAAAGCAATTTGGCACAATTGTGCCAAATGGCACAACTTGATGAAAAAGAGAAACTGCATAAAAAACTATAAGTTAGAAGTCTGAAACTTTAGACAGTTGTTGTCAACAACACAATGACCACAGGGTTTGAACATTGTGAACTTACAATGAAGTATGCCTTTTTTAGGGCCTTTAGAAATGGAAAACTTTAGGCGAGGCTAAAAAAAGTTTTTTCCCCCAAACTTCAAAGGATGCAGAGTGAAATAGGAATGACAAACATTATTTTAGTATATATTTACATAAACTAGAAGGCTCTAGCTTTAAAATGATGCATCACACAAGCATGTGAGATATAATATGTGTTTTTAAATAAGCAAAGACATTTGGGTATGCTAAACTTTTGTGCACAAGCCAAAATGAGGCGGATGTTAAGAGGTGCAGGGGGTGGATCGTGCTGTAGACTCACATGTTTAAAGGTGCAGGGGGTGGATTGTGCTGTAGACTCACATGTTTAAAGGTGCAGGGGGTGGATCGGGCTGTGGACTCACATGTTTAAAGGTGTAGTCGTAGATCTGGGTGAAGCGCTGGAGAAGCTCTGGGCGCCGTGTTTGGGTGAAGGCCATGAGGAACGCCACCAGAGCCTCACAGTGAGGCCACCACAGCTTCATGCTCCACTCCAACTGCAACACAGCGCCCCCTGTGGTCAGTCATGGTCACTACAGAGACACAGCACCCCCTGTGGTCAGTCATGGTCACTACAGAGACACAGCACCCCCTGTGGTCAGTCATGGTCACTACAGAGACAACCTGGTTTCGCCCTAGTCCTGGTCTTGTCCTGGTCTCAGTTCTGATCTCTGCCCCAGTCTTGGTCCTGGTCTTGTCCTGGTCTCAGTTCTGATTACGGCCCCAGTCCTGGTCCTGATCTCAGTCCTGATCCTGGTCCTTGTCTTGGCCCTGGTCTTCATCCTGGTTCTGGTTTTAGTTCAGGCTCAGGTCTTGGTCGTGATCCTAGTCTTGTTACTGGTCTCAGCCCTACTGTAGTCTTAGTTGTGGTCCTGGTCATAGTACTGGTCTTGGTCCTTATCAGCCCTGCCCCTCACCTGTGTGGATAGGCCCCACCCCTCACCTGTGTGGATAAGCCCCGCCCCTCACCTGTGTGGATAGGCCCCGCCCCTCACCTGTATGGATAAGCCCTGCCCCTCCCCTGTGTGGATAGGCCCCGCCCCTCACCTGTGTGGTTAAGCCCCGCCCCTCACCTGTGTGGATAGGCCCCGCCCCTCACCTGTGTGGGGCAGTGTCCGTCCACGTCCAGGAAGTAGAAGAGGCCCCCGTGCTCCTGGTCCCAGCCGCGGAGGAAGGGGCCCTCGATGAAGCGACTGACGACAGAGTCCCTCAGCTCTGAGGGGCCCCGACTTGAAAACTGCTGCAGCAGGAACCAGCCGGCCTCCAGGGCGTGGCCTGCCCGGGAATACTCAAGTACTGACTACATACTACAATCCTACACAAGACTACAATACTACACCAGGGGTCTCAAACCTTGGGGGCTCCCAGGAGCTCGCCAAAGGATTTAGAAATGAAATAAACAAATAATACATTGGATGGTCCTCATCTCGGTCTTGGTCTCAGTCCCGGACCCAGTCCGAGTATCAGTCCTGGTCTCAGTCTTGATCCTGGTCTCAGTCCTGCAGGACCAGGATCATGATCTTGGTCTCGGTCTTGGTCCTGGGCTCAGTCTCGATCCTGGTCTCAGTCCTGGTCCTGGTCTTCACCTGGGTTCAGCAGTCGGCCCGCACACCCTGGCAGCTCCTCTCCGTCCTCAGACACATTCTCCAGAACAGCCGTCCCTCCTCTCTGCAGAGAACACAGTCTGTCCCAGGGCAGCTGCGGCTACATTGCAGCCTCAGTCCTGGGTCTACAGCCTCAATCCTGGGTCTACAGCCTCAGTCCTGGGTCTACAGCCTCAGTCCTGGGTCTACAGCCTCAGTCCTGGGTCTACAGCCTCAGTCCTGGGTCTACAGCCTCAGTCCTGGGTCTACAGCCTCAGTCCTGGGTCTACAGCCTCAATCCTGGGTCTACAGCCTCAGTCCTGGGTCTACAGCCTCAGTCCTGGGTCTACAGCCTCAGTCCTGGATCTGCAACCCACCTGCACATGCATCTGTATTTGTTGCACACACCACTCGGCCACAGTCCGGTACCGGCCCTGGGTCATGGGTTCCCCTTCAGGCTCGGGGCCCCTCCCCCCAGTCCCCTCCTCAGCCTCGGCCCCCTCCCGGGTCTCGGTCAGCTGGTGCACAAGGCAGAGCACCATCATGGGCACGGCCAAGCTGCTGGTGGGGCGGTCCCCTGGGAGCTGAGGCCGCCCGAGGCCCGACGGGTCGGTGAGGACCCAGTGGAGCAGCTGCTGCATCATCTGCTCGGCCTCAAGCTGCAACACACAGGGTTATACAGAACTGGAGCCAAAACTGCCTCTAAGTCCTGGGTCCTGGTCTCACTCTCTGGTCTCACTCTCTGGTCTCACTCTCTGGTCTCACTCTCTGGTCTCACTCTCTGGTCTCACTCTCTGGTCTCACTCTCTGGTCTCACTCTCTGGTCTCACTCTCTGGTCTCACTCTCTGGTCTCACTCTCTGGTCTCACTCTCTGGTCTCACTCTCTGGTCTCACTCTCTGGTCTCACTCTCTGGTCTCACTCTCTGGTCTCACTCTTTGGTCTCACTCTCTGGTCTCACTCTCTGGTCTCTCTCACCTGGTCTCTCTCACCTGGTCTCACCTGGTCTCACCTGGTCTCTCTGTTCTCACCTGGTCTCGTCGGTCCCTGGTGACCCGGCTGAGCTCGTCCAGGCCCATGATGTAGAAACACTCAGAGAAGATGCTCCTCTGGACCTTCAGGGCTCGACCGTCTCGGCTCAGACTGAACGCACACTTCCAGGAGCCGCAGCTGCCCCGAACTCTGCTATGGTCTCTGAGGAACGCACCGCCTGCACCAGCAAGGGCACTTATGGTACATGTACCAGAGAGAGACCAGAGAGAGAGACCAGAGAAAGACCAGAGAGAGACTAGTGAGAGCAGAGAGACCAGAGAGAGACCAGAGAGTGAGACCAGAGAGAGAGACCAGAGAGAGAGACCAGAGAGACACCAGAAAGAGACCAGAGAGAGAGACCAGAGAGAGAGACCAGAGAGACACCAGAGAGAGACCAGAGAGAGCATAAACTCTCACCTGCTTTGGCGGCCTCCAGGATCTGCTCCGTGTGGAAGCGCGGCACAGTGCGGTACAGACGACTGTACATCCAAACCTGAGACAAACACCATGTTAAAGCTGAGGGACGTGACTTTCAGAAATCTATTTATCTTTTTCCCATAAGGATCTGTGATACAATGGCGCCCTCTGGTGGATGCACTTCTAACTGCGCTATTTTTGCAGAACCAGCAGCCATCAAGACCAGAGAGAGACCAGTGAGAGAGAAAAGAGAGAGACCAGAGAGAGAGACCAGAGAGACCAGTGAGAGAGACCAGAGAGACCAGAGAGAGAAAAGAGAGAGACCAGAGAGAGACCAGAGAGAGAGACCAGAGAGACCAGTGAGAGAGACCAGAGAGAGAGAAAAGAGAGAGACCAGAGAGATCAGTGAAAGAGAAAAGAGAGAGATCAGTGAGAGAGAAGAGAGTCCAGAGAGAGAGACCAGAGAGAGAGACCACCTACCTGTCTCCCCTGAAGCCACACATACTTCGTATCATCATAAACTTGACCGTCTTTGTCTAGACACGTGAAGAAACCTCTGCACACACACACACACACACACACACACAGACACACACACACACACACACACACACACACACAGACACACACACACACACACACACACAGACACACACACACACACAGACACACACACACAGACACAGACACATACAGACACAGACACACACACACACACACAGACACACACACACACACAGACACACACACAGACACACACACACACACACACACACAGACACACACACACACACACACACACACACACACACACACACACACACAGACACACACACACACACACACACACACACACACACACACACACACACACACAAACACATTTAAAATAGATTCTCTCTTTGTTTTGGTCGGAGGTCAGGGGTCAGGGGTCGTACCCATATTCAGTGTCATGGGAGAAGCGGAGCCAGAAGTCCACAGTTCGGTCCAGTTCCAGACGGACTCGGTCCCGGATCTGATCCAAGCCCTCCGCCATAATATAGCTGGACACAGGGAGAACATGCAAACATCTATAGACCCAGAGAGAGACCAGAGCAAGACCAGAGCGAGACCAGAGAGAGAGACCAGAGAGAGACCAGAGAGAGACCAGAGAGAGACCAGCGAGAGACCAGAGAGAGACCAGCGAGAGACCAGCGAGAGACCAGAGAGAGACCAGAGAGAGACCAGAGAGATGCCTGAGAGAGACCAGAGAGAGACCAGAGAGAGACCAGCGAGAGACCAGCGAGAGACCAGCGAGAGACCAGCGAGAGACCAGCGAGAGACCAGAGCGAGACCAGAGAGAGACCAGAGAGATGCCTGAGAGAGACCAAAGAGAGACCAGATATGAGTCAAAACAAGTGACCAATCAGGAGCTTTCTTATTTGAATTCTGCTCTAACAGCGAATAGCACGACAGGGTTTTTGGTTGCTAGGTCGTTGCTATCAGAGAGAGACCAGAGAGAGAGACCAGAGAGAGACTACAGAGAGAGAGACTACAGAGAGAGACCAGAGAGAGACTACAGAGAGAGAGACCAGAGAGAGACCAGAGAGAGAGACCAGAGAGAGAGACTACAGAGAGAGACCAGAGAGAGACTACAGAGAGAGACCAGAGAGAGACTACAGAGAGAGACCAGAGAGACTACAGAGAGAGACCAGAGAGAGAGACCAGAGAGAGACCAGAGAGAGAGACTACAGAGAGAGACCAGTGAGAGAGACTACAGAGAGAGAGACCAGAGAGAGACCAGAGAGAGAGACCAGAGAGAGACTACAGAGAGAGACCAGACAGAGACCAGAGAGAGACCAGGGAGAGAGACCAGAGAGAGACCAGAGAGAGACTACAGAGAGAGACCAGTGAGAGACCAGAGAGAGACAACAGACCAGAGAGAGACCAGAGAGAGACCAGAGAGAGACCAGAGAGAGACTACAGAGAGAGACCAGAGAGAGACCAGAGAGAGAGACCAGAGAGAGACCAGAGAGAGACCAGAGAGAGACCAGAGAGAGAGACCAGAGAGAGACCAGAGAGAGAGACCAGAGAGAGACCAGAGAGAGAGACCAGACAGAGACCAGAGAGAGACCAGAGAGAGACCAGAGAGAGACCAGAGAGAGACTACAGAGAGAGACCAGAGAGAGACCAGAGAGAGACCAGAGAGAGACTACAGAGAGAGACCAGACAGAGACCAGAGAGAGACCAGAGAGAGAGACCAGAGAGAGACCAGAGAGAGACCAGAGAGAGACTAGAGAGAGACAAAACGGAGAGTAGAGAGAGACCAGAGAGAGACTAGAGAGAGACAAAACGGAGAGTAGAGAGAGACCAGAGGGCGACCAGAGAGACAGAAACCAGAGAGAGAGACAAAGCTCTTCACACTCAAAACTATTGTAAAAAATTTTAGAGGTAGGGAAAACCGGAGCACCTGGAGGAATCCTTCATAGGCATGGGGAGAACATGTAAACTCCACTCACAAAGACCTAGAGACGGAACCGAAACCAGGACCTTTGTGGTGTGACCTGTGTCTGTGTCAGTGTGTGTCTGTGTGTGTGTGTGTGTGTGTGTGTGTGTGTGTGTGTGTCTGTATGTGTCTGTGTGTGTGTGCGTACGTGCGTGTGTGTGTACTCACGGTCCTCTCCAGGACAGGCCAGACCAGGTCTCTCTGGTGAACTTGGGAAAACTGGAACAGAACATTGTGTCATATTTATTTATGCTAACACGCTAGCTCAACAAAGCCCAACAGGGAAGTGCTCATAGATGAAGTTTTCTCCAACTCTCTCTGGCTCCTAAGAACTTACACTGAAGAGAGAGATCAGAGAGAGACCAGAGGGAGACCAGAGAGAGACCAGAGAGAGACCAGAGAAAGACCAGAGAAAGACCAGAGGGAGACCAGAGAGAGACCAGAGAGAGTCCAGAGAGAGACCAGAGAGAGACCAGAGAGAGACCAGAGAGAGACCAGAGAAAGACCAGAGGGAGACCAGAGAGAGACCAGAGAGAGACAAGAGGGAGAGACCAGAGAGAGACAAGAGGGAGAGACCAGAGAGTGAGACCAGAGAGTGAGACCAGAGTGAGAGACCAGAGTGAGAGACCAGAGTGAGAGACCAGAGTGAGAGACCAGAGTGAGAGACCAGAGAGAGACCAGAGAGAGACCAGAGAGAGTCCAGAGAGAGACCAGAGAAAGACCAGAGAGAGACCAGAGAGAGACCAGAGAAAGACCAGAGAGAGACCAGAGACAGACCAGAGAGAGACCAGAGAGAGACCAGAGAGAGAGACCGGAGTGAGAGACCAGAGAGAAAGACCAGAGAGCGACACCAGAGAATGAGACCAGAGGGAGAGACAGAGAGAGACCAGAGAGAGACCAGAGAGAGACCAGAGAGAGAGACCAGAGTGAGAGACCAGAGAGAGAGACCAGAGAGAGAACAGAGTCTGACCGTGCAGTTGCAGTCCTGTCCTCTTGCTCCTCATGTGGATCCTGAAGGCCTCGTCCCACTCCAGCTGAGAGGACACAGTGCAGGGGTCTCCTACGGGACACAACCATCACAGGTAACCATGGAAACAGGATCCTACTGAGACACAGCTGCATTTAAGAGCACAGGGATAAGTCATGTGAGCCATCTTTATATGGTCTGGACATTCTTTTACCTATCTCTCTCTCTGGTCTCTCTCTGGTCTCTCTCTGGTCTCTCTCTGGTCTCTCTCTCTGGTCTCTCTCTGATCTCTCTCTGGTCTCTCTCTGGTCTCTCTTTGGTCTCTCTCTCTGGTCTCTCTCTGATCTCTCTCTGATCTCTCTCTGGTCTCCCTCTGGTCTCTCTCTGATCTCTCTCTCTATAGTCTCTCTCTGGTCTCTCTCTGTAGTCTCTCTCTGGTCTCTCTCTGGTCTCTCTCTGGTCTCTCTCTGTAGTCTCTCTCTGGTCTCTCTCTGGTCTCTCTCTGGTCTCTCTCTGGTCTCTCTCTGGTCTCTCTCTGGTCTCTCTCTGGTCTCCCTCTAATCTCTCTCTGGTCTCTCCCTCTGGTCTCTCTCTGGCCTCTCTCTGATCTCTCTCTGGTCTCTCTCTGGTCTCTCTCTGGTCTCCCTCTGATCTCTCTCTGGTCTCTCCCTCTGGTCTCTCTCTGGCCTCTCTCTGATCTCTCTCTGGTCTCTCTCTGGTCTCTCTCTGGCCTCTCTCTGATCTCTCTCTGGTCTCTCTCTGGTCTCTCCCTCTGATTTCCCTCTGGCCTCTCTCTGGTCTCTCCCTCTGGTCTCTCTCTGGCCTCTCTCTGATCTCTCTCTGGTCTCTCTCTGATCTCTCTCTGGTCTCTCTCTGGTCTCTCTCTGGTCTCTCTCTGGTCTCTCTCTGGCCTCTCTCTGATCTCTCTCTGGTCTCTCTCTGGTCTCTCTCTCTGATTTCCCTCTGGCCTCTCTCTGGTCTCTCCCTCTGGTCTCTCTCTGGCCTCTCTCTGATCTCTCTCTGGTCTCTCTCTGGTCTCCCTCTGGTCTCTCTCTGGTCTCTCTCTGGTCTCTCTCTGATGTCTGTTGTATATTTTTGCGTGGCGCACCTTCATCATCGATCCACTTGAGAGTGAGGGGGCGCTGTGGAGCCAGACTGCACATGTTGCGCAGCTCCGAACAGAGCTGAGCGAAGGAGAGACGCGACGGGAGGTCAGTGATCAGCAGGTACCTGGAGGAGAGAGGAGTGAGACGCTGAAGACACACCTCAGACTTGGTCTCTCTTTTCTCTCTCTCTCGTCACTTTCTGGTCTCTCTCTGGTCTCTCTCTCTAGTCTCTTTCTGGTCTCTCTCTGGTCTCTCTCTCTCTGGTCTCTCTCTAGTCTCTTTCTGGTCTCTCTCTGGTCTCTCTCTCTCTCTGGTCTCTCTCTGGTCTCTCTCTCTAGTCTCTTTCTGGTCTCTCTCTGGTCTCTCTCTGGTCTCTCTCTCTCTGGTCTCTTTCTGGTCTCTCTCTCTCTCTGGTCTCTTTCTCGTCTCTCTCTGGTCTCTCTCTCTAGTCTCTTTCTGGTCTCT
Source organism: Knipowitschia caucasica (assembly GCA_964034765.1). Lineage (NCBI taxonomy): Eukaryota > Metazoa > Chordata > Actinopteri > Gobiiformes > Gobiidae > Knipowitschia > Knipowitschia caucasica. Next base: position 43,841,129 of record OZ035827.1, on the reverse strand, counting down.
CTCTGGTCTCTCTCTGGTCTCTCTCTCTAGTCTCTTTCTGGTCTCTCTCTAGTCTCTTTCTGGTCTCTCTCTGGTCTCTCTCTGGTCTCTCTCTCTAGTCTCTTTCTGGTCTCTCTCTAGTCTCTTTCTGGTCTCTCTCTGGTCTCTCTCTGGTCTCTCTCTCTCTGGTCTCTTTCTCGTCTCTCTCTGGTCTCTCTCTCTAGTCTCTTTCTGGTCTCTCTCTGGTCTCTCTCTGGTCTCTCTCTCTAGTCTCTCTCTGGTCTCTCTCTGGTCTCTCTCTGGTCTCTTTTGGGTCTCAAACACTTGATGTGAAAACGAGTGATAGAATTAAACTGAAGTTAAATCAGAGGAGAAACTCTCTCTGCACAGACTCTCTGCTCTCGGTCCTGCTGCTGCTGTGCCGCATCAGCTCTCAGTCAGTCACACTCACTGACAACGTTTAAGCACCGCCGTGCAGCAACCCTCCTCCTCCCCATCACTGCCTCTTCAGCCGGACCAGCTCTTTCCCCCTTCTCCTTGCTCCCACCACCAGGGTCTAGACCAGGGGGGATTTCAGTCCTGGATCTACAGCCTCAGTCCTGGACCTACAGCCTCAGTCCTGGATCTACAGCCTCAGTCCTGGACCTACAGCCTCAGTCCTGGATCTACAGCCTCAGTCCTGGATCTACAGCCTCAGTCCTGGGTCTACAGCCTCAGTCCTGGGTCTACAGCCTCAGTCCTGGATCTACAGCCTCAGTCCTGGGTCTACAGCCTCAGTCCTGGATCTACAGCCTCAGTCCTGGGTCTACAGCCTCAGTCCTGGGTCTACAGCCTCAGTCCTGGGTCTACAGCCTCAGTCTGTTACAGTTAGGGTCTAACAAAAGGACTGCGATGATCCAGGACTCTTTAACATTCTACATGTATGACACTGGTCTCTCTCTATGGTCCAATACCATGTGTGTATTTTCTGTGTCTGAACTGTTTGATTCTCTGATCTGTGTTGGTGATTTAGGGCGATAAAAGAATAATTTGAATTGAATTGTAACTGAATGAATCTGAAAGTTCAAACATCTGCACGTACGACTCTGAAGACAATACTTACAGATTACTGCTGCTGTACGATAATAACGGCTTATCAAACGAGCGCGAGGTCTGTACAGAGAAATGTCAGGCCTTTTTTGTACAGACCGAGCCGTGGCGAGGTTAATAAATGTTTTATTATATGACTATTTTTAATTCATGCAAAAACACATCTAAAAACACACTTGACCAAACTGTCAAACGGTGACATGGAGAACTGATCAGATGTGTCTTTAATGCTTTTCAGATATTTGTGAAGTATGTTCATGTCCCACTTGGTTTTCCTGGTCCTGTTTTTACCTTTCTGGTCTGTAACGAAGTTGTCGATCTCTTCTTGACTGTTGGAGTTGTGTTTTCATCGTTATTTGCTGTTATTACTTTCTCTGGGTCTTCAAACTCTTTTTTTTTTTTTTTACCAAGGAAAGATATCAAATCTGGTACGCTGCGGACCAATTGTCATGGTAACGGTCCGAGATGGGAAAATATCAGACCGCAAATCAGCCAATCAGAGCGCACGTATGATCCAAGTCGTAAAATATAAGTGGTTCAGAGTTGGCACTTGATGCAGAGGGAGAAATGAAGACAGTGATTATGAGATGAAATCCCCCCCGGGCCTAGACCCTGGTGGGAGCTGAAGGAGCTGGTCTGACTGACGAGGCAGAGACAGGGAGGAGGAGGGTTGCTGCATGAATGAAGGCTTGATGAGCTGATTATCACACAGGTCGCACTGATCCGTGCAAAGGGCTTAAGTCTCACTTGAACAGTTTTAGAGCCAGAAACTAGATCCATGGAGTTTAACATGAGTTATTGTTGTGGTCTGAAAGTTACGTATCCCAGCTTTAATGTTGGTCCCTGCCTCTGTCTCTGGTCTCTCTCTCTGGTCTCTCTCTGGTCTCTCGCTGGTCTCTCTCTGGTCTCTCTCTCTCTGGTCTCTCTCTGGTCTCTCTCTGGTCTCTCTCTGGTCTCTCTCTGGTCTTTCTATGGTCTCTCTCTGGTCTCTCTCTCTGGTCTCTCTCTCTGGTCTCTCTCTGGTCTCTCTCTGGTCTCTTTCTGGTCTCTCTCCCTGGTCTCTCTCTGGTCTTTCTATGGTCTAAGTAAGTAAGTAAGTAATCTTTATTTATATACCGCCTTTCACAGACCAGAGTCTCAAAGCGGTTTACAATTGTTAATTTTTTGGGCACTTGTCTCTCACTCCACACAGAGATGGGAGCGGGGTCACGGAACAGGAGGCACATGCCAGAACTATTGGACACATTTTTAGTGGTAGGGGAAACCGGAGAACCCGGAGGAAACCTACGCAGACACAGGGAGAACATGCAAACTCCACTCAGAAGGTCTCTCTCTGGTCTCTCTCTCTGGTCTCTCTTGCTGCTCTCTCTCTGGTCTCTCTCTGGTCTCTCTCTGGTCTCTCTCTCTCTGGTCTCTCTCTGGTTTCTCTCTGGTCTCTCTCTGGTCTCTCTCTGGTCTCTCTCTCTCTGGTCTCTCTCTGGTTTCTCTCTGGTCTCTCTCTGGTTTCTCTCTGGTCTCTCTCTGGTTTCTCTCTGGTCTCTCTCTCTCTGGTTTCTCTCTGGTTTCTCTCTGGTCTCTCTCTGGTTTCTCTCTGGTCTCTCTCTCTCTGGTTTCTCTCTGGTTTCTCTCTGGTCTCTCTCTGGTCTCTCTCTCTCTGGTTTCTCTCTGGTCTCTCTCTGGTCTCTCTCTGGTGTTGTGTTCCTGGTGTGGCGCCGGTGTAAAGGTGGTGTGAGGTGAATGATTGACAGCTGCAGGGCGGGGCTTGTGGCCTTTGATCCTGAATGCCACCTGAACTTTCAACGTGTGTGTCGGAACGAAACCAGAAATATTTTTTTCTGATTCAAAACGTGTTTCACAATCACACTACAATATATACAACAGGCTCTCTCTGGTCTCTCTCTGGTCTCTCTCTGGTCTCTCACTCTCTCTCTAGTCTCTCTCTGGTTTCTCTCTGGTCTCTCTCTCTCTGGTCTCTCTCTGGTCTCTCTCTGCTCTCTCGCTCTGGTCTCTCTCTGGTCTCTCTCTGCTCTCTCTCTGGTCTCTCTCTGGTCTCTCTCTCTCTCTCTGGTCTCTCTCTGGTCTCTCTCTCTCTCTCTGGTCTCTTTCTGGTATCTCTGACAGCTGGCTCTAAAACACTTTCTTCTGTCTCTGGTTTCATGTGTTTCTGTCTCGCTCACATTCAACTTTTCCAGACAGAAAAGTGACAAAGAGAGAGACCCCCCTCTCTCGGCCAATCAGCTCTCAGCCCAAAGAATCAGATAGTGACTCACAGGGATCTCTCTGACCCAAACAAAAACATGTTTCATATTATGTTACTTTCTGTTCAAACTTGTTCATGTGTTATTTATGAGACTAAAGTTACGGACTAAAGTTACGGACCCCAGCTTTAATAAACTATTAAGTGTAGACTCCTGGTTCTGTCTCCTGGTTCTGTCTCCTGGTCCTGTCTCCTGGTACTGTCTCCTGGTCATGTCTCCTGGTCCTGTCTCCTGGTCATGTCTCCTGGTCCTGTCTCCTGGTCCTGTCTCCTGGTCCTGTCTCCTGGTCATGTCTCCTGGTCCTGTCTCCTGGTCCTGTCTCCTGGTCATGTCTCCTGGTCCTGTCTCCTGGTCCTGTCCTTCTGGTCTCTCACACTCACCCGCTGTAGTGAGCTTTGACGCGCAAGTGATCCATGGTGCCGTGCGCGGTGGGCATGGTCCTTGTCCGGGTGCTGGTCTGGGTCCAGGTCCTGGTCCGGGTCCTGGTCTGGCTCAGGCTCAGGCTCCGGGTCTGGTCGCTCTTCAGCGGGGAGGGACGCACCGCACGCGGGGATGGAGCGAAGCGAGATTCCGTCGTGACTTTTCAGATTAAAGCTGAGGTCCCTGAATCTCAGAGTCATGAGGAAGTGATGTGTGTGTGTGTGTGTGTGTGTGTGTGTGTGTGTGTGTGTGTGTGTGTGTGTGTGTGTGTGTGTGTGTGTGTGTGTGTGTGTGTACGTGCGTGCCTGTGTAGCGTGCGTGTGAGAGAGTTATACTTTCATTATTGTCCAGTTTTTAACTTGATCCAAACTTGTGCACTTTTCTGCATCTTTGTTGTTTTTGAAGTTTAAAAACAGGCGCGTGCTGCAGACCCGTGTTTTTGGACCCGTGTCGACAGTACAAAAGCAAGACGACACGCCTTAGATTGTTTGGACTCTCTCTCTGGTTCTTCTCTCTTTCTATGTTTCCCTCTCTCTCTCTTTGGTCTCTCTCTCGCTCTGGACTCTCTTTTTCTGGTCTCTCTGTGGTCTCGCTCTGGTCACTCTTTCTCTGGTATACTCTCTTTCTGGTTTCACTCTGGTCACTCTCTCTTTGGTCTCTCTGGTATCTCTCTCCCTCTCTGGTCTCTCTTGTTTAGTGTATCTCTCATATATATCTTTGGCCTGCGCTCTGCTGCCACCTGCTGGTGTAATCGTGTCTGTGTTCAGAGGTGAGACTGTGGGAGTGTTTCCCAAAGTGAGGTCTGTTTTCCAGGTGCCCGCTTTGTACTACGTGACTGGTGTGTGGTCGAATGTGAGTCTACGGTCTCTCTGGTCTCTCTCTGGTCCCTCTCTGGTCTCTCTCTCTGGTCTCTCTCTCTGGTCTCTCTCTCTGGTCTCTCTCTGGTCCCTCTCTGGTCTCTCCCTCTGGTCTCTCTCTGGTCTCTCTCTGGTCCCTCTCTGGTCTCTCTCTCTGGTCTCTCTCTCTGGTCTCTCTCTCTGGTCTCTCTCTGGTCCCTCTCTGGTCTCTCTCTCCGGTCTCTCTCTCTGGTCTCTCTCTCTGGTCTCTCTCTGGTCTCTCTCTGGTCTCTCTCTCTGGTCTCTCTCTCTGGTCTCTCCCTCTGGTCTCTCTCTCTGGTCTCTCTCTCTGGTCTCTCTCTGGTCCCTCTCTGGTCTCGCTCTCTGGTCTCTCGCTCTGGTCTCTCTTTCTGGTCTCTCTCTGGTCTCTCTCTGGTCTCTCTCTGGTCTCTCTCTCTGGTCTCTCTCTGGTCTCTCTCTCTGGTCCCTCTCTGGTCTCTCTCTCTGGTCTCTCTCTGGTCTCTCTCTCTGGTCTCTCTCTCTGGTCTCTCTTTCTGGTCTCTCTCTGGTCTCTCTCTCTGGTCCCTCTCTGGTCTCTCTCTCTGGTCTCTCTCTCTGGTCTCTCTCTCTGGTCTCTCTCTCTGGTCTCTCTTTCTGGTCTCTCTCTGGTCTCTCTCTGGTCTCTCTCTGGTCTCTCTCTCTGGTCCCTCTCTGGTCTCTCTCTCTGGTCTCTCTCTGGTCTCTCTCTGGTCTCTCTCTCTGGTCTCTCTCTCTGGTCTCTCTCTGGCCTCTCTCTGGTCCCTCTCTGGTCTCTCTCTCTGGTCTCTCTCTAGTCTCTCTCTCTGATCTCTCTCTCTGGTCTCTCTCTGATCTCTCTCTGGTCTCTCTCTGGTCTCTCTCTGGTCTCTCTCTGGTCTCTCTCTGGTCTCTCTCTCTGGTCTCTCTCTCTGGTCTCTCTCTGGCCTCTCTCTGGTCTCTCTCTAGTCTCTCTCTCTGATCTCTCTCTCTGGTCTCTCTCTGGTCTCTCTCTCTGGTCTCTCTCTCTGGTCTCTCTCTGGCCTCTCTCTGGTCCCTCTCTGGTCTCTCTCTCTGGTCTCTCTCTAGTCTCTCTCTCTGGTCTCTCTCTCTGGTCTCTCTCTGGTCTCTCTCTGGTCTCCCTCTGGTCTCCCTCTGGTCTCTCTCTCTGATCTCTCTCTGGTCTCTCTCTGGTCTCTCTCTGGTCTCTCTCTGGTCTCTCTCTGGTCTCTCTCTCTGGTCTCTCTCTGGTCTCTCTCACACCAGCAGTCCCACGTGCCTCTGACCAGCACCTCACATGTTGTGCATCCGTCCAATAATAACTTTAGTAATGTCATAATGTGCAATACAGAACCATGTGTGTCATAGAACCATGTGTGTCATAGAACCATGTGTGTCATAGAGCCATGTGTGTCATAGAGCCATGTGTGTCATAGAGCCATGTGTCGCTGTGTCCCAGACCCTCATCTCTTCTCTTCACCTCTCTTCTTTGTTTTGCTAAAGTTAAAGATGTTATTTTATCATGTAGTTATTGTTCATTTCTCTGGTGCTCCTCCTTCTCTTGCTCTGTAACTGTGCGATGCAACACTGACATTTCCCCACAGTGGGACACACACAGGATCATGTTTTCAGACGCATCCAAACAGTTCTGCAAACGACCAGCAGGTGGAGCTCGAGAGTCACCTCAAAGTCACAGAGAAGAAGAAACCACACAGTATCATAGACCTCACATGGTCCTCATCTCAGACCTTACATGGTCATCACCTCAGACACACATGGTCCTCACCTCAGACTCACATGGTCCTCACCTTAGACCTCACATGGTCCTCACCTGAAACCGCACATGGTCCTCACCTCACACCTCACATGGTCCTTACCTCAGACTCACATGGTCCTCATATGGCCCTCACCTCAGACTCACATGGTCCTAACCTCAGACTCACATGGTCCTCACCTCATACCTTACATGGTCCTCACCTCAGACTCACATGGTCAGCCCCTCATTCCTTACATGTTCCTCACCTCAGACTCACATGGTCCTCACCTTTGACCTCACATGGTCCTCACCTGAAACCTCACATGGTCCTCACCTCATACCTCACCTCAGACTCACATGGTCCTCACATGGCCCTCACCTCAGACTCACATGGTCCTCACCTCAGACTCACATAATCCTCACATGGTCCTCACCTCAGACTCACATGGTTCTCACCTCAGACTCACATGGTCCTCACCTCAGACTCAGATGGTCCTCACCTCAGACCTCACATGGTCTTCGCCTCAGACCTCACACTCACATGACCCTCACCTGAGACTCACATGGTTCTCACCTCAGACTCACATGGTCCTCACCTCAGACTCACATGGTCCTCACCTCAGACTCACATGATCCTCAGACTCACATGGTCCTCACCTCAGACCGACATGGTCTTCACCTCAGACCCACATGGTCTTCACCTCAGACTCACATGGTCCTCACCTTAGACTCAGAAGGTCCTCACCTCAGACTCACATGGTCCTCACCTCAGACCCACATGGTCTTCACCTCAGACCCACATGGTCTTCACCTCAGACTCACATGGTCCTCACCTCAGACTCAGATGGTCCTCACCTTAGACTCAGATGGTCCTCACCTCAGACTCACATGGTCCTCATCTCAGACCTCACATGGTCTTCGCCTCAGACTCACATGGTCCTTACCTCACACTCACATGACCCTCACCTCAGACTCACATGGTCCTCACCTCAGACTCACATGATCCTCAGACTCACATGGTCCTTACCTCAGACCCACATGGTCTTCACCTCAGACCCACATGGTCTTCACCTCAGACTCACATGGTCCTCACCTTAGACTCAGAAGGTCCTCACCTCAGACTCACAAGGTCCTCACCTCAGACTCACATAGTCTTCGCCTCAGACTCACATGGTCCTTACCTCACACCCACATGGTCTTCACCTCAGACTCACATGGTCCTCACATGGTCCTCACATCAGACTCACATGGTTCTCAGACTCACATGGTTCTCACCTCAGACTCAGATGGTCCTCACCTTAGACACAGATGGTCCTCACCTCAGACTCACATGGTCCTCACCTCAGACTCACATAGTCTTCGCCTCAGACTCACATGGTCCTTACCTCACACTCACATGGTCCTCACCACAGACTTACATGGTCCTCACTTCAGACTCACATGGTCCTCACATGGTCTTCACCTCAGACTCACATAGTTCTCACCTCAGACCTCATATGGTCCTCATCTCAGACTCACATGGTCCTCACTTCAGACCTCACATGGTTCACACCTCAGACCCACATGTTCTTTACCTCAGACCCACATGGTCTTCACCTCAGACTCACATGGTCCTCACCTCAGACCCATATGGTCCTCACCTCAGACCCACATGGTCCTCACTTCAGACTCATATGGTCCTCACCTCAGACCCATATGGTCCTCACTTCAGACTCACATGGTCCTCACTACAGACTTACATGGTCCTCACTTGAGACTCACATGGTCCTCACATGGTCTTCACCTCAGACTCACATGGTCCTCACCTCAGACCCATATGGTCCTCACCTCAGACTCAGATGGTCTTCACCTCAGACTCACATGGTCCTCACCTCAGACTCACATGGTCCTCACCTCAGACCTCACATGGTCCACACCTCAGACCTCACATGGTCTTTGCCTCAGACTCATATGTAAGTAAGTAAGGCCCTGTCCACACGAAGTCAATCTCAGGCCTAAACGCAAAAATACTTTATCAATCCAGTGTATCGTCCATACGAGGCCGGCGTTTTGGGGGGGTGTAAACGAACATTTTTGAAACTAGGTCCCAGAGTGGAAAGATTTCAAAACTCTGTATATGCCGCTCCGTGGTTACTGCCTCTCCGCAATGTATCTGAGACGCGTCATCGCCCGCCTCTTGTTAAAGCACGCATGCGCCGCACTCAGAAAATAATGACAACAACAATGTAGCTTGTTGGTTTTGTAATCCAGTGTGACCCGAAGCAACAGTTCAACCTCATCGTCCGTCCATACTAATGTAGTACCAGCTCCCACTCGCCATGTTGTCTGTTTACAAAATACTGCGCATGCCCAGTTCCCGTCACGGAAGTTTGGGCTTGATCCCGTCATTGCGTCACAGCGCCACCAACAGGTCTGGCATAGTTTCACAGCATTTTCAGGCGTATTGACTACATTCATATGGACGCACACATTTACTGAGCTAACTCCGTGTTTACAGAAAAAGTTTCTGAAATTATAAGCGTTTTGTCTTCGTGTGGATATAGTCTAAGCTTTTATTTATACACCACCTTTTCACTGCACATCGGAGTCTCAAAGCGGTTTACAATTGTTGGGTGGGGGGGGCCAGTACAGGAGGCACATGCCAGACCTATTGCACATATTTTTAGTGGTAGGGGAAACCGGAGCACCCGGAGGAAACCTACGCAGACACGGGGAGAACATGCAAACTCCACTCAGAAAGGCCCTGGTCCGACCAGAATTCGAACCCAGGACCTTCTTGCTGAGAGGCGAGAGTGCTATCCACTCAGCCACCGTGCTCACCTCAGACTCACATGGTCCTCACCTCAGACCCATATGGTCCTCACTTCAGACTCAGATGGTCTTCACCTCAGACCTCACATGGTCCTCACCTCAGACTCACATGGTCCTCACCTCAGACCCATATGGTCCTCACTTCAGACTCACATGGTCCTCACTTCAGACTCACATGGTCCTCACCTCAGTCCTCACATAGTTCTCACCTCAGACCTCACATGGTCTTCGCCTCAGACTCATATGGTCCTCACCTTAGACTCACATAGTCCTTACCTCAGACTCACATGGTCCTCACCTCAGACCTCACATGGTTCTCACCTCAGGCTCACATGGTCCTCACCTCAGAACTCACATGGTTCTCACCTCAGACCTCACATGGTCTTCGCCTCAGACTCATATGGTCCTCACCTCAGACTCACATGGTCCTCACCTCAGACCCATATGGTCCTCACCTCAGACTCACATGGTCCACACCTCAGACCTCATATGGTCCTCACCACAGACTCATATGGTCCTCACCTCAGACTCACATGGTCCTCACCTCAGACCCATATGGTCCTCACCTCAGACTCACATGGTCCACACCTCAGACCCATATGGTCCTCACCACAGACCCATATGGTCCTCACTTCAGACTCAGATGGTCTTCACCTCAGACCTCACATGGTCCTCACCTGAGACTCACATGGTCCTCACCTCAGACCCATATGGTCCTCACTTCAGACTCACATGGTCCTCACTTCAGACTCACAAGGTCCTCACCTCAGAACTCACATGGTTCTCACCTCAGACCTCACATGGTCTTTGCTTAAGACTCATATGGTCCTCACCTCAGACCCATATGGTCCTCACTTCAGACTCACATGGTCCTCACTTCAGACTCACATGGTCCTCACCTCAGTCCTCACATAGTTCTCACCTCAGACCTCACATGGTCTTCGCCTCAGACTCATATGGTCCTCACCTCAGACTCACATAGTCCTTACCTCAGACTCACATGGTCCTCACCTCAGACCTCACATGGTTCTCACCTCAGGCTCACATGGTCCTCACATGGTCCTCACCTCAGAACTCACATGGTTCTCACCTCAGACCTCACATGGTGTTCGTCTCAGACTCATATGGTCCTCACCTCAGACTCACATGGTCCTCACCTCAGACCCATACGGTCCTCACCTCAGACTCACATGGTCCACACCTCAGACCTCATATGGTCCTCACCTCAGACTCACATTGTCCTCACCTCAGACCCATATGGTCCTCACCTCAGACTCACATGGTCCACACCTCAGACCCATATGGTCCTCACCTCAGACTCACATGGTCCTCACCTCAGACCCATATGGTCCTCACCTCAGACTCACATGGTCCTCACCTAAGACTCATATGGTCCCCACCTCAGACTCACATGGTCCTCACTTCAGCCCTCACATGGTCCTCACTTCAGACTCACATGGTCTTCACCTCAGACCTCACATTGTCCTCACCTCAGACTCACATGGTCCTCAGCTCAGACCTCACATGGTTCTCACCTCAGACCCATATGGTCCTCACCTCAGACTCACATGGTCCTCACCTCAGACTCATATAGTTCTCACCTCAGACTCACATGGTCCTCACCTCAGACCTCACATGGCCCTCACTTCAGACTAACATGGTCCTCACTTCAGACTTACATGTTCTTTACCTCAGACCTCACATTGTCCTTACCTCAGACTCACATGGTCCTCACCTCAGACCTCACATGGTCCTCACCACAGACTCATATGGTCCTCACCTCAGACTCACATGGTCCTCACTTCAGACTCAAATGGTCCTCACTTCAGAGTCTGAAGTGAGGACTCAGATGGTCCTCACCTCAGACTCAGATGGTCCTCACATGGTCCTCACCTCAGACTCACATGGTCTCAGTGTGAGCTCCAGCCACAAAGAACCAATAACCATAAAAAAACACCTGTTTTTATGCGCGTGCGCGGCCAATGAGGCTCAACTTCAGGCGCGCTCCCGTGGCAGATGAGGCGCGTGCACAATGCTCTGTTTGTTTACGCGCTCAGCCTCCGGTCACGCGACTCTGCTCTTCGCACTTTCTTCACCGACACATACCATAGACCCGAGGACAGGGGTCTCTCTCATCTGTGCTCTCTCTCTCTGGTCTCTCTCTGGTCTCTCTCTGGTCTCTCTCTGGTCTCTCTCTGGTCTCTGTCTCTGGTCTCTCTCTCTGGTCTCTCTCTCTCTCTGGTCTTTCTCTCTGGTCTTTCTTTAGTCTCTCTGGTTTCTGGTTTCTCTCTGGTCTCTCTGGTCTCTCTGGTCTCTCTCTTCACAGACAGACCGGGACTAGGACCACACAGACCCGGGGAGAGGAGCGTCTCTTCAGGAGGACACACGTACACGTGCACGTGGAGGTAAAGTGTCGCATGTTTTATAAACAAACGCGTGCGCGTTTCAGAAAACTGGAAAATGTGGTTTTGTTCAATAATGGATCAGAGCAACACAACAGGAGAGGGCGGGCACACAAACCTGATTGTGTAAGACATGCACATACATGCATACACACGCACACACACACACATACACATACAGACACACACACACACACACATACAGACACACAGACACACACACACACACATACACAAATACAGACACACACACACATACACATACAGACACACATACACACACATACACACAGAAACAGACACACACACACATACACAAATACAGACACATACACAAATACAGACACACACACACATACAGACACACACACACACACACACACACACACACACACACACACACAGAGAGAGGGAGATGAACATAAAGAGGAACTGTTGTGGTCAGATCCTGTCATGTGACCTCCTGAAGAGACAGGTCAGCACTGTCAAGGCTCGTTCAGACCAAAAGTCTCTCTGGTCTCTCTCTGGTCTCTCTCTGGTCTCTCTCTGGTCTCTCTCTGGTCTCTCTCTGGTCTCGCTCTGGTCTCTCGCTGGTCTCTCTCTGGTCTCTCTCTGGTCTCTCTCTGGTCTCTCTCTCTGGTTTTGCTCTGGTCTCTCTCTGGTCTCTCTCTCTGGTCTCTCTCTGGTCTCTCTCTGGTCTCTCTCTGGTCTCGCTCTGGTCTCGCTCTGGTCTCTCGCTGGTCTCTCTCTGGTCTCTCTCTGGTCTCTCTCTGGTCTCTCTCTGGTCTCGCCTCTGGTCTCTCGCTGGTCTCTCTCTGGTCTCTCTCTGGTCTCTCTCTGGTCTCTCTCTCTGGTTTTGCTCTGGTCTCTCTCTGGTCTCTCTCTCTGGTCTCTCTCTGGTCTCTCTCTGGTCTCTCTCTGGTCTCGCTCTGGTCTCGCTCTGGTCTCTCGCTGGTCTCTCTCTGGTCTCTCTCTGGTCTCTCTCTGGTCTCGCTCTGGTCTCTCGCTGGTCTCTCGCTAGTCTCTCTGGTCTCTCTCTGGTCTCTCTCTGGTTTTGCTCTGGTCTCTCTCTGGTCTCTCTCTGGTCTCTCTCTGCTCTCTCTGGTCTCGCTCTGGTCTCTCGCTGGTCTGAGACCCGAGAGAGACCAGAGAGAGAGACCAGAGAGAGACCAGAGAGAGAGACCAGAGGTCCAGAGAGAGAGAGAGAGACCAGAGAGAGACCAGAGAGAGACCAGAGAGAGAGAGACCAGAGAGAGACCAGAGAGAGAGACCAGTCCAGAGAGAGACCAGAGAGAGAGACCAGGGAGGGAGCCCAGAGAGAGACCAGAGAGAGACCAGAGAGAGAGACCAGAGAGAGAGACCAGAGAGAGACCAGAGAGAGACCAGAGAGAGACCAGAGAGAGAGACCAGAGAGAGAGACCAGAGAGAGAGACCAGAAAGAGACCAGAGAGAGACCAGAGAGAGAGACCAGAGAGAGAGACCAGAGAGAGAGACCAGAGAGAGACCAGAGAGAGACCAGAGAGAGAGACCAGAGAGAGACCAGAGAGAGACCAGAGAGAGAGACCAGAGAGAGACCAGAAAGCGAGACCAGAGAGAGACCAGAGAGAGAGACCAGAGAGAGACCAGAGAGAGAGACCAGAGGGAGACCAGAGAGAGACCAGAGAGAGACCAGAGAGAGAGACCAGAGAGAGAGACCAGAAAGAGACCAGAGAGAGACCAGAGAGAGACCAGAGAGAGACCAGAGAGAGAGACCAGAGAGAGAGACCAGAGAGAGAGTCCAGAGAGAGAGACCAGAAAGAGACCAGAGAGAGACCAGAGAGAGACCAGAGAGAGAGACCAGAGAGAGAGACCAGAGAGAGACCAGAGAGAGACCAGACAGAGAAACCAGACAGAGACCAGAGAGAGACCAGAGAGAGAGACCAGAGAGAGACCAGAAAGAGACCAGAGAGAGATCAGAGAGAGACCAGAGAGAGACTAAAGAGAGACCAGAGAGAGACTAGAGAGAGACCATGAGAGACCAGAGAGAGACCAGAGAGAGAGACCAGAGAGAGAGACCAGAGAGAGAGACCAGAGAGAGACCAGAGAGAGACCAGAGAGAGACCAGAGAGAGAGACCAGAGAGAGAGACCAGAGAGAGAGACCAGAGAGAGACCAGAGAGAGACCAGAGAGAGAGAGACCAGAGAGAGACCAGAGAGAGACCAGAGAGAGACCAGAGAGAGACCAGAGAGAGACCAGAGAGAGAGACCAGAGAGAGAACAGAAAAATTCTATCTCTTTCATACTCTACATGTTTAAAGCTGAGGTATGTAACTTCGCATGGCGCCGGAAAAGATGGCGCCGTGGCAAGAGCTCTGGTGTGTGTCGTCTGGCGCACACCGGGGTAGTCTTGCACAGTTTTTCCAATGTGGTTTTACTGCAAATGGCAAATAAATGAATCTGAATCTGAATCTGACTTTGGTCTCAACAATAACATGTCATACAGAGAGAGACCAGAGAGAGACCAGAGGGAGACCAGAGAGAGACCAGAGGGAGACCAGAGAGAGAGAGAGTGTATGTGTCTGTGTGTCTCTGGTCTGAGTGCCACATTACCGCTCCACATCCGGTGATGGTTTTAACACTTGGTGCATCAGCAGAGACGGATAATGGAACTGCTTTTAGAGCAAAGACCAGAGAGAGACCAGAGAGAGACCAGAGCAAAGACCAGAGAGAGACCAGAGAGAGACCAGAGAGAGACCAGAGAGAGAGACCAGAGAGAGACCTGAGAGAGACCAGAGAGAGACCAGAGAGAGATCAGAGAGAGACCAGAGAGAGACCAGAGAGAGATCAGAGCAAGAGACCAGAGAGAGACTAGAGAGAGACTAGAGAGGGACCAGAGAGGGACCAGAGAGAGACCAGAGAGAGACCAGAGAGAGACCAGAGAGAGGCCAGAGAGAGACCAGAGAGAGACTAGAGAGAGAGACCAGAGAGAAACCAGAGAGAGACCAGAGAGAGACCAGAGAGAGAGACCAGAGAGAGACCTGAGAGAGACCAGAGAGAGAGACCAGAGAGAGACCAGAGAGAGATCAGAGAGAGACCAGAGAGACACCAGAGAGAGACCAGAGAGAGACCAGAGAGAGACCAGAGAGAGACCAGAGAGAGAGACCAGAGAGAGATCAGAGAGAGACCAGAGAGAGACCAGAGAGAGATCAGAGCGAGAGACCAGAGAGAGACTAGAGAGAGACTAGAGAGGGACCAGAGAGAGACCAGAGAGAGACCAGAGAGAGACCAGAGAGAGGCCAGAGAGAGACCAGAGAGAGACTAGAGAGAGAGACCAGAGAGAAACCAGAGAGAGACCAGAGAGAGACCAGAGAGAGAGACCAGAGAGAGACCTGAGAGAGACCAGAGAGAGAGACCAGAGAGAGACCAGAGAAAGACCAGAGAGAGACCAGAGAGAGACCAGAGAGAGACCAGAGAGAGACCAGAGAGAGAGACCAGAGAGAGATCAGAGACCAGAGAGAGAGACCAGAGAGAGACTAGAGAGAGACTAGAGAGGGACCAGAGAGAGACCAGAGAGAGACCAGAGAGAGACCAGAGAGAGACCAGAAAGAGACCAGAGAGAGATCAGAGAGAGTCCTCCTCCCTCCTCCCCCTTGGTCCTTGTCTTGGTCCTGGTCTTTGTCCTGGTTCTGGTCCTGGTCCTGGTCCTAGTCCTGGTCCTGGTCCTGGTCCTGGTCCTGGTCCTGGTCCTAGTCCTGGTCCTAGTCCTGGTCCTGGTCTTGGTCTAGTCTAGTGCTTCAGAGGGACCATGTCGCGGTGAGGCCTGGGTGGGACAGACTTGGGCGGTGACACTTCCTGTGGTTTCTCACTTCCTCGTCTGAGTCTTAGACTTAAAGCTCAGGTCTGTAACTTTAGTCTCATCAATAACACATGTTTAAAGCTCAGGTCTGTAACTTTAGTCTCATCAATAACACATGTTTAAAGCTCAGGTCTGTAACTTTAGTCTCATCAATAACACATGTTTAAAGCTCAGGTCTGTAACTTTAGTCTCATCAATAACACATGTTTAAAGCTCAGGTCTGTAACTTTAGTCTCATCAATAACACATGTTTAAAGCTCAGGTCTGTAACTTTAGTCTCATCAATAACACATGTTTAAAGCTCAGGTCTGTAACTTTAGTCTCATCAATAACACATGTTTAAAGCTCAGGTCTGTAACTTTAGTCTCAGCAATAACACATGTTTAAAGCTCAGGTCTGTAACTTTAGCCTCATCAATAACACATGTTTAAAGCTCAGGTCTGTAACTTTAGTCTCATCAATGACACATGTTTAAAGCTCAGGTCTGTAACTTTAGTCTCATCAATAACACATGTTTAAAGCTCAGGTCTGTAACTTTAGTCTCATCAATAACACATGTTTAAAGCTCAGGTCTGTAACTTTAGTCTCATCAATAACACATGTTTAAAGCTCAGGTCTGTAACTTTAGTCTCATCAATAACACATGTTTAAAGCTCAGGTCTGTAACTTTAGTCTCATCAATAACACATGGTTAAAGCTCAGGTCTGTAACTTTAGCCTACATAACACTTGCATAATCCTTCTGAAGCCTGTTCTGTCCTGAGTCTTCCAGATTTTTCAGAGAAACCCCTCCGTCCAGATCCTGAAGTCTCTCTCTTTGTTCCTGCAGATGCCTGACCCTGTCCTGAAGAAACCCAAACTGGAGCCTCTCTGTTTGAAGAAGGAGAAACCAGAGATCCAGCAGGAGGTGAGAGGAGCCTGGTCTCTCTCTGGTCTCTCTCTGGTCTCTCTCTGGTCTCTCTCTGGTCTCTCTCTGGTCTCTCTCTGGTCTCTCTCTGGTCTCTCTCTGACTCTCTCTGGTCTCTCTCTGGTCTCTCTCTGGTCTCTCTCTGGTCTCTCTCTGGTCTCTCTCTGGTTTCTCTCTGGTCTCTCTCTGGTCTCTCTCTGGTCTCTCTCTGGTCCCTCTCTGGTCTCTCTCTGGTCTCTCTCTCTGGTCTCTCTCTGGTCTCTCTCCAGTCTCCCTCTGACCTCTCTCTCTGGTCTCTCTCTGGTCTCTCTCTGGTCTCTCTCTCTGGTCTCTCTCTGGTCTCTCTCTGGTCTCTCTCTCTGGTCTCTCTCTGGTCTCTCTCTGGTCTCTCTCTGGTCTCTCTCTGGTCTCTCTCTGGTCTCTCTCTGGTCTCTCTCTGGTCTCTCTCTGGTCTCTCTCTGGTCTCTCACTGGTTTCTCTCTGGTCTCTCTCTGGTCTGTAACATTAGCTCCCACTCGACGGCCTGTGGGAGCTTATATTTAGACATGGCAGAGAGAGAAACCTGAGTCGCCGTGGTAACCTCATCCCGATCCTCGGCACCCGAGCGGGAGGCGGTCCCCTGGGGGCCGCGGTCCAGGGGCCGCTGAGACGAGGACGTTCAAAAAGTTCTGATCCGTCTTTGAAATAAGGTTCAGATTCAGATCATTTTCAATCTGCAGTAAAACCCCGTTAGAAAACACGAGCAAGAGTCTCCAGTGCAGCAGACACAGAAACCATCGTCTGTGAAACCATCAACACAAACAACACAATACAAGATCACTAAAGTCTTTGCTCAGACTGAGGACAGCTGTTAGCATGTTAGCATGATAGTATGTTAGCATGATAGTATGTTAGCATGTTGGTATGTTAGCATGTTGGTATGTTAGCATGTTTGTATATTAGCATGTTAGTAGTAAGTAGTAAGTAATCTTTATTTATATACCGCCTTTTCACTGCAGATCTGAGTCTCAAAGCGGTTTACAATTGTTAATTTTGGGCATTTGTCTCTCACTCCACACAGAGATGGGAGCGGGGCCAGTACAGGAGGCGCATGCCAGAACTATTGTACATGTTTTTAGTGGTAGGGGAAACCGGAGCACCCGGAGGAAACCTACGCAGACACAGGGAGAACATGCAAACTCCACTCAGAAAGGCCCTGGTCCGACCGGGATTCGAACCCAGGACCTTCTTGAGAGGCGAGAGTGCTATCCACTCAGCCACCGTGCCGCCCTGTTAGCTGTTAGCATGTTAGTGTGTTAGCATGTTAGCATGTTAGTATGTTAGCATGTTTGTATGTTCGCATGTTAGCATGTTAGTATCTCAGACGCATCTTCATTCTGCCAGAGGGAAGAAGCTGGAACATGGCTTTTCAAGGAGCCAAACGAGTCAATGATTAATCACCTCACTCTGGTCCCTGGTCTCTCTTTGTTCTCTCTCTGGTCTCTGTCTCGTCTCTTTCTGGTCTCTCTCTGGTCTCTCTCTGTGGTCTCTCTCTGGTCTCTGGTCTCTGGTTGGTCTCTGGTCTCTCTCTGGTCTCTCTCTCTGGTCTCTGGTCTCTCTCTGGTCTCTGGTCTCTCTCTCTGGGCTCTGGTCTCTCTCTGATCTCTCTCTGGTCTCTCTCTCTGGTCTCTCTCTGATCTCTCTCTCTGGTCTCTCTCTCTGGTCTCTCTCTCTGGTCTCTCTCTGATCTCTCTCTCTGGTCTCTCTCTGGTCTCTCTCTCTGGTCTCTGGTCTCTCTCTCTGGTCTCTGGTCTCTCTCTGGTCTCTCTCTGGTCTCTGGTCTCTCTCTGATCTCTCTCTCTGGTCTCTCTCTGATCTCTCTCTCTGGTCTCTCTCTCTGGTCTCTCTCTGATCTCTCTCTCTGGTCTCTCTCTCTGGTCTCTGGTCTCTCTCTGGTCTCTCTCTCTGGTCTCTGGTCTCTCTCTCTGGTCTCTGGTCTCTCTCTGGTCTCTCTCTGGTCTCTGATCTCTCTCTCTGGTCTCTCTCTGGTCTCTGGTCTCTCTCTCTGGTCTCTCTCTGGTCTCTGGGCTCTCTCTCTGGTCTCTCTCTCTGGTCTCTCTCTGGTCTCTGGTCTCTCTCTGGTCTCTGGTCTCTCTCTGGTCTCTCTCTCTGGTCTCTGGTCTCTCTCTGGTCTCTCTCTCTGGTCTCTGGTCTCTCTCTCTGGTCTCTCTCTGGTCTCTGGTCTCTCTCTCTGGTCTCTCTCTCTGGTCTCTCTCTGGTCTCTCTCTGGTCTCTGGTCTCTCTCTCTGGTCTCTCTCTGGTCTCTGGTCTCTCTCTGGTCTCTGGTCTCTGTCTATAACCATGTGTCCCTGTCCTTCCAGGTCCTGTCCTGTCTCCAGCCTAAGCTCAGAGTCTCTGCCTTCAGGCCCTGGTCTCCTCATGTCTCTGCGGGAGAGAAGGAGCCGCCCAGGTCTGTGTCCTCCACCTTAAAGCTGGGGGATGTAACTTTAAAGCTGGGGGATGTAACTTTAAAGCTGGGGGATGTGACTTTAAAGCTGGGGGCGTGACTTTAAAGCTGGGGGATGTGACTTTAAAGCTGGGGACGTGACTTTAAAGCTGGGGACGTGACTTTAAAGCTGGGGGATGTGACTTTAAAGCTGGGGACGTGACTTTAAAGCTGGGGGACGTGACTTTAAAGCTGGGGACGTGACTTTAAAGCTGGGGGACGTGACTTTAAAGCTGGGGGATGTGACTTTAAAGCTGGGGACGTGACTTTAAAGCTGGGGGACTTGACTTTAAAGCTGGGGACATGACTTTAAAGCTGAGGGACGTGACTTTAAAGCTGGGGACGTGACTTTAAAGCTGGGGGACGTGACTTTAAAGCTGGGGACGTGACTTTAAAGCTGGGGACGTGACTTTAAAGCTGGGGACGTGACTTTAAAGCTGGGGACATGACTTTAAAGCTGAGGGACGTGACTTTAAAGCTGGGGGACGTGACTTTAAAGCTGGGGGATGTGACTTTAAAGCTGGGGACGTGACTTTAAAGCTGGGGGACTTGACTTTAAAGCTGGGGGACGTGACTTTAAAGCTGGGGGATGTGACTTTAAAGCTGGGGACGTGACTTTAAAGCTGGGGGATGTGACTTTAAAGCTGGGGGACGTGACTTTAAAGCTGGGGGACATGACTTTAAAGCTGAGGGACGTGACTTTAAAGCTGGGGGATGTGACTTTAAAGCTGAGGGACGTGACTTTAAAGCTGGGGGGTGTGACTTTAAAGCTGGGGGATGTGACTTTAAAGCTGGGGGACGTGACTTTAAAGCTGGGGGGCGTGACTTTAAAGCTGGGGGCGTGACTTTAAAGCTGGGGGATGTGACTTTAAAGCTAAGGGGATGTGACTTTAAAGCTAAGGGGATGTGACTTTAAAGCTGGGGGCGTGACTTTAAAGCTGGGGGCGTGACTTTAAAGCTGGGGGCGTGACTTTAAAGCTGGGGGATGTAACTTTAAAGCTGGGGATGTAACTTTAAAGCTGGGGACGTGACTTTAAAGCTGGGGGATGTGACTTTAAAGCTGGAGGATGTGACTTTAAAGCTGAGGGCGTGACTTTAAAGCTGGGGGACGTGACTTTAAAGCTGGGGGATGTGACTTTAAAGCTGGAGGATGTGACTTTAAAGCTGGGGACGTGACTTTAAAGCTGGGGACGTGACTTTAAAGCTGGGGACGTGACTTTAAAGCTGGGGGACGTGACTTTAAAGCTGGGGACGTGACTTTAAAGCTGGGGACGTGACTTTAAAGCTGGGGACGTGACTTTAAAGCTGGGGATGTGACTTTAAAGCTGGGGGATGTGACTTTAAAGCTGGGGGACGTGACTTTAAAGCTGGGGACGTGACTTTAAAGCTGGGGACGTGACTTTAAAGCTGGGGGATGTGACGTGACTTTAAAGCTGCGGGCCTGACTTTAAAGCTGGGGGATGTGACTTTAAAGCTGGGGACGTGACTTTAAAGCTGGGGATGTGACTTTAAAGCTGGGGGATGTGACTTTAAAGCTGGGGACGTGACTTTAAAGCTGGGGACGTGACTTTAAAGCTGGGGGATGTGACTTTAAAGCTGGGGACGTGACTTTAAAGCTGGGGGACGTGACTTTAAAGCTGGGGACGTGACTTTAAAGCTGGGGGACGTGACTTTAAAGCTGGGGGATGTGACTTTAAAGCTGGGGACGTGACTTTAAAGCTGGGGGACTTGACTTTAAAGCTGGGGACATGACTTTAAAGCTGAGGGACGTGACTTTAAAGCTGGGGGATGTGACTTTAAAGCTGGGGACGTGACTTTAAAGCTGGGGGACGTGACTTTAAAGCTGGGGACGTGACTTTAAAGCTGGGGACGTGACTTTAAAGCTGGGGACGTGACTTTAAAGCTGGGGACATGACTTTAAAGCTGAGGGACGTGACTTTAAAGCTGGGGGACGTGACTTTAAAGCTGGGGGATGTGACTTTAAAGCTGGGGACGTGACTTTAAAGCTGGGGGACTTGACTTTAAAGCTGGGGGACGTGACTTTAAAGCTGGGGGATGTGACTTTAAAGCTGGGGACGTGACTTTAAAGCTGGGGGATGTGACTTTAAAGCTGGGGACGTGACTTTAAAGCTGGGGGACGTGACTTTAAAGCTGGGGGATGTGACTTTAAAGCTGGGGACGTGACTTTAAAGCTGGGGGACATGACTTTAAAGCTGAGGGACGTGACTTTAAAGCTGGGGGATGTGACTTTAAAGCTGAGGGACGTGACTTTAAAGCTGGGGGTGTGACTTTAAAGCTGGGGGATGTGACTTTAAAGCTGGGGGACGTGACTTTAAAGCTGGGGGCGTGACTTTAAAGCTGAGGGACGTGACTTTAAAGCTGGGGGTGTGACTTTAAAGCTGGGGGATGTGACTTTAAAGCTGGGGGACGTGACTTTAAAGCTGGGGCGTGACTTTAAAGCTGGGGGATGTGACTTTAAAGCTAAGGGATGTGACTTTAAAGCTAAGGGATGTGACTTTAAAGCTGGGGGCGTGACTTTAAAGCTGGGGGCGTGACTTTAAAGCTGGGGGCGTGACTTTAAAGCTGGGGGATGTAACTTTAAAGCTGGGGATGTAACTTTAAAGCTGGGGACGTGACTTTAAAGCTGGGGGATGTGACTTTAAAGCTGGAGGATGTGACTTTAAAGCTGAGGGCGTGACTTTAAAGCTGGGGGACGTGACTTTAAAGCTGGGGGATGTGACTTTAAAGCTGGAGGATGTGACTTTAAAGCTGGGGACGTGACTTTAAAGCTGGGGACGTGACTTTAAAGCTGGGGACGTGACTTTAAAGCTGGGGGACGTGACTTTAAAGCTGGGGACGTGACTTTAAAGCTGGGGACGTGACTTTAAAGCTGGGGACGTGACTTTAAAGCTGGGGATGTGACTTTAAAGCTGGGGGATGTGACTTTAAAGCTGGGGGACGTGACTTTAAAGCTGGGGACGTGACTTTAAAGCTGGGGACGTGACTTTAAAGCTGGGGGATGTGACGTGACTTTAAAGCTGCGGGCCTGACTTTAAAGCTGGGGGATGTGACTTTAAAGCTGGGGACGTGACTTTAAAGCTGGGGATGTGACTTTAAAGCTGGGGGATGTGACTTTAAAGCTGGGGGACGTGACTTTAAAGCTGGGGACGTGACTTTAAAGCTGGGGGATGTGACGTGACTTTAAAGCTGCGGGCCTGACTTTAAAGCTGGGGGATGTGACTTTAAAGCTGGGGACGTGACTTTAAAGCTGGGGGACTTGACTTTAAAGCTGGGGGACGTGACTTTAAAGCTGGGGACGTGACTTTAAAGCTGGGGACGTGACTTTAAAGCTGGGGACGTGACTTTAAAGCTGGGGACGTGACTTTAAAGCTGGGGACGTGACTTTAAAGCTGGGGACGTGACTTTAAAGCTGGGGACGTGACTTTAAAGCGGGGGGATGTGACTTTAAAGCAGGGGGATGTGACTTTAAAGCTGGGGACGTGACTTTAAAGCTGGGGGACGTGACTTTAAAGCTGGGGATGTGACTTTAAAGCTGGGGACGTGACTTTAAAGCTGGGGGACGTGACTTTAAAGCTGGGGACGTGACTTTAAAGCTGGGGACGTGACTTTAAAGCTGGGGGATGTGACTTTAAAGCTGGGGGATGTGACTTTAAAGCTGGGGACGTGACTTTAAAGCTGGGGACGTGACTTTAAAGCTGGGGACGTGACTTTAAAGCTGGGGACGTGACTTTAAAGCTGGGGACGTGACTTTAAAGCTGGGGACGTGACTTTAAAGCTGGGGGACTTGACTTTAAAGCTGGGGGACGTGACTTTAAAGCTGGGGGATGTGACTTTAAAGCTGGGGACGTGACTTTAAAGCTGGGGGATGTGACTTTAAAGCTGGGGACGTGACTTTAAAGCTGGGGGACGTGACTTTAAAGCTGGGGGATGTGACTTTAAAGCTGGGGACGTGACTTTAAAGCTGGGGGACATGACTTTAAAGCTGAGGGACGTGACTTTAAAGCTGGGGGATGTGACTTTAAAGCTGAGGGACGTGACTTTAAAGCTGGGGGGTGTGACTTTAAAGCTGGGGGATGTGACTTTAAAGCTGGGGGACGTGACTTTAAAGCTGGGGGCGTGACTTTAAAGCTGGGGGCGTGACTTTAAAGCTGGGGGATGTGACTTTAAAGCTAAGGGATGTGACTTTAAAGCTAAGGGATGTGACTTTAAAGCTGGGGGCGTGACTTTAAAGCTGGGGGCGTGACTTTAAAGCTGGGGGCGTGACTTTAAAGCTGGGGGATGATGTAACTTTAAAGCTGGGGATGTGACTTTAAAGCTGGGGACGTGACTTTAAAGCTGGGGGATGTGACTTTAAAGCTGGAGGATGTGACTTTAAAGCTGAGGGCGTGACTTTAAAGCTGGGGGACGTGACTTTAAAGCTGGGGGATGTGACTTTAAAGCTGGAGGATGTGACTTTAAAGCTGGGGAGTGAAAGCTGGGGACGTGACTTTAAAGCTGGGGACGTGACTTTAAAGCTGGGGAGTGACTTTAAGTGGGGACGTGACTTTAAAGCTGGGGGACGTGACTTTAAAGCTGGGGACGTGACTTTAAAGCTGGGGACGTGACTTTAAAGCTGGGGATGTGACTTTAAAGCTGGGGGATGTGACTTTAAAGCTGGGGACGTGACTTTAAAGCTGGGGACGTGACTTTAAAGCTGGGGACGTGACTTTAAAGCTGGGGACGTTGAAACTTTGAAAGCTGGGGACGTGACTTTAAAGCTGGGGACGTGACTTTAAAGCTGGGGACGTGACTTTAAAGCTGGGGACGTGACTTTAAAGCTGGGGTGACTTTAAACTGGGGGAAAAATCCCCTCACCGCTGAAACAATTTGGTTCCTGTAACTAAGGAAACCTGGTCTGTGGTCATTATCTGGTGGTGGTCTGAGTCTTCGTTTGGGTCTTGGTCTGGTGGTATAATGCAACCTATTAGGTTGCATTATACTGGTTTTACATGGAAAAATCCCTATTAGGTTGCATTATACTGGTTTACATGGAAAAATCCCTATTAAGTTGCATTATACTGGTTTACATGGAAAAATCTCTATTAAGTTGCATTATACTGGTTTACATGGAAAAATCCCTATTATACTAGATTTCTGACCTTGTTTGAAGGTTTTAGGGAGAGAGACTGTAGGTGACAGATGACGCTCTCTCTTTGTTTCTGGGGACCAAAGACAATCATTTCAGTTTTGTCTGCGTTTAGCTGAAGGAAGTTGTTTTGCATCCACTGATCTATGAAGGAGTGAGTCCAGTTAGAATATCTATTATGACCTATTGACAAGCTATTTGCCCACCGGCAACTATAGTTGCCAGCCCTAAAAAAAACGTTATTTTCTTCAAGGCAAGGTCCAAAATTGAAAGAAAAAAATACATTTCCTGATTCTAGGGCACACAAGTAATAACATTATATGCATTAACACTCTGAAAAGAATTTGGTCACTAATGGGTTAATTTAATTATTAAACCTTATTTGACATGTACTGGTATAAGGGCGACACAGTGGCGCAGCGGTTAGCGCTTGTGCTTCACAGTAAGAAGATCCTGTTGTCTGCATGCATACGTAGGTACTCAGTTTTCCTATACTACTAAAATCATGTACAATTCTTTATATTCCGTGCCCAAAATAACTAACAGAGTGCCTATGAATAAGATAGTCTGGAGCTCTCATTGAGCACTCCCTGTCCAAAATAAATAAATAAAAGGAAATAATAAATACAAATTTAACCTCCTGAAAGTACGTTTTTGCATATCAAGTCACTTTAAAGGGCGTGGTGGAGTACCAGCCTGATTTCCTCCCGACCTCACACTCTGCTGTCCTGTCTGATAGAACAAGACCACAGAAATAAATTCTTCAAAAGCATAGTTTGAAGTGAGAAGTTACAAAACATTTAACCCAAACTACTAGAAATGAAATTCTGAGAAATGTCCCCAAAGAATCAGTTTTTCACCTGAATCATTAAAATAAAGTATTTATAAGGTTTACATTGAATCACTTTAATAGGGGATAAAACTGGTCACTAAAACTGAAAAACAGCCAAAAAGGCTAATAATAATAATGATAATAATAATGCATCGGTTTTATATAGCGCTTTTTTGGAGACTCAAAGACGCTTTACATGTCATTATACATGTCATTATTACATGTCATTATTCAGGAGTTGGTCTGGTGGTATAATGCAACCTATTAGGTTGCATTATACTGGTTTACATGGAAAAATCCCTATTAGGTTGCATTATACTGGTTTACATGGAAAAATCCCTATTAGGTTGCATTATACTGGTTTACATGTAAAAATCCCTATTAAGTTGCATTATACTGGTTTACATGGAAAAATCTCTATTAAGTTGCATTATACTGGTTTACATGGAAAAATCCCTATTAGGTTGCATTATACTGGTTTACATGTACAAATCCCTATTAAGTTGCTTTAAACTGGTCTACATGTAAAAACCCCTATTACGTTACATTATAGTGGTTTACATGTAAAAATCCTATTAAGTTGCATTATACTGGTTTACATGAAAAAAACCCTATTAAGTTGCATTGTACTGGTTTACATGGAAAAATCCCTATTAAGTTGCATTATACTGGTTTACATGGAAAAATCCCTATTAAGTTGCATTATACTGGTTTACATGGAAAAAATCCCCATTAAGTTGCATTATACTGGTTTACATGAAAAAAACCCTATTACGTTACATTATAGTGGTTTACATGAAAAAAACCCTATTAAGTTGCATTATACTGGTTTACATGAAAAAACCCTATTAAGTTGCATTGTACTGGTTTACATGGAAAAATCCCTATTAAGTTGCATTATACTGGTTTACATGGAAAAATCCCCATTAAGTTGCATTATACTGGTTTACATGGAAAAATCCCTATTAAGTTGCATTGTACTGGTTTACATGGAAAAATCCCTATTAAGTTGCATTATACTGGTTTACATGGAAAAAACCCTATTAAGTTCCATTATACTGGTTTACATGTAAAAAAAACCCTACTGGTTTACATGGAAAAATCCCCATTAAGTTGCATTATACTGGTTTACATGAAAAAAACCCTATTAAGTTGCATTATACTGGTTTACATGGAAAAATCCCCATTAAGTTGCATTATACTGGTTTACATGAAAAAAACCCTATTAAGTTGCATTATATTGGTTTACATGGAAAAATCCCTATTAAGTTGCATTGTACTGGTTTACATGGAAAAATCCCTATTAAGTTGCATTATACTGGTTTACATGGAAAAAACCCTATTAGGTTGCATTATACTGGTTTACATGGAAAAATCCCTATTAAGTTGCATTATACTGGTTTACATGAAAAAATCCCTATTAAGTTGCATTATACTGGTTTACATGCATTATGTTGCATACTGGTTTACATGGAAAAATCCCCATTAAGTTGCATTATACTGGTTTACATGGAAAAATCCCTATTAAGTTGCATTATACTGGTTTACATGGAAAAATCCCCATTAAGTTGCATTATACTGGTTTACATGGAAAAATCCCTATTAAGTTGCATTGTACTGGTTTACATGGAAAAAACCCTATAAGTTGCATTATACTGGTTTACATGGAAAAAAAAGTTGCCTATGGTTTAAGTGGCAAAACCCTATTAAGTTGCATTATACTGGTTTACATGTAAAAAACCCTATTAAGTTGCATTATACTGGTTGCATTATACTGGTTTACATGGAAAAATCCCCATTAAGTTGCATTATACTGGTTTACATGAAAAAAAACCCTATTAAGTTGCATTATACTGGTTTACATGAAAAAACCCTATTAAGTTGCATTATACTGGTTTACATGGAAAAATCCCTATTAAGTTGCATTATACTGGTTTACATGGAAAAATCCCTATTAGGTTGCATGATTACACTGAAGTCCTTGAAACTGCTGAAGTCCTTGAAACTGCTGAAGTCCTTGAAACTGCTGAAGTCCTTGAAACTGTTGAAGTCCTTGAAACTCTTGAAATCTTGAAACTGCTGAAATCCTTGAAACTGTTGAATCCTTGAAACTGTTGAATCATTGAAACTGTAGAAATGTCTGAAAGAGCTGAAGTCCTATTAAAATGCATGGGCCTATTAAAATGCATTGCAGAATTCTCAATGCAGATTTTTGTCCGATTGCGGAAAAACCGGAAATCGCTGAAGTCCCAAAAGTAATAGCAATAATCTCCCAAACATGTGGAACGTTTTGATGTATAACTTGTGGAAATTGTTGAAAATGTGAAAGCTGTGAAACGTGTCAAAAAAAATGACGGAATAAAGAAATACAAAACCAATGGTTGACTGCGGAAGGTTCCGCAGTCAATCAATAATAATGTTTTCAGACAGGTTGATGGTGAGTCCTGTAGCCGCAGCTGCCAGGACCAGCGCTCACTCAGATGTGGCTCAGACGTTCTGCCTAAAAACACAATCCTCATTTAGAGATTTATTTGGAACCTGCACAACACGGATTTTCACATTTGATTCCACCTCACGTCACAAATGATATCTAGCTTTAGCATAATAAAGAAGCTAGTATTGCTGGGTTGCACCCAAGCCCCGGCGATTCAAGATGGCGCCCTATTCAAATGAATGGTTGTGCTCAGTGGCGCTTTGTGACGGCATGGGGGCTGAAAGATTAGCGGAAGTCGTCTGGAACTCGCACAGATCTATGGGAAACTCTCCTGTATTTGGGCATCGTCTGGTCCTCCCGGTTCTGTGCAGTGGATGATCTCCCATGATGCTTTGCGCCAAACACGCGTGTGTGGGTCTCACACCGGGTCTCACGCACGTGCACAGAGGGTCTCACGCACGTGCACAGAGGGGCTCGGCCGCGCTCTGACCAATCAGAGCAGTTCATCAGAGCGGGAGTTAGAGCGAGAGCCAGAGGAGCAGAGTTTGTGGCACTAAAGTGTGGATTTACACAAAACCGAAGGATTTAAGAAGAAAAAAAGTTCAGGATGACAAGGGACACTAAAACCCCCACAAAATACTATCTTTATTAAAGCTGTAGGTTCTCTGTCAGGTTCTCTGTCAGGTTCTCTGTCAGGTTCTCTGTCAGGTTCTCTGTCAGGTTCTCTGTCAGCTGAGGTCTAGCTGTTTTAATATGCATTGAGTTCCATGGGGAACATTTCTGGGTAGTCCACCTGAATTCAGTCTGGTTCAGTCTGGTTCAGTCTGGTTCAGTCTGCAGTACCGCGAGAATCCCCCGAACACATGAGTTATTCAGCTACAAGCTGTAACACCCTATCCAGTTAATATAATAGATCCATGGTTGCACCTGACGTCACGCAGCAGCGCGAGAGTGCTCTGAGGAACAGGAAGTAAACTTCCCCTTTAAGAACAATGTAAAAATGCTCTCATTCTGTGGCGTGTGCAGCTGTGGAAACTGCTCATATCAAGTGGGGAACTTATGGAGTCTCTATTTTGCTAAAATGTATTTCTCTAACTGGTGTCGATTTTTAGGAAAATGTCTAACAAGGAAAGGAATAAAAGCGTTAGCATTAGCATTAGCATTAGCCTGCGTAGCCAGGGACGGCGGCGGTTAAAACCCCCCACAAAGTACACCGAGCCGTCGAGGAACACAGCGCCGTGGTAAGCACGAGGGCCCTCCTGATGGTTGGTCACGTTCACCGGTGATTAGTCTCCAGTCAAACGCCTCGAGGATGTTGGTGGGACTGCTGCCGCTCCAGCCGCCGATCTGCAGCAGGCTCTGGGGAGAGGCGAGGTGCTGAGGCGAGGTGCTGAGGCGAGGTGTTGAGGCGAGGTGCTGAGGCGAAGTGGTGAGGCGAGGTGTTGAGGCGAGGTGCTGAGGCGAGGTGCTGAGGCGAGGTGTTGAGGCGAGGTGCTGAGGCGAGGTGTTGAGGCGAGGTGTTGAGGCGAGGTGCTGAGGCGAGGTGTTGAGGCGAGGTGCTGAGGCGAGGTGCTGAGGCGAGGTGCTGAGGCGAGGTGTTGAGGCGAGGTGCTGAGGCGAGGTGCTGAGGCGAGGTGTTGAGGCGAGGTGCTGAGGCGAGGTGCTGAGGCGAGGTGTTGAGGCGAGGTGCTGAGGCGAGGTGTTGAGGCGAGGTGCTGAGGCGAGGTGTTGAGGCGAGGTGCTGAGGCGAGGTGCTGAGGCGAGGTGCTGAGGCGAGGTGTTGAGGCGAGGTGCTGAGGCGAGGTGCTGAGGCGAGGTGTTGAGGCGAGGTGCTGAGGCGAGGTGCTGAGGCGAGGTGTTGAGGCGAGGTGCTGAGGCGAGGTGTTGAGGCGAGGTGTTGAGGCGAGGTGCTGAGGCGAGGTGCTGAGGCGAGGTGTTGAGGCGAGGTGCTGAGGCGAGGTGTTGAGGCGAGGTGCTGAGGCGAGGTGTTGAGGCGAGGTGTTGAGGCGAGGTGTTGAGGCGAGGTGCTGAGGCGAGGTGTTGAGGCGAGGTGCTGAGGCGAGGTGTTGAGGCGAGGTGTTGAGGCGAGGTGCTGAGGCGAGGTGTTGAGGCGAGATGCTGAGGCGAGGTGTTGAGGCGAGGTGCTGAGGCGAGGTGCTGACGCGAGGTGTTGAGGCGAGGTGCTGAGGCGAGGTGCTGAGGCGAGGTGTTGAGGCGAGGTGCTGAGGCGAGGTGCTGAGGCGAGGTGCTGAGGCCGCTCAAGACAATGTTTTTCACCTGTTTGAGATTTCAGAGAAACAGACCTGAAACACACACAAGTACAACTTACGTCAGAAACACACACAAGTACAACTTACGTCAGAAACACACAAGTACAACTTACGTCAGAAACACACACAAGTACAACTTACGTCAGAA
Source organism: Knipowitschia caucasica (assembly GCA_964034765.1). Lineage (NCBI taxonomy): Eukaryota > Metazoa > Chordata > Actinopteri > Gobiiformes > Gobiidae > Knipowitschia > Knipowitschia caucasica. The sequence continues at coordinate 43,811,508 of OZ035827.1, read as the reverse complement.
ACACACACAAGTACAACTTACGTCAGAAACACACACAAGTACAACTTACGTCAGAAACACACAAGTACAACTTACGTCAGAAACACACACAAGTACAACTTACGTCAGAAACACACACAAGTACAACTTACGTCAAAAACACACACAAGTACAACTTACGTCAGAAACACACACAAGTACAACTTACGTCAGAAACACACACAAGTACAACTTACGTCAAAAACACACACAAGTACAACTTACGTCAGAAACACACACAAGTACAACTTACGTCAGAAACACACACAAGTACAACTTACGTCAGAAACACACAAGTACAACTTACGTCAGAAACACACACAAGTACAACTTACGTCAGAAACACACACAAGTACAACTTACGTCAGAAACACACACAAGTACAACTTACGTCAGAAACACACACAAGTACAACTTACGTCAGAAACACACACAAGTACAACTTACGTCAGAAACACACACAAGTACAACTTACGTCAGAAACACACACAAGTACAACTTACGTCAGAAACACACACAAGTACAACTTACGTCAGAAACACACACAAGTACAGCTTACGTCAGAAACACGTAAGCTGTGTGTGAAACACACACAAGTACAACTTACGTCAGAAACACACACAAGTACAACTTACGTCAGAAACACACACAAGTACAACTTACGTCAGAAACACACACAAGTACAACTTACGTCAGAAACACACACAAGTACAACTTACGTCAGAAACACACACAAGTACAGCTTACGTCAGAAACACGTAAGCTGTGTGTGAAACACACACAAGTACAACTTATGTCAGAAACACACACAAGTACAACTTACGTCAGAAACACACACAAGTACATCTTACGTCAGAAACACACACAAGTACAACTTACGTCAGAAACACACACAAGTACAACTTACGTCAGAAACACACACAAGTACAACTTACGTCAGAAACACACACAAGTACAACTTACGTCAGAAACACACACAAGTACAACTTACGTCAGAAACACACACAAGTACAACTTACGTCAGAAACACACACAAGTACAACTTACGTCAGAAACACACACAAGTACAACTTACGTCAGAAACACACACAAGTACAACTTACGTCAGAAACACACACAAGTACAACTTACGTCAGAAACACACAAGTACAACTTACGTCAGAAACACACACAAGTACAACTTACGTCAGAAACACACAAGTACAACTTACGTCAGAAACACACACAAGTACAACTTACGTCAGAAACACACAAGTACAACTTACGTCAGAAACACACACAAGTACAACTTACGTCAGAAACACACACAAGTACAACTTACGTCAGAAACACACACAAGTACAACTTACGTCAGAAAACACACACAAGTACAACTTACGTCAGAAACACACACAAGTACAACTTACGTCAGAAACACACACAAGTACAGCTTACGTCAGAAACACACAAGTACAACTTACGTCAGAAACACACAAGTACAACTTACGTCAGAAACACACACAAGTACAACTTACGTCAGAAACACACACAAGTACAACTTACGTCAGAAACACACACAAGTACAACTTACGTCAGAAACACACACAAGTACAGCTTACGTCAGAAACACACACAAGTACAACTTACGTCAGAAACACACACAAGTACAACTTACGTCAGAAACACACACAAGTACAACTTACGTCAGAAACACACACAAGTACAACTTACGTCAGAAACACACACAAGTACAACTTACGTCAGAAACACACACAAGTACAACTTACGTCAGAAACACACACAAGTACAGCTTACGTCAGAAACACACACAAGTACAACTTACGTCAGAAACACACACAAGTACAACTTACGTCAGAAACACACACAAGTACAACTTACGTCAGAAACACACACAAGTACAACTTACGTCAGAAACACACACAAGTACAGCTTACGTCAGAAACACACACAAGTACAGCTTACGTCAGAAACACACACAAGTACAGCTTACGTCAGAAACACACACAAGTACAGCTTACGTCAGAAACACACACAAGTACAACTTACGTCAGAAACACACACAAGTACAGCTTACGTCAGAAACACACACAAGTACAACTTACGTCAGAAACACACACAAGTACAACTTACGTCAGAAACACACAAGTACAACTTACGTCAGAAACACACACAAGTACAACTTACGTCAGAAACACACACAAGTACAACTTACGTCAGAAACACACACAAGTACAACTTACGTCAGAAACACACACAAGTACAACTTACGTCAGAAACACACAAGTACAACTTACGTCAGAAACACACACAAGTACAACTTACGTCAGAAACACACACAAGTACAACTTACGTCAGAAACACACAAGTACAACTTACGTCAGAAACACACACAAGTACAACTTACGTCAGAAACACACACAAGTACAACTTACGTCAGAGTGTGTCAGTCCTGAGTCACACACCACCCGCTCGCACACATTTTAAATCTGGTGTCTTTTTTTTATTGATTAATTGAACTGGGATCTGGAAATCTTCCAAACAAATCCTCAGATCCACTTTGATGACGGCACTTCTGCAAATAGTTCCACATGTCTTTGATGATAGTTCCACATGTCTTTGATGATAGTTCCACATGTCTTTGATGATAGTTCCACATGTCTTTGATGATAGTTCCACATGTCTTTGATGATAGTTCCACATGTCTTTGATGATAGTTCCACATGTCTTTGATGATAGTTCCACATGTCTTTGATGATAGTTCCACATGTCTTTGATGATAGTTCCACATGTCTTTGATGATAGTTCCACATGTCTTTGATGATAGTTCCACATGTCTTTGATGATAGTTCCACATGTCTTTGATGATAGTTCCACATGTCTTTGATGATAGTTCCACATGTCTTTGATGATAGTTCCACATGTCTTTGATGATAGTTCCACATGTCTTTGATGATAGTTCCACATGTCTTTGATGATAGTTCCACATGTCTTTGATGATAGTTCCACATGTCTTTGATGATAGTTCCACATGTCTTTGATGATAGTTCCACATGTCTTTGATGATAGTTCCACATGTCTTTGATGATAGTTCCACATGTCTTTGATGATAGTTCCACATGTCTTTGATGATAGTTCCACATGTCTTTGATGATAGTTCCACATGTCTTTGATGATAGTTCCACATGTCTTTGATGATAGTTCCACATGTCTTTGATGATAGTTCCACATGTCTTTGATGATAGTTCCACATGTCTTTGATGATAGTTCCACATGTCTTTGATGATAGTTCCACGTGTCTTTGATGATAGTTCCACATGTCTTTGATGATAGTTCCACATGTCTTTGATGATAGTTCCACGTGTCTTTGATGATAGTTCCACATGTCTTGCATACTCTGTTTAATTAGGTTTCAAACTCAGATGAAGTCATTTATTGACTCACCTTCTCCAGCAGACAGGACAGAAGTAGTTTTGTCGGTTGTGGTTGGTCCAGCGCACGATGGTCTCACTCTTGACCTCGAGCGTATGTGTGTCCAACTTCCCATTCACACGTTTATCAATACATCATTTCATTAACAAAATCTTCTGACTACAGTTTATACCCGATACATAACACATAGTTCTGAGAGCTTTTTACCATTCCCTCTTTTAAAGGCGCTGTACCCGTTTCTGCAATGTTTAGCCCCGCCCCCAACTCGCTCACAGGCTTCTCATTTCCCCCACGCTCTCATAACACAGAGCCATCTAGCTCAATTTGCGATCTGACATGTATGCTAACATTAGCATGCTAACATTAGCATTAGCGCAACTTCTTGTAAGCTGTACAACAATCACTGATGAAATGGTACAAAAGCAACGCACTGCTAACACAATATATAGGTAAAAGAATACTGCTAGTTTTGCGTCCAAATGTATTCATTAAAACATTAGAATATATTCAAGTATTTAATTATAATTTATTATACAGCTCCTCACAGCAGCAGTAGAACACTCCATTGACTTCAACGTAATTCTACCGATCATTTTTTCTTGATAACAGAACTCTCAAATCAATAATGACCGCTGCCCTTTGGCAACGCAATCTCTGTTTGTAATTCAGGTTGAAGGTGTTAAGCAGCGCTGTAGGGACTAGAGGACGCAGGCTGCTCGCTGCTCATTCTGTGATTGGAGGAGAACGTCCCGCTCAGACTCTACTCAGCACTTTTCACTGCTTGTAATTTCATACACAGCTGAATCAATGACCTCAAGTTTTCAATTAAATTACGGATTATAATACAACTTGTATGTAGTAAAAAGCATTTTTATGAACTACCCAGAAAAAAAATTGGGTATAGCTTCTTTAAGGTGACCTTTCGACTGACCACGGATGGGATGGTCGACCGTCCGCCTCGACGTGTGTGATCCTGAATATATGGGTTCTTCTGTAGCACACGTGGAACTGTCTTTATGTCTTCAAAGATTGAATGTAAAAATGTGATTCTTCCGTGACTCGTGGCAGGTGTTGGGTTGGTGTAAGTTCTTACCTGAAGTATTTTCTGCAGTGGCACAGAATGACTTTGTGACATCTCTGAATGCTCCACTTTTAGTCCAGCGCCACAAAACACCTGCGTCACACACGTCCATCTTTGTTGTCTGTTTGGATCTCAGCGTGAACGCAGAGGACTGACCACAGAGGACTGACCACAGAGGACTGACCACAGAGGACTGACCGCAGAGGACTGACCACAGAGGACTGACCACAGAGGACTGACCACAGAGGACTGACCGCAGAGGACTGACCACAGAGGACTGACCACAGAGGACTGACCACAGAGGACTGACCACAGAGGACTGACCACAGAGGACTGACCACAGAGGACTGACCGCAGAGGACTGACCACAGAGGACTGACCACAGAGGACTGACCACAGAGGACTGACCACAGAGGACTGACCACAGAGGACTGACCACAGAGGACTGACCACAGAGGACTGATCACAGAGGACTGACCGCAGAGGACTGACCGCAGAGGACTGACCACAGAGGACTGACCACAGAGGACAGACCACAGAGGACTGACCACAGAGGACTGACCGCAGAGGACTGACCACAGAGGACTGATCACAGAGGACTGACCGCAGAGGACTGACCGCAGAGGACTGACCACAGAGGACTGACCACAGAGGACTGACCACAGAGGACTGACCACAGAGGACTGATCACAGAGGACTGACCGCAGAGGACTGACCGCAGAGGACTGACCGCAGAGGACTGACCACAGAGGACTGACCACAGAGGACTGACCGCAGAGGACTGACCGCAGAGGACTGACCACAGAGGACTGACCACAGAGGACTGACCACAGAGGACTGACCACAGAGGACTGATCACAGAGGACTGACCGCAGAGGACTGACCGCAGAGGACTGACCGCAGAGGACTGACCACAGAGGACTGACCACAGAGGACTGACCACAGAGGACTGATCACAGAGGACTGACCGCAGAGGACTGACCGCAGAGGACTGACCGCAGAGGACTGACCACAGAGGACTGACCACAGAGGACTGACCACAGAGGACTGACCACAGAGGACTGACCGCAGAGGACTGACCGCAGAGGACTGACCGCAGAGGACTGACCACAGAGGACTGACCACAGAGGACTGACCACAGAGGACTGACCGCAGAGGACTGACCACAGAGGACTGACCACAGAGGACTGACCACAGAGGACTGACCACAGAGGACTGATCACAGAGGACTGACCGCAGAGGACTGACCGCAGAGGACTGACCGCAGAGGACTGACCACAGAGGACTGACCACAGAGGACTGACCACAGAGGACTGACCGCAGAGGACTGACCACAGAGGACTGACCACAGAGGACTGACCACAGAGGACTGACCGCAGAGGACTGACCACAGAGGACTGACCGCAGAGGACTGACCACAGAGGACTGACCACAGAGGACTGATCACAGAGGACTGACCGCAGAGGACTGACCGCAGAGGACTGACCACAGAGGACTGACCACAGAGGACAGACCACAGAGGACTGACCACAGAGGACTGACCGCAGAGGACTGACCACAGAGGACTGATCACAGAGGACTGACCGCAGAGGACTGACCGCAGAGGACTGACCACAGAGGACTGACCACAGAGGACTGACCACAGAGGACTGACCACAGAGGACTGATCACAGAGGACTGACCGCAGAGGACTGACCGCAGAGGACTGACCGCAGAGGACTGACCACAGAGGACTGACCACAGAGGACTGATCACAGAGGACTGACCGCAGAGGACTGACCGCAGAGGACTGACCGCAGAGGACTGACCACAGAGGACTGACCACAGAGGACTGACCACAGAGGACTGACCGCAGAGGACTGACCACAGAGGACTGACCACAGAGGACTGACCGCAGAGGACTGACCACAGAGGACTGACCGCAGAGGACTGACCACAGAGGACTGACCGCAGAGGACTGACCACAGAGGACTGACCGCAGAGGACTGACCACAGAGGACTGACCGCAGAGGACTGACCACAGAGGACTGACCACAGAGGACTGACCGCAGAGGACTGACCACAGAGGACTGACCACAGAGGACTGACCACAGAGGACTGACCACAGAGCTGAAGTCTCCACGGTGACTTTGAGTGCTATCATTTATGTTATTGTGTGACATTTCAAACAGAAGTAGTGTAGCAGGAGCATGTATACATAATCCATCATTATTTTGGATCAATCTGAATTAATATGCATTTTTTATCTGTACCAAGTAAGTATTACGTGAGGAATGGTTGTTCATAGATAATACTTGTGTTTGACCATTACAAGTCCTGTAAAAATCAAAAGTTGAACTGACCAGACCACGACATGCTTTCTTTATCGTATTATAAAACATCTGTTGCCTTTTCATACTCGTCAGAGCCCTGTGAGTCCCATTCTACACTTTGGGCAAAAAGATGATTGTCTTAGTGAGGATGACCCGCTGTTCCAATTTCCTGTCTGAAAAAGCAGATCTACAGATGTAACAGAGGCCAAAATCTGCCAAAATCTGCCAAAATCTGCCAAAATCTGCCTGTATGTGAAAATGTTCCAATAGAACCAGGATAAAAACAACAAATACATTCTACTGCCGGGTTGCACCTGACGTCACGCAGCAGCGCGAGAGTGCTCCGAGGGACAGGAAGTAAACTTCCCCTTTAAGAACAATGTAAAATGCTCCTTTTCTGTGGCGTGTGCAACATTTATTTCACTAACTGGTGTCGATTTTTAGGAAAATGCCTAATAAGGAAAGGAATAAATGCGTTAGCATTAGAATTAGCCTAGCATTAGCATTAGCCTTCGTAGCATCCGCGGCCACAGACACAGCTGACTTTCATTGATACAATGCAGTATTTTTGTGTTGTACACAGTTGTAGCAACTGAGGCAACAGAGTCCTGTGAGGACCAGGGTCTGGGACTGTGAGGACCAGGGTCTGGGACTGTGAGGACCAGGGTCTGAGACTGTGAGGACCAGGGTCTGAGACTGTGAGGACCAGGGTCTGAGACTGTGAGGACCAGGGTCTGAGACTGTGAGGACCAGGGTCTGGGACTGTGAGGACCAGGGTCTGGGACTGTGAGGACCAGGGTCTGAGACTGTGAGGACCAGGGTCTGGGACTGTGAGGACCAGGGTCTGAGGCTGTGAGGACCAGGGTCTGGGACTGTGAGGACCAGGGTCTGGGACTGTGAGGACCAGGGTCTGGGGCTGTGAGGACCAGGGTCTGAGACTGTGAGGACCAGGGTCTGGGACTGTGAGGACCAGGGTCTGAGACTGTGAGGACCAGGGTCTGAGACTGTGAGGACCAGGGTCTGAGACTGTGAGGACCAGGGTCTGAGACTGTGAGGACCAGGGTCTGAGACTGTGAGGACCAGGGTCTGAGGCTGTGAGGACCAGGGTCTGAGGCTGAAGTTTTATCCGATCTCTGTGCTCCCCGGACGGCTGGGTTTACTGCAGCCCCCGCTGTTAGCTGAACGCTGTTAGCGTAACGCTGTTAGCGTAACGCTGTTAGCTGAACGCTGTTAGCGTAACGCTGTTAGCTTAACGCTGTTAGCGTAACGCTGTTAGCTTAACGCCGTTAGCGTAACGCTGTTAGCTTAACGCTACGGAGCTCCCCCCGGAGAATAAGTCCAAACTTTATGTCGTTTACAGCTCAACAAATCACCAAAATGACAAAGGGTCATTTTTCTCGCCTCAAATGTTAAAAGTAACGTTTGTGCCATATTTATTGTATTATTGATGAGAGCTATCGTCTCAGACGTGGTTCTGTCGATCCCAGAGTGACTCCACTGTCGTCACTGTAACAGCTTTAATCCTCCTCATTGTTGAAAAAATGGTCTCAGTCAAACTCTACAAGGCGTGCGCTGCATTAAAATAGTTTTCACTCAAAATAAGAGTGATACTAATGTGAGATTTCATAACACTTTGAAGCAACTTTTGTTAAAGTTAAACTCATCATTCTATCAATGTGCAGAAGCCAGTACTTTTCCCTTGTTGTGTCTATCTGAAGGCCAAGCTACATGGCACTGTGGCAGCTGCTGATTGGAGGTCTCCATGCCTCCGCTCTGTATAATACACTTGCATTCTATTGTATCTGTTGTTCGTGCTGTCTCTACCATCGACAATAAAACATGTCTTCTGTCTGAATTTAAAGACGCGATCCCAGACTATGTCATCTTCTTCACTAAGCCACAAAAAGCTCCTGTGTGTCCGTTTTCCCCAAGCCCCGGCGATCCAAGATGGCGACGTATTCAAATGAACGGTTGTGCTCAGTGGCGCTTTGTGACGGCACGGGCGCTGAAAGATTAGCAGAAGTTGCCTGGAACTCACAAAGCGTGTGTGTGTGTGTGTCCAGAGGCTGCAGACAGAGTGTATAACCTGATGTGTGTGTGTGTGTGTGTGTGTGTGTGTGTGTGTGTGTCCAGAGGCTGCAGACAGAGTGTATAACCTGATGTGTGTGTGTGTGTGTGTGTGTGTGTGTGTGTGTGTGTGTGTCCAGAGGCTGCAGACAGAGTGTATAACCTGATGTGTGTGTGTGTGTGTGCGTGTGTGTGTGTGTCCAGAGGCTGCAGACAGAGTGTATAACCTGATGTGTGTGTGTGTGTGTGCGTGTGTGTGTGTGTCCAGAGGCTGCAGACAGAGTGTATAACCTGATGTGTGTGTGTGTGTGTGTGTGTGTGTGTGTGTGTATGTGTGTGTGTGCGTGTGTGTGTGTGTCCAGAGGCTGCAGACAGAGTGTATAACCTGATGTGTGTGTGTGTGTGTGCGTGTGTGTGTGTGTCCAGAGGCTGCAGACAGAGTGTATAACCTGATGTGTGTGTGTGTGTGTGTGTGTGTGTGTGTGTGTGTGTGTGTGTGTGTGTGTGTGTGTGTGTGTGTGTGTGTGTGTGTGTGTGTCCAGAGGCTGCAGACAGAGTGTATAACCTGATGTGTGTGTGTGTGTGTGCGTGTGTGTGTGTGTCCAGAGGCTGCAGACAGAGTGTATAACCTGATGTGTGTGTGTGTGTGTGTGCGTGTGTGTGTGTGTCCAGAGGCTGCAGACAGAGTGTATAACCTGATGTGTGTGTGTGTGTGTGCGTGTGTGTGTGTGTCCAGAGGCTGCAGACAGAGTGTATAACCTGATGTGTGTGTGTGTGTGTGTGTGTGTGTGTGTGTGTGTGTGTGTGTGTGTGTGTGTGTGTGTGTGTGTGTGTGTGTGTGTGTCCAGAGGCTGCAGACAGAGTGTATAACCTGATGTGTGTGTGTGTGTGTGCGTGTGTGTGTGTGTCCAGAGGCTGCAGACAGAGTGTATAACCTGATGTGTGTGTGTGTGTGTGTGCGTGTGTGTGTGTGTCCAGAGGCTGCAGACAGAGTGTATAACCTGATGTGTGTGTGTGTGTGTGCGTGTGTGTGTGTGTCCAGAGGCTGCAGACAGAGTGTATAACCTGATGTGTGTGTGTGTGTATGTGTGTGTGTGTGTGTGTGTCCAGAGGCTGCAGACAGAGTGTATAACCTGATGTGTGTGTGTGTGTATGTGTGTGTGTGTGTGTGTGTCCAGAGGCTGCAGACAGAGTGTATAACCTGATGTGTGTGTGTGTGTGTGTGTGTGTGTGTGTGTGTGTGTGTGTATGTGTGTGTGTGTGTGTCCAGAGGCTGCAGACAGAGTGTATAACCTGATGTGTGTGTGTGTGTGTGTGTGTGTGTGTGTGTGTCCAGAGGCTGCAGACAGAGTGTATAACCTGATGTGTGTGTGTGTGTGTGTGTGTGTGGTCAGAGGCTGCAGACAGAGTGTATAACCTGATGTGTGTGTGTGTGTGTGTGTGTGGTCCAGAGGCTGCAGACAGAGTGTATAACCTGATGTGTGTGTGTGTGTGTGTGTGTGTGTGTGTGTCCAGAGGCTGCAGACAGAGTGTATAACCTGATGTGTGTGTGTGTGTGTGTGTGTGTGTGTGTGTGGGTCCAGAGGCTGCAGACAGAGTGTATAACCTGATGTGTGTGTGTGTGTGTGTGTGTGTGTGTGTGTCCAGAGGCTGCAGACAGAGTGTATAACCTGATGTGTGTGTGTGTGTGTGTGTGGTGTGTGTGTGTGTGGTGTGTCCAGAGGCTGCAGACAGAGTGTATAACCTGATGTGTGTGTGTGTGTGTGTGTGTGTCCAGAGGCTGCAGACAGAGTGTATAACCTGATGTGTGTGTGTGTGTGTGTGTGTGTGTGTGTGTCCAGAGGCTGCAGACAGAGTGTATAACCTGATGTGTGTGTGTGTGTGTGTGTGTGTGTGTGTGTCCAGAGGCTGCAGACAGAGTGTATAACCTGTATAACGGCTACACCAGTGGGAAGGAGCAGCAGGTGGCCTACAACACTCTGATGGAGGTGTCGCCGCCGCTGCTGTACCGCCTGCAGCACCACTACAACTCACACTACGACAAGTTTGGAGACTTTGTGTGGCGCAGCGAGGACGAGCTGGGGCCCAGGTCAGACATTCACCCACACACCCTTCATCTGCCCATCCACCCCTTTTCTTCCCCTTAATCCATTTCTGGGGCAGGGAGGTGTCCCAGTTCACCGAGCACCAGCCCCAGTAGTAAAACCACATTGGAATAAAGTTTTCCTTCCTTTTGGGCAACTTTAGTATTTTGGTTTATTAATTATTATTATTATTCTTATGCATGTTAGCAATACTTTATTTATTATTGTTGACAACTATAATGTTCTAGAGGTGACTTGGGCAAACCCTCGGTTTCCCCTACCACTAAAAATATGTACAATAGTTCTGGCATGCGCCTCCTGTTCGGCGACCCCGCTCCCATCTCTGTGTGGAGTGAGAGACAAGTGCCCAAAAAAATAAATACAAATAACAATTGTAAACCGCTTTGTGACCATTGTCTGTGAAAGGCGGTATATAAATAAACATTACTTACTTACTTACTTGTGCCTAATGTGAAATGCCTGAAATTAATAAATAAATGAAACAGACAAACAATCAACAAAAACAGCTTCAAAACAAGTGAAGATCAATAAAGTGGTTCATTTAGACTGATAAGTCCAGGTCAGGGTCCGGGTCTGGGTCCAGGTCTGGGTCCAGGTCTGGGTCTAGGTCCATCAGGGTTGCCCTTTGTCCTTTGTCAAAGCTCTCGGTTTATGGTCAATCTTGGTTCTCTCCCTCACCTCTGGTCATGAGGGAGCAGCGTGTGCAGTCAGAGCTCCCCTCCCTCACCTCTGGTCATGAGGGAGCAGCGTGTGCAGTCAGAGCTCCCCTCCCTCACCTCTGGTCATGAGGGAGCAGCGTGTGCAGTCAGAGCTCCCCCCTCCCTCACCTCTGGTGATGAGCTTTGCGTAATGACTGCATGAACGAGATACAAGCGGTGAAATGAGCTCCCTCCGCAGAGTGGCTGCTCCCTTAGAGATAGAGAAGCTCAGTCACACAGGAGGAGCTCGGAGTAGAGCCGCTGCTTCTCCACGTGTCAGGTGGCTCGGGCATCTATTTGGGATGCCTCCTGGCAACGGATGAAGCGGAAGAAAACGGATGGAAAGACGCTGTTATCGTGTCCAGATGTCCTGCATTTCAGCCAATGTTCTATTCTGCCAGAGGGAAGGAGCTGGAACAGGGTTTTTCCAGGGCCCAGAAGAGTCAGTGATTATTTTAAGAGCTACATGAAATTATATGGAAGGAAGTTGTAAATACGGTCTGCAGAGTCGGGGAACACTGCCTTCGGGGGAACTGAGTGTTTTCGACGTCGTCTAAAACCGTGTGGTTGTGGCGAGCTCCCGGTGACAGCGCAGAAGGACCATCAAGGCCTCGCCGTTCTGGTGCTTTGATTGTTTTGTTGCTGTTTATTGTCGGTGTTTGTGGTCTCGGCCCGAGCTCAGCCATCCGGAGGTTTCTGCTTCTGTCGTGAGTCAAACCATGAGCCCGTTCCAACCAGATTAATCATTTCTGGTGCAAAAGGTCGTTCTGTGGGAGCATTACCATAAAGGACGCCAAGACGATGGTCCACGGCCAAATGGAAATGTAAATGTTTTGGATTCTGCTGGTACCTCGGGCCCAGACCCAATCTTCTATACTGACTTTTTATTTTTATTTTGTTGTGGAAATTCTGCAGTGACCCAGAGCAAAAACAATGTAAACAACCAAGAGCTGTAAAACAATCAAAGTTTATTCATCAGTAAATGTGACAAATACAATGAATAACAGAACCGATACCGATACCACCGGGTCTGACACCGTCTGCCCTGAATGAGGAAATGATGGACATTCAATAGACCAGAGTAAACACATATCTACATATATATATAAGATATAAGGCTTCTCTCTGCGCGTCCTAACGCTGATACAACTCTGATATATGTAACAATCTGATTCTGACCTGAACATATTGTTCTGACCCAGATGAGGTCAAAGACATGATGCAGCTCGTCTCCATCACTGACCTGAGCCAACAGAATCCAGAGTGGACTATTAGTTAATAACTTACACTCAGAACTACTTGGTGTTAATTCAGATTGCTTTACTAAAAGATGTCTATAACAGTCCTATCTCTTGATAAATATAAAATCTTGGTTTATCTTAATCAACTTTGAAAAAAATAATAGAAATCACAATGATTATGAATTAACATAAATCTGAACATTTGAGCAAAAACACACAATAGTAAACTTTATTAAAACCCACACTTATAGACTTATATAGACAGACGTCTGCCCAGAGGAGACGAGGCGGTACTGGACCCTCACCTCCCCCAGAGTCGACCCACACTCTGTAGAACCTGAGTATGTGGTCATTACATCTGTAAACGTAACTGAAGTAATGTGGAAAAGTACGGAGGAAAAATAAACTGGGTAAATTTGGTACAAAGGTCAGAAACGCTCTTTAACCCTAACTTAAATAGATTTTTAGTTTTTATCTTCCACCATAGATCAGCAGGAGACACAGCTGCTCACATGGTTTTAGTCTACAAGTGTTGGTCCTTTCTGGTAGAAGACGCTGAAGCAGAAGAAACGGTTAATGGAGCTGAAAATACAGAAAAAACAGTTTGATGAAAGGCTAATTCTAGAGAACCAATGCTAATGCTAACAGTAAACAGTGTGTTGCTATGGTAACCAGCACTTGCCTTTCTCTGGTGGAAAACAGAGCTGAACCAGAACCAGTGTAGAACTAGAACCAGACTAGGACTATGAGGAACACCAGGACCAGCACCAGTCCAGGATCAGCACCAGTCAAGGACCAGCACCAGTCAAGGACCAGCACCAGTTCAGGACTCGGATCAGTCTAGGACCAGGATCAGTCCAGGACCAGTACATTTATGCAAGAAAGCAACTGAAAATGTCTATTTTTGAATTTGGATTAAAACTATCACAACTCACACGTCAAAGAAAAAAGAGCATTTTATTTTATTGTTTATAATTTATGTTTCACATGGTGTAAGCTCGTGGTCCCTCCTGGTCCCTCCTGGTCCCCTCTGGTCTTCTACTGAAGTCAAGTCCACATATCCTGAGAGACCGATGGTGCTGATTCCTGGTTGTGCTGTGATTGGTAACGGCCTGTGGGAGGAGGCCAGTCTGGAGCGGGACAAACAGGCAGGACCGGGGTGGACCGGGGTGGACCGGGGTGGACTGGGGGTGGTCGTGGGCTGGTGTGTTTGTGCTGTTTGTGTGGGCAGCTGTGAGGGAGGGGGTGAGGGGCTTTTGGATGAGCGAGCAGGGGTTATTTACTGCCTCCCGTTGGCAGCGCTGAGCCTCATTGGGGTAATTTACAAGGCAGCTCTATTGGTGGTTCCTTTTAAAAGGGAAGAGAACGGCCAAGTGAAACGTAAGCAGACTGGGTCCTGCCAGCGCCCGAGGATCCTGGAGGCCCCGAACCTGGCCTCCGTCATCGCACAATCACTTTTCCTGCTGATGGCCTCGGTATTAAATATGTGTCTTTGTAAATACTTATCAGGAAGTTGCTCGTGGAAAATATCAGAATCAGAATCATTTTTATTGCCACGTAAGTAACAGGAAGTCACAGACTTGGAAATTGCTTTGGCTCAGTGCAACAGTTAGAAAGAGATAATAAAAATAAAGAATAAAAAACACTTCTAAGGAATAAATTTAAATTTAAAATAGAGTTACAGTTACTGTTTACAATATACAAGTGCACACGGTGCACACCATGTAAGGTGACAGCAGTACAGTGAAGTAAAGTGACGTATGATGGGCAGTAAAGTGACTTTATAAAGGGCGGGGACAGGTTAAGAAGTGTTCAAGAGTCCAACAGCAGAGGGGAAGAAACTGTTCTTGTGGCGGGAGGTTCTAGTCCTGATGGACCGCAGCCTCCTGCCTGAGGGGAGTGGTTGGAATAGTCCATGTGCAGGTGAGAGGGGAGTGGTTGGAATAGTCCATGTGCAGGTGAGAGGGGAGTGGTTGGAATAGTCCATGTGCAGGTGAGAGGGGAGTGGTTGGAATAGTCCATGTGCAGGGTGAGAGGGGAGTGGTTGGAATAGTCCATGTGCAGGTGAGAGGGGAGTGGTTGGAATAGTCCATGTGCAGGTGAGAGGGGAGTGGTTGGAATAGTCCATGTGCAGGTGAGAGGGGAGTGGTTGGAATAGTCCATGTGCAGGTGAGAGGGGAGTGGTTGGAATAGTCCATGTGCAGGTGAGAGGGGAGTGGTTGGAATAGTCCATGTGCAGGTGAGAGGGGAGTGGTTGGAATAGTTCATGTGCAGGTGAGAGGGGTCGGCTGTGATACGACCAGCCCGGCCTCGAGCTCGGGCGACGTACAGGTCCTGCAGCGATGGAAGACTGCGGCCGATCACTTCCTCTGCAGAGCGCACAATGCACTGTAGTCTCTGTTTGTCCCTGACTGTGGCTCCAGCGAACCACACGGTGACTGAGGAGGTGACGGAGGAGGTGATGGAGGAGGTGATGAGGAGGTGATGGAGGAGGTGATGGAGGTGATGGAGGAGGTGATGGAGGAAGTGATGGAGAAGGTGATGGAGGAGGTGATGGAGGAGGTGCTGGTGGAGGTGATGGAGGAGGTGATGGAGGAGGTGATGGAGGAGGTGATGGAAGAGGTGCTGGAGGAGGTGATGAGGAGGTGATGGAGGAGGTGATGGAGGAGGTGATGGAGGAGGTGATGGTGGAAGAGGTGATGAGGAGGTGATGGAGGAGGTGATGGAGGAGGTGATGAGGAGGTGATAGAGGAGGTGATAGAGGAGGTGATAGAGGAGGTGATGGAGGAGGTGATGGAGGAGGTGATGGAGGAGGTGATGGAGGAGGTGATAGAGGAGGTGATAGAGGAGGTGATGGAGGAGGTGATGGTGGAGGTGATGAGGAGGTGATGGAGGAGGTCAACATCTGTGCAGGCAGCTTGGCTTTCCTGAGCTGCCGCAGGAAGTACATCCTCTGCTGGGCCTTCTTGATGAGGAGCTGATGGTCGGCTCCCACTTGAGGTCCTGGGTGATGGTGGTGCCCAGGAAACGGAAGGACTCCACAGAGGTGATGGGGGAGTCCATCACGGAGGGTGGGGGTGGGGGGACAGTGCTCTTCCTGAAGTCCACAATCATCTCCACTGTCGAGACCAAAGAACAGAGGGAGACCGTAGAGAGACCAGAGAGAGACCAGAGAGAGACCAGAGAGAGACCAGAGAGAGACCAGAGAGAGAGACCAGAGAGAGAGACCAGAGAGAGAGACCAGAGAGAGACCAGAGAGAGACCAGAGAGAGACCAGAGAGAGACCAGAGAGAGACCAGAAAGAGACCAGAGAGAGACCAGAGAGAGACCAGAGAGAGACCAGAGAGAGACCAGAGAGAGACCAGAGAGAGACCAGAAAGAGACCAGAGAGAGACCAGAGAGAGAGACCAGAGAGAGAGACCAGAGAGAGACCAGAGAGAGACCAGAGAGAGAGACCAGAGAGAGACCAGAGAGAGACCAGAGAGAGACCAGAGAGAGACCAGAGAGAGACCAGAGAGAGACCAGAGAGAGAGACCAGGGAGAGACCAGAGAGAGACCAGAGAGAGACCAGAGAGAGACCAGAGAGAGACCAGAGAGAGACCAGAGAGAGAGCAGAGAGAGAGCAGAGAGAGACCAGAGAGAGAGCAGAGATACTAGAGAGAGACCAGAGAGAGACCAGAGAGAGATCAGAGAGAGACTAGAGAGAGATCAGAGAGAGACTAGAGAGAGAGACCAGAGAGAGACCAGAGAGAGACCAGAGAGAGACCAGAGAGAGATCAGAGAGAGACTAGAGAGAGAGACCAGAGAGAGACCAGAGAGAGACCAGAGAGAGACCAGAGAGAGATCAGAGAGAGACCAGAGAGAGACCAGAGAGAGACCAGAGAGAGAGACCAGAGAGAGAGACCAGAGAGACCAGAGAGAGAGACCAGAGAGAGAGACCAGAGATACTAGAGAGAGACCAGAGAGAGAGCAGAGAGATCAGAGTGAGACTGGAGAGATACCAGCACAAGAGAGAAGCTTTAATTGATTCAGAGAAAGACCCGCAAGAGACCAGAAAGAGACCTGAAAGACTCTTCCTGGTCACGCTCTGACCAGGAAGAGACCAGAGAGAGACCAGAAAGAGATCAGAGAGAGCAAAGAGAGAGAGAGAGAGTGGCTCTGTCCATCAGGAGGTGTCAGTTACATGTTGTTGTCAGGGAGAGAAGGTACACAGACTGAGAGACCCCCCACCGTGACAGACCTCCATCATCCTGACGTCACCCACATGTTGTTTGGTCAGTCGGGGGGGGGGGGGGGGGGTGACACAGATGTGGAAGTTGTTGATTCACCAACAACAGATCAGAGAATCCAACAGTGTAAACAGAGGAAGCAGCAAACACACACAGGGACAACGGTCCGTGTCCCGGTTCATGGCTGTCCTCAGAGCCTCTGCATCAGTGTGATCAACCAGGAACCCTATATTGTTATGTACTCACCAGGTTTTGGGTTTAGAGGGTCTATGACAGTGGTGATGGTCCTTCACCATTATCAAGAGAGAGACCAGGGAGAGACCAGAGAGAGACCAGAGAGAGAGCAGAGAGAGAGCAGAGAGAGACCAGAGAGAGACCAGAGAGAGACCAGAGAGAGAGCAGAGAGAGAGCAGAGAGAGACCAGAGAGAGACCAGAGAGAGACCAGAGAGAGAGCAGAGAGAGAGCAGAGAGAGACCAGAGAGAGACCAGAGAGAGAGCAGAGAGAGAGCAGAGAGAGAGCAGAGAGAGAGAGAGCAGAGAGAGACCAGAGAGAGACCAGAGAGAGACCAGAGAGAGAGCAGAGAGAGACCAGAGAGAGAGACCAGAGAGAGACCAGAGAGAGAGCAGAGAGAGAGCAGAGAGAGACCAGAGAGAGACCAGAGAGAGAGCAGAGAGAGAGAGCAGAGAGAGAGCAGAGAGAGAGCAGAGAGAGAGCAGAGAGAGACCAGAGAGAGACCAGAGAGAGAGCAGAGAGAGAGCAGAGAGAGACCAGAGAGAGAGCAGAGAGAGAGCAGAGAGAGACCAGAGAGACCAGAGAGAGAGCAGAGAGAGAGCAGAGAGAGACCAGAGAGAGAGCAGAGAGAGAGCAGAGAGAGACCAGAGAGAGACCAGAGAGAGACCAGAGAGAGACCAGAGAGAGACCAGAGAGAGAGACCAGAGAGAGAGACCAGGGAGAGATCAGAGAGAGAGAGACCAGGGAGAGACCAGAGAGAGAGAGAGCAGAGAGAGAGAGAGACCAGAGAGAGAGAGAGAGAGCAGAGAGAGACCAGAGAGAGAACAGAGAGAGAGCAGAGAGAGAGCAGAGAGAGACCAGAGAGAGACCAGAGAGAGACCAGAGAGAGACCAGAGAGAGACTAGAGAGACCAGAGAGAGACCAGAGAGAGAGACCAGAGAGACCAGAGAGAGACCAGAGAGAGAGACCAGAGAGAGAGCAGAGATAGATCAGAGAGAGACCAGAGAGAGACCAGAGAGAGACCAGAGAGAGACCAGAGAGAGACCAGAGAGAGACCAGAGAGAGACCAGAGAGAGACCAGAGAGAGAGCAGAGAGAGAGCAGAGAGAGACCAGAGAGAGACCAGAGAGAGACCAGAGAGAGACCAGAGAGAGAGACCAGAGAGAGACCAGGGAGAGACCAGGGAGAGACCAGAGAGAGACCAGAGAGACCAGAGAGAGAGCAGGGAGAGACCAGGGAGAGACCAGAGAGAGACCAGAGAGAGACCAGAGAGAGACCAGAGAGAGACCAGAGAGAGAGCAGAGAGAGACCAGAGAGAGACCAGAGAGAGACCAGAGAGAGACCAGAGAGAGACCAGAGAGAGACCAGAGAGAGAGCAGAGAGAGAGCAGAGAGAGACCAGAGAGAGACCAGAGAGAGACCAGAGAGAGACCAGGGAGAGACCAGGGAGAGACCAGAGAGAGACCAGGGAGAGACCAGAGAGAGACCAGAGAGAGACTAGAGAGAGACCAGAGAGAGAGACCAGAGAGAGACCAGGGAGAGACCAGGGAGAGACCAGAGAGAGACCAGAGAGAGACCAGAGAGAGAGCAGGGAGAGACCAGGGAGAGACCAGAGAGAGACCAGAGAGAGACCAGAGAGAGACTAGAGAGAGACCAGAGAGAGAGACCAGAGAGAGACCAGAGAGAGACCAGGGAGAGACCAGGGAGAGACCAGAGAGAGACCAGAGAGAGAGACCAGAGAGAGAGACCAGAGAGAGACTAGGACCAGAGAGAGACCAGAGAGAGAGACCAGAGAGAGAGCAGAGAGAGACCAGAGAGAGACCAGAGAGAGAGACCAGAGAGAGACCAGAGAGAGACCAGAGAGAGAGACCAGAGAGAGACCACAGAGAGACCAGATCGAGACCAGAGAGAGACCAGATAGAGAGACCAGAGAGAGACCAGAGAGAGAGACCAGAGAGAGACCAGAGAGAGACCAGGGAGAGACCAGGGAGAGACCAGAGAGAGACCAGGGAGAGACCAGAGAGAGACCAGAGAGAGACCAGAGAGAGACCAGAGAGAGACCAGAGAGAGAGACCAGAGAGAGAGAGACCAGGGAGAGACCAGGGAGAGACCAGAGAGAGACCAGAGAGAGAGACCAGAGAGAGACCAGAGAGAGAGCAGAGAGAGACTAGAGAGAGACCAGAGAGAGACCAGAGAGAGACCAGAGAGAGAGACCAGAGAGAGACCAGAGAGAGACCAGAGAGAGAGACCAGAGAGAGACCAGAGAGAGACCAGGGAGAGACCAGGGAGAGACCAGAGAGAGACCAGGGAGAGACCAGAGAGAGACCAGAGAGAGACCAGAGAGAGACCAGAGACCAGAGAGAGACCAGAGAGAGAGACCAGAGAGAGACCAGAGAGAGAGACCAGAGAGAGACCACAGAGAGAGACCACAGAGAGACCAGATCGAGACCAGAGAGAGACCAGAGAGAGACCAGAGAGAGACTAGAGAGAGACCAGAGAGAGAGACCAGAGAGAGACCAGAGAGAGACCAGGGAGAGACCAGGGAGAGACCAGAGAGAGACCAGGGAGAGACCAGAGAGAGACCAGAGAGAGACCAGAGAGAGACCAGAGAGAGGCCAGAGAGAGACCAGAGAGAGACCAGAGAGAGACCAGAGAGAGAGACCAGGGAGAGACCAGAGAGAGGCCAGAGAGAGACCAGAGAGAGACCAGAGAGAGACCAGAGGAGCCGGACCAGAGAGAGACCAGAGAGAGACCAGAGAGAGACCAGAGAGAGACCAGAGAGAGACCAGAGAGAGACCAGAGAGAGGACCAGAGAGACCCAGAGTGAGACCAGAGAGAGACCAGAGAGAGACCAGAGAGAGACCAGAGAGAGACCAGAGAGAGAGACCAGAGAGAGACCAGAGTGAGACCAGAGAGAGACCAGAGAGAGACCAGAGAGAGACCAGAGAGAGACCAGAGAGAGACCAGAGAGAGACCAGAGAGAGACCAGAGAGAGACCAGAGAGAGACCAGAGAGAGACCAGAGGAGAGACCAGAGAGAGACCAGAGAAAGACTAGAGAGAGACCAGAGAGAGACCAGAGTGAGACTAGAGAGACACCAGAGAGATACCAGAGAGATACCAGAGAGAGGACCAGAGAGAGACCAGAGAGAGAGACCAGAGAGAGACCAGAGAGAGAGAGACCAGAGAGAGACCAGAGAGAGACTAGAGAGAGACCAGAGAAAGACTAGAGAGAGACCAGAGAGAGAGACCAGAAAGAGGCCAGAGAGAGACTGGGGAGAGACCAGAAAGAGGCCAAAGAGAGACCAGGGAGAGACCTGAGAGAGAGACCAGAGGGAGAAGCCAGAGAGAAACTAGAGAGAGAGACCAGAGGGAGAAGCCAGAGAGAGAGACCAGAGTGAGACCAGAGAGAGAGACCAGAGAGAGACCAAAGTGAGACCAGAGAGAGAGACCAGAGAGAGACCAGAGTGAGACCAGAAAGAGAGACCTGAGAAAGAGACAAGAGATAAACTAGAGGGAGAGAGACCAAAGAGTGAGATCAGGGAGAGTACTGGTGATGTTGTCTTAAAAGGTCTCATTTAGAAACAAGGAGAGACAGAAGCAACACGGTCTCCTCCCGTTCACTCCTGTGAGATCAGCTGCGTCAGCTGCATTCTTCCAGCCTGACACACCGGCCAATCAGAGCACAGACAACAATGTGGTGAGTGTGTGTAGGTGTGAGTGTGAGTGTGTGTGTGTAGGTGTGTGTGAGTGTGTGTGTGTAGGTGTGTGTGAGTGTGTGTAGGTGTGAGTGTGGGTGTGTGTGATTGTGTGGGTGTGTGTAAAGTAATACATTATTGTTAGAAAATCAAACAGATTTGATGTAATTGTCGTTTCCTGGTGAAATAGCAGTGGGTCTAATACAGACCCCTGTGGGGCCCCTCAAAACGTCTCTCTTCTCGCTTGTCACAGTAGCAAATGTTACACGTGAACAAAAACTGCAAAGAGACCATTCAAAAGACGGTCGGACCAGGGCCTTTCTGAGTGGAGTTTGCATGTTCTCCCCGTGTCTGCTCCGGTTTCCTCCGGGTGCTCCGGTTTCCCCTACCACTAAAACTATGTACAATAGGTCTGGCATGCGCCTCCTGTTCGGTGATCCCGCTCCCATCTCTGTGTGGAGTGAGAGGACAAGTGCCCAAAAATAATAACAATTGTAAACCGCTTTGTGACTCTGGTCTGTGAAAGGCGGTATATGAATAAAGATTACTTACTACTACTACTACTTTTAATATAACTCAGTCTCAGTTAAAAAGCTCCTAGAAAACAAAATAAATGAATAGGAAAAAAAGAAGAAAAAAAAAGTTTGGCATCTTTTGGATCTTATTCAACCCAACAAAGTATTGTCTCATCAAAGCTGGTGCCAAGTAAGATGTGTGATCTTTACATTTAGCTGCCGTCCCTTTGTTTTTGTAATTTGTTATTGTAGAAAACAGCATTATACCTGTTTTGCTGCAGTAGTGGAGATATCCTGTCATGGTACTGCTTTTCACAAGCTGCAACGATTATATTTGTCCACTAGATGTCAGTGTTGGAAGCTATTCTGAGCTTCAGTGTGATGGGCTAGTCTTCCCTCAGACTAAATATGACTCCGCTGCACTTTTCTCTTGGGTCTTTCCCGGTTTCCAGCCACAAGAGGCATTTGATCCAGCTTCTGACAAATGGAAATGGGTCAAATGTGACCAACTTTGGTCCGTTTAGGACCACAAACAGGACCTGTGGAGGTCCTCACACAGGAGTTTAGGACCTCAGTTCAGACGTCTGTATTGTTGACGTGGGGAGAATATTTCAGAATCAGAATCATTTTTATTGCCAAGTCAGTAAGAGGAAGTCACAGACGAGGAAGTTGCTTTGGCTCTCGGTGCAAAGTAGAGAAAGAATAAGACAAATGTATCACATTTTCTAAAATAGAAAGAGTTATAAAGTAAAATGATTACGATTATTACTATGTATATACAAGAGCACTTGGTGCGCACGATTTATAATTTACTTTAAGCAGTGCAGTTTAAAACGTGTCCTGGCCCTGGTCCCCACATGTGTCCTGGTCCCACATGTGTCCTGGTCCCCACATGTGCCCTGGTCCCCACATGTGCCCTGGTCCCCACATGTGTCCTGGTCCCCACATGTGCCCTGGTCCCCACATGTGTCCTGGTCCCTACACGTGTCCTGGTCCCTACACGTGTCCTGGTCCCCAGACGTGTCCTGGTCCCCACATGTGTCCTGGTCCCCACATGTGCCCTGGTCCCCACATGTGTCCTGGTCCCCACACGTATCCTGGTCCCCACATGTGCCCTGGTCTCCATATGTGTCCTGGTCCCCACATGTGTCCTGGTCCCCACATGTGCCCTGGTCCCCACATGGGTCCTGGTCCCCACATGTGCCCTGGTCCCCACATGTGTCCTGGTCCCCACATGTGTCCTGGTCCCCACATGTGCCGTGGTCTCCACATGTGCCCTGGTCCCCACATGTGTCCTGGTCCCCACATGTGCCCTGGTCCCCACATGTGTCCTGGTCCCCACATGTGCCCTGGTCCCCACATGTGCCCTAGTCCCCACATGTGTCCTGGTCCCCACATGTGCCCTGGCTCCCACATGTGTCCTGGTCCCCACATGTGCCCTGGTCCCCACATGTGTCCTGGTCCCCACATGTGCCCTGGTCCCCACATGTGTCCTGGTCCCCACATGTATCCTGGTCCCCACATGTGCCCTGGTCTCCATATTTGTCCTGGTCCCCACATGTGTCCTTGTCCCCACATGTGCCCTGGTCCCCACATGTGCCCTGGTCCCCACATGCGTCCTGGTCCCCACATTTGTCCTGGTCCCCACATGTGTCCTGGTCCCCACATGTGTCCTGGTCCCCACATGTGTCCTGGTCCCCACATGTGCCGTGGTCTCCACATGTGCCCTGGTCCCCACATGTGTCCTGGTCCCCACATGTGCCCTGGTCCCCACATGTGTCCTGGTCCCCACATGTGCCCTGGTCCCCACATGTGCCCTGGTCCCCACATGTGCCCTGGTCCCCACATGTGTCCTGGTCCCCACATGTGTCCTGGTCCCCACATGTGCCCTGGTCCCCACATGTGTCCTGGTCCCCACATGTGCCCTGGTCCCCACGTGTGTGCTGGACCAGTAGATCACGTGGTTAAGATTTGGTTTCATTATCGTCACAAACTCTTTCACATAAAAAATAAAGAAAAACAAATTAAATGTTCTTTCTACTATTAGTTCTGACCACTTTGTCTGTGTGTGTGTGTGTCCTGGTCCCCACATGTGTCCTGGTCCCCACATGTGCCCTGGTCCCCACATGTGCCCTAGTCCCCACATGTGTCCTGGTCCCCACATGTGCCCTGGCTCCCACATGTGTCCTGGTCCCCACATGTGCCCTGGTCCCCACATGTGTCCTGGTCCCCACATGTGCCCTGGTCCCCACATGTGTCCTGGTCCCCACATGTATCCTGGTCCCCACATGTGCCCTGGTCTCCATATTTGTCCTGGTCCCCACATGTGTCCTTGTCCCCACATGTGCCCTGGTCCCCACATGTGCCCTGGTCCCCACATGCGTCCTGGTCCCCACATTTGTCCTGGTCCCCACATGTGTCCTGGTCCCCACATGTGTCCTGGTCCCCACATGTGTCCTGGTCCCCACATGTGCCGTGGTCTCCACATGTGCCCTGGTCCCCACATGTGTCCTGGTCCCCACATGTGCCCTGGTCCCCACATGTGTCCTGGTCCCCACATGTGCCCTGGTCCCCACATGTGCCCTGGTCCCCACATGTGCCCTGGTCCCCACATGTGTCCTGGTCCCCACATGTGTCCTGGTCCCCACATGTGCCCTGGTCCCCACATGTGTCCTGGTCCCCACATGTGCCCTGGTCCCCACGTGTGTGCTGGACCAGTAGATCACGTGGTTAAGATTTGGTTTCATTATCGTCACAAACTCTTTCACATAAAAAATAAAGAAAAACAAATTAAATGTTCTTTCTACTATTAGTTCTGACCACTTTGTCTGTGTGTGTGTGTGTGTCTCTCTATGTGTCTGTGTGTGTGTGTGTGTCTCTGTGTCTGTGTGTATGTGTGTGTGTGTCTCTCTATGTGTCTGTGTGTCTGTGTGTGTGTGTGTGTGTGTGTCTCTCTCTATGTGTCTGTGTGTGTGTGTCTCTCTATGTGTCTATGTGTATGTGTGTGTGTGTCTCTCTATGTGTCTATGTGTATGTGTGTGTGTGTGTGTCTCTCTATGTGTCTATGTGTGTGTGTTTGTGTGTGTGTGTGTGTCTGTCTGTGTCTATGTGTATGTGTATGTGTGTGCGTGTGTGTCTCTGTATGTGTCTGTGTGTATGTGTGTGTGTGTGTCTCTATGTGTCTCTCTCTATGTGTCTATGTGTATGTGTGTGTCTCTCTCTATGTTTGTATGTGTGTGTGTGTGTATGTCTGTATGTTTGTGTCTCTGTGTGTTTGTGTGTGTGTCTCTGTGTGTGTGTGTGTGTGTGTGTCTGTGTCTCTGTGTGTGTCGCTGCAGAGTCCATCTATCGTCGTGGAGCTCGGAGATGGAGGAAGTTGTACCGAGTGCACGGACATCTCTTCCAGGTCAAGCACTTTAACAGGGTGAGCTCCTCTGGGGGTCTCTCTCTTACATTGGGGGTGGTCTCTCTCTTTCATTGGGTGGTCTCTCTCTTACATTGGGGGGTCTCTCTTACATTGAGGGTGCTCTCTCTCTTACTTTGGGTGTCCTCTCTCTTACATTGGGGATGCTCTCTCTTACATAGGGTGCTCTCTCTCTTACTTTGGGTGCTCTCTCTCTTACCTTGGGGGGTCTCTCTCTTACATTGAGGGTGGTCTCTTTCTTGCATTGGGGGTGCTCTCTCTCTTACATTGGGTGGTCTCTCTCTTACATTGGGGGTGCTCTCTCTCACATAGGGTGCTCGCTCTCTTACATTGGGGTCTCTCTCTTACATTGAGGGTGCTCTCTCTTACCTTGGGTGCTCTCTCTTACATTGGGTGCTCTCTCTTACCTTGGGTGCTCTCTCTTACCTTGGGGGGGTCTCTCATATTGGGTGCTCTCTCTTACCTTGGGGGAGGTCTCTCTCTCCAGGCCCTCTGTGCTCAGTGCTCTCAGAGGATATGGGTTCAGATCTACAGCTGCCTCAGCTGCAGACTCCTGCTGCATAAGCGCTGCCACCGCCTCTACAGCCACACCTGCCCTGGGCGCATGGTGAGTCTCTCTCTCTGGTCTCTCTCTTTCCTCTCTTTCGCAGGTCTCTCTCTGGTCTCTTTCTAGTCTCTTTCTGGTCTCACTGGTGTCCCTCTGGTCTCCCTCTGGTCTCCCTCTGGTCTCTCTGGTCTCTCTGGTCTCACTGGTCTCTCTCCCTCAGGATCCAGGTATGCCCTCTCCTGCAGACTCTCGGGGTGAGGAGGAGGAGGGGCCCCTCACCGACGGCAGAGATGGAAGTAAGACCCAGACCCAGGCCAGACCCAGACCAGATCAGACCAGACTCAGACCCCGACTAAAACCCAGACCCAGACCAGACCCAACTGAAAAGGGGAGGAGTTAATCCTTGTGTTTGTTTCAGTTTCGTTTGTTCCTCACGACTGCAGCGAGGAGCAACCGGACGACGACCAAACTCAGGTGACTGCATCACCTTCTGCAGAACAGTGACGGTCTCGCTCTGGTCTCAGAGAGAGACCGGCAGGAGCACATTACCCCTGTCCTTGTGTCTCTGCGCTGTTGGTTGTTGGTTTTTAAATCTCTTCACAGTCAATTACCAAGTACACAGGTCTGAGGTCTAGACCAGCTGCTCTGCACCGGGCGGCACGGTGGCTGAGTGGATAGCACTCTCGCCTCTCAGCAAGAAGGTCCTGGGTTCGAATCCCGGTCGGACCAGGGCCTTTCTGAGTGGAGTTTGCATGTTCTCCCCGTGTCTGCGTAGGTTTCCTCCGGGTACTCCGGTTTCCCCTACCACTAAAAATATGTACAATAGGTCTGGCATGCGCCTCCTGTTCGGCGACCCCACTCCCATCTCTGTGTGGAGTGAGAGACTAATGCCCAAAAATAACAATTGTAAACCGCTTTGTGACTCTGGTCTGTGAAAGGCGGTATATAAATAAACTTTACTTACTTACTTACTCTAGGACTGTCCCAGAGAGAGACCAGAGGGAAACCAGAGGGAAACCAGAGAGAGACCAGAGAGAGACCAGAGAGAGACCAGAGAGAGACCAGAGAGAGACCAGAGAGAGACCAGAGAGAGACCAGAGAGAGACCAGAGAGAGACCAAAGAGAGACCAGAGAGAGACCAGAGAGAGACCAGAGAGAGACCAAAGAGAGACCAGATGGAAACCAGAGAGAGACCAGAGAGAGACCAAAGAGAGACCAGATGGAAACCAGAGAGAGACCAGAGAGAGACCAGAGGGAAACCAGAGAGAGACCAGAGGGAAACCAGAGAGAGACCAGAGAGAGACCAAAGAGAGACCAGAGAGAGACTAAAGAGGGACCAGAGAGAGGCCAGAGAGAGAGACCAGAGGGACTAGGCTTTACCTCCAGCTGAGAACATGTTGATAAACTTTCTGTAAAGTCTAATGAAACAAACCTATTTATGAATGTGCTGCAGGAGCTGTCCGTGGTGGTGGAATCTCTGGATGGGCTGAAGCTTTCCCCTGGTGTCTCCCCTGGTGTCTCCCCTGGTGTCTCCCCTGGTGTCTCTCCTGGCCTCTCTCCTGGCCTCTCCCCTGGTCTTTCCCCTGGTCTGACCCTGGGCCTGGCGGACTTCGAGCTGGTGCGGGTGATCGGCCGTGGGAGCTACGCCAAAGTCCTGCTGGTGCGACTGAAGAAGGACCATCAACTGTTCGCCATGAAGGTGGTGAAGAAGGAACTGGTGCATGATGATGAGGTAATGTCATCACCTCAGTCTGTGTCACAGAGACCAGAGAGAGACCAGAGAGAGACCAGAGAGAGACCAGAGAAAGACCAGAGAGAGACCAGAGAGAGACCAGAGAAAGACCAGAGAGAGACCAGAGAAAGACCAGAGAGAGACCAGAGAGAGACCAGAGAGAGACCAGGGAGAGACCAGAGAAAGACCAGAGAGAGACCAGAGAAAGACCAGAGAGAGACCAGAGAGAGACCAGAGAGAGGCCAGAGAGAGGCCAGAGAGAGGCCAGAGAGAGACCAGAGAGAGACCAGAGAGAGACCAGAGAGAGAGACCAGAGAGAGGGACCAGAGAGAAACCAGAGAGAGACCAGAGTGAGGGCAGATAGAGACCAGAGAGAGACCAGAGAGAGACCAGAGTGAGGGCAGATAGAGACCAGAGAGAGACCAGAGAGAGACTAGAGTGAGGGCAGATAGAGACCAGAGATAGGCCAGAGAGAGACCAGAGAGAGACCAGAGAGAGACCAGAGAGAGACCAGAGAGAGACCAGAAAGAGACCAGTGAGAGACCAGAGAGAGACCAGAGAGAGACCAGAAAAAGACCAGAAAGAGACCAGAAAGAGACCATAGAGAGACTAGAGAAAAACCAGAGAGAGACCAGAGAGAGACCAGAGAGGGAGACCCGAGAGGGACCAGAGAGGGACCAGAGAGAGACCAGAGAGAGACCAGAAAGAGACCAGTGAGAGACCAGAGAGAGACCAGAGAGAGACCAGAAAAAGACCAGAAAGAGACCAGAAAGAGACCATAGAGAGACCAGAGAAATACATGTTTCTGGTCAGGGCCTGGTGTCACTACAGTATAATTTTCTCTTTTAGAATAATCCAATCATCAACGACATCATTAATACATTCTGAGACTCTGTTGGTGTAATTCCCACTGAGTCCAGCAGAGGTCAGCAGAATCATTTTTATTGCTACGTAAGTAACAGGAAGTCACAGACTTGGAAATTGTTTTGGTTCAGAATCAGCAACACTTCTAAAAATACAAGTTAAAATAGAATTATTACAATTACTACATACAATATACAAGTGCACATGGTGCACACAATACAAGGTGACAGCAGTACAGTGACTTTATAAAGGGCAGTACGTTCCGGTGTAATACTCCCCGGACCAGGGCTCGGACCAGGACTCGGACCAGGACTCGGACCAGGACTCGGACCAGGACTCGGACCAGGACTCGAACCAGGACTCGCACCAGGACCCGGACCAGGACGCAGGAAGTTTCTCTAAAGATTGTGAAATCATGGTTACACCACTTTAGTTTGTTCCACAAATGTTACATTAACTTTAATTAACTTAATAGCACCACACATTTAAATACTTAGTAGATTCAGAAGAACAGGTGCAGGAGGTGACCAGCAGGAGGCGCTCTCACACAGACAGGTGCAGGAGGTGACCAGCAGGAGGAGCTCTCACAGACAGCTGCAGGAGGTGTCCAGCAGGGGGAGCTCTCACAGACAGGTGCTGCAGGTGACCAGCAGGGGGTGACCAGCAAGAGGAGCTTTCAAAGACAGGTGCAGGAGGTGACCAGCAGGGGGAGCTCTCACAGACAGCTGCAGGAGGTGTCCAGCAGGGGGAGCTCTCACAGACAGGTGCTGCAGGTGACCAGAAGGGGGTGACCAGCAGGGGGAGCTCTCACAGACAGGTGCAGGAGGTGTCCAGCAGGGGGAGCTCTCACAGACAGGTGCTGCAGGTGACCAGCAGGGGGTGACCAGCAAGAGGAGCTTTCAAAGACAGGTGCAGGAGGTGTCCAGCAGGGGGAGCTCTCACACAGACAGGTGCTGCAGGTGACCAGCAGGGGGTGACCAGCAAGAGGAGCTTTCAAAGACAGGTGCAGGAGGTGTCCAGCAGGGGGAGCTCTCACACAGACAGGTGCTGCAGGTGACCAGCAGGGGGTGACCAGCAAGAGGAGCTTTCAAAGACAGGTGCAGGAGGTGTCCAGCAGGGGGAGCTCTCACACAGACAGGTGCAGGAGGTGACCAGCAGGGGGAGCTCTCACAGACAGGTGAAGGAGGTATCCAGCAGGGGGAGCTCTCAAGCAGACAGGTGCAGGAGGTGTCCAGCAGGGGGAGCTCTCACACAGACAGGTGCAGGAGGTGACCAGCAGGGGGAGCTCTCACACAGACAGGTGCAGGAGGTGACCAGCAGGGGGAGCTCTCACAGACAGGTGCAGGAGGTGACCAGCAGGAGGCGCTCTCACACAGACAGGTGCAGGAGGTGACCAGCAGGAGGCGCTCTCACACAGACAGGTGCAGGAGGTGACCAGCAGGGGGAGCTCTCACACAGACAGGTGCAGGAGGTGACCAGCAGGGGGAGCTCTCACAGACAGGTGCAGGAGGTGACCAGCAGGGGGAGCTCTCACAAACATAATGTCCATGTTTCTTTTATTAAATACAGTGCCTTGCGAAAGTATTCGGCCCCCTTGAATCTTTCAACATTTTGCCACATTTCAGGCTTCAAACATAAAGATATAACATTTTATTTTTTTGTCAAGAATCAACAACAAGTGGGACACAATCGTGAAGTGGAACGAAATTTATTGGATAATTTAAACCTTTTTAACAAATAAAAAACTGAAAAGTGGGGCGTGCAATATTATTCGGCCCTCTTGCGGTAATACTTTGTAGCGCCACCTTTTGCTGCAATTACAGCTGCAAGTCGCTTGGGGTATTTCTCTATCAGTTTTGCACATCGAGAGACTGGAATTCTTGCCCATTCTTCCTTGCAAAACAGCTGGAGCTCAGTGAGGTTGGATGGAGAGCGTTTGTGAACAGCAGTCTTCAGCTCTTTCCACAGATTCTCGATTGGATTTGACTTGGCCATTCTAACACCTGGATACGTCTATTTGTGAACCATTCCATTGTAGATTTGGCTTTATGTTTTGGATCATTGTCCTGTTGGAAGATAAATCTCCGTCCCAGTCTCAGGTCTTTTGCAGACTCCAACAGGTTTTCTTCCAGAATGGTCCTGTATTTGGCTCCATCCATCTTCCCATCAATTCTAGCCATCTTCCCTGTCCCTGCTGAAGAAACGCAGGCCCAAAGCATGATGCTGCCACCACCATGTTTGACAGTGGGGATGGTGTGTTCAGGGTGATGAGCTGTGTTGCTTTTACGCCAAACATATCGTTTTGCATTGTGGCCAAAAAGTTCGATTTTGGTTTCATCTGACCAGAGCACCTTCTTCCACATGTTTGGTGTGTCTCCCAGGTGGCTTGTGGCAAACTTTAAACAAGACTTTTTATGGATATCTTTGAGAAATGGCTTTCTTCCTGCCACTCTTCCATAAAGGCCAGAACTGATTGTTGTCCTATGGACAGACTCTCCCACCTCAGCTGTAGTTATCTGCAGTTCATCCAGAGTGATCATGGGCCTCTTGGCTGCATCTCTGATCAGTCTTCTCCTTGTTTGAGATGAAAGTTTGGAAGGACGGCCGGGTCTTGGTAGATTTGCAGTGGTCTGATACTCCTTCCATTTCAATATAATTGCTTGCACAGTGCTCCTTGAGATGTTTAAAGCTTGGGAAATCTTTTTGTATCCAAATCCGGCTTTAAACTTCTCCACAGCAGTATCTCGGACCTGCCTGGTGTGTTCCTTTGTCTTCATGGTTCTCTCTGCGCTTTAAACAGAACCCTGAGACTATCAAAGAGCAGGTGCATTTATACGGAGACTTGATTACACACAGGTGCATTCTATTTATCATCATCAGTCATTTAGGACAACATTGGATCATTCAAAGATCCTCACTGAACTTCTGGACTGAGTTTGCTGCACTGAAAGTAAAGGGGCCGAATAATATTGCACGCCCCACTTTTCAGTTTTTTATTTGTTAAAAAAGTTTAAATTATCCAATACATTTCGTTCCACTTCACGATTGTGTCCCACTTGTTGTTGATTCATGACAAAAAATTAAAATGTTTATATCTTTATGTTTGAAGACTGAAATGTGGCGAAATGTTGAAAGGTTCAAGGGGGCTGAATACTTTCGCAAGGCACTGTAATGATTCAGCACTGTTTGTGGCAGGGGTAAAGTGGAACCTCTCGTGCTCCTCCTGCTCCTCCTCCTGCTCTGCTTCGCTGCTTTATTAAATAGAAACCCGCCAGAACACATGGATCTGCATTCAGCGCTCGTATTCACAGGTTTAAATAATATATCTGTGCACCAGAAAGACCAGAGAGAGACCAGAGAGACCAGAGAGAGACCAGAGAGACCAGAGAGAGACCAGAGAGACCAGAGAGAGACCAGAGAGACCAGAGAGAGACCAGAGAGACCAGAGAGAGACCAGAGAGACCAGAGAGAGACCAGAGAAAGACCAGAGAGAGACCAGAGAGAGACCAGAGAGAGACCAGAGAGAGACCAGAGAGAGACTAGAGAGAGACCAGAGAGAGACCAGAGGGACCAGAAGGACCAGA
Source organism: Knipowitschia caucasica (assembly GCA_964034765.1). Classification (NCBI taxonomy): domain Eukaryota; kingdom Metazoa; phylum Chordata; class Actinopteri; order Gobiiformes; family Gobiidae; genus Knipowitschia; species Knipowitschia caucasica. The sequence continues at coordinate 43,779,735 of OZ035827.1, read as the reverse complement.
GAGAGACCAGAGAGAGTGTTTGTGGCGATCAGTGTGTAGACAGCTCTCGTTGTATCTGCAAAACAATTCTATGAAAGTGCATAAAACATGTGCCCTGAAGCACTGGCATCGAACAGCCAGAGGCCACATGTACACACACACATACACACACATGTACACACACATACACACACATGTACACACACATGTACTCACACACGCACACACACACACACACACGTACACACACACACACACACACATACACACACACACACACACACACGTACACGTTTTTGTTACCTGGTGGGTCCCTTTGACAGGGCCGTTCAGAATGGGACCCACAGACATAATCTTTTTTACTGGGACTACTTTAAGTAATACAAAACAGTCAATAGAAAACAAACAACTCTTTTAAAGGAATTTTCCATCCATCCATTTTCTTCCCCTTAATCCATTTCTGGGTCGGGGGTGGCAGTCAGAGCTGCACCCAGTACACTTAGCACCAGCCCCTCACTGATCCTCCTGCAGGAGCTGAGTCCACAGGAGCTGAGATCTTTCAGTGGGGGCTTTGGGAAAAGTAGGGTTAAGTGTCTTGCCCAAGGACACAACGGCAGCAGTCATCAGTGGGAGTCGTGAAGTAGGTCTTACGGTGGGCTCGAACCCACGACCTTCAGGCCCAAAGGCCAATGCTCTACCAACTGAGCCGCTGTCGCCCCACAAAGGAATTTTATTTTAGATTTTTTTTTTGAATTGCAGTGATTCTATTTTTGACATAGAATTTAATGCCACTCCATGTCCGATGTCTAAGGTCATCTGGTGAGGCATTAATGCTGCCAGGCCAGGCCAGGCCAGGCCAGGCAGTGAGACTTCCCAGGGACCTTTCCAGTCTGTATGAAAGGTGTCATGGTCTTCTCCACATCCTTCACCTCAGATGCAGACCATGGCTTTCTCTAACGTTCTAGGGAGAGAAATAAAAATATATTAGCAATATACACTCCCAGGGTTAGGACCAAGCAGCCTGGCTGTAATCCCCCACCTGGTACACTTACCAGAAGGGGCACTGCCACTACCATGGGGTGCATCTGGATGAATGGTTTAAGGTTCTCCGCTTGAAGTTTCTTTTAGCCCGTCCGTTTGTGAGAGGATCTCTACTGCTCTCCCTGTCGCACAGAAAATAAAAATACAAGTGGCCTTTAGGGGAAAAAAATTATACATATTTTAATAATATCAAGAATTACCTTCAGGCTCAATTTGTATCTGGTCGAGGCTCTTTCCTTTGAATTCCGTCACTCTTCCCTGCTCCATGGCCATCAACACTTTGCTGATTTTGGCCAGCTCCAGTGTCCCCTCTGGTAGTCTGTAATATTGTCTGTGGATGCGAATGTCATGGCCGAGGAAGTTGGCAAGTATGTCCATTTCATTCTCTTTCATATTGAGAACTGTAGACATAGTAGCTATGTGCTTTCTAAGTTTGGTTGAGGATAGCATCTCTGGATGCACCGCACCACATTCTTTGGCTACCTGGCGTAGGGAGTCTGATCCCCTGATGTGGGTGTCTGCGCCCGGGCGGGAAAAGAAGTATGGGTTATGGTCAGAGATGGAACAGGCCCTTCTGTTCTCCACCAGCACCTCCATCCAAGCAATCATTTCAGGAGTCAAAAGAACCGGCACTTTCCCACTTCTTTTCCCTTTAATTTCAATGCGTTGAAAATGCTGACACAGCTTTTTCTCAAGTTGGGACAGTCCCAGAGCAATGTCAGAATGGATCCCAGTCTTACTTCTTAAGGTAAAGGCTGTCAGTGGCATCTTTGAAACCTCACCTTCCCTTCTTCGATTGAAAATAATGACCTCACAAAGAGTCAAAACTGCCAGTTTAGACCAATGCTTAGACGTTGGCTCACTTATTAGGGTTTGCACATATTCAGGTCGACATACCTCAATATGTGCATGCATGGCTCTAACGTCCTCAGTCAGAGGGAGCAGGTCCGGAGTGTTCCACTTGGCTTGCCGGAGGGTCTGTAGGGCAGCAGAAGAAACACAGACGTCCCACCTCTTCTCAAAAAGCAGCCGGCTTCGTTGGAGGTTTTTAATAAATAGTTCATCAACACAATGCTCCATTTTTGAGTCACATTCAAGAATATCTGCTAGCTTTCTGAGGCTATGGCCGAGTTTGAGGGCCAAGGATGGAGTCTTGTATTGATTTGTTTCCTCATCATATCCAGCCACAGACCTGACTGCATCAATCACATGGTTAAAGTTGGAAGGAATAAAGAAATCCTTAATTGTTTTCAGTTTCCCTGCGGTTTTTGCTTCGTTAATTAACCTACCGACTTCTCTCATTTTCTGCCTAATGTAATCATGCTTAGTCTTATCATGCCCGTGTTTTAAGTACAGGTGCTCTCCGAGTCTCAGAATCCCCTTTTCTGCTTTGACAACACCCGTGACCTCATCCTGATGCATTGCCCAAATTAAAGACCACAGCTTTTTGCTGATGCCCTCCGGTACAGGCTGGGCTAGGGAGCAGAGGGACTGGACCCTACTTCTACCTGGTTTAGCCTGGGAATCTTTCTGTGAAAGCCGGCACCTGGCCACATGCCTCCACAGCGACTTTCGCTTAAGCAATGCCCCACAGTCTATACAGTGCAAAAACTCACTGGATTTAACTGGGCAATTTGGCTGTTTAGCTGGGACTAAAGTTCCAATGCCGGCCTTTAAAACCTCAAAATTGTGCTCACGGTTTCCACTATTCCTGATCAAATCAAACTGAAGTTTACGTGCTTTAGATTTCACAGGTAGAGCCAATGCTCTGGCTACGTCACTTTCATTTCCATGTTTTCTAGTCAAATGACGGGACATTTTGTGGCAGGACATTGAACAGTAGAGGCAGAAGTGTCTCTTGCTGTAAACTCTGCCCCCATTTTTCTTCTTTTGCAGCTGCATGATAACAATCTTATTTGCCTTTGGTTCGTCACTTTCCGAGTCTTGAAGAAAAGTGTTTTTGATTTTTCTTTTTCCATACTTTTTTTACAGGTTTCTTCTTGACAGTTAAATCGTCAGAATCTGAGTCGACTTCATCAATTAGGGACTCTTGACTAAGCTGCACAAACAACAAATAATTTGTAATAATTCTATATAACAATTTGAAGTCATGACTTGTAGTCAGCACTTACCAGTGGTTTGTAAGCGTGCGCTTCAGTGTGCTGCTCTGTGATTGGCTGCAGCCTAATGAACCACACACTTGCACCTTTTCTAGCCTGACACCTGACTTCCTCTGTTGTGCTGCTCCATGATTGGCTCCAGCCTCTGTTGTGCTGCTCCATGATTGGCTCCAGCCTCTGTTGTGCTGCTCCATGATTGGCTCCAGCCTCTGTTGTGCTGCTCCATGATTGGCTCCAGCCTGCTGGACTGAAATTGCCCCAGTGTGCCCCTCCCTGATATCCCGCAACCCACCACCAGGGTTCCGACACATAACACACTTTTTTCAGGGAAGTAAACCTCCAGGGGTCCTTTCCATATTTTTTACAGAGACTGCATAAGGACCGTTAGAAAAGCATTACCCATTGATTATTAAGCTTGGACCAGTGGGGTCCGGTGTTCGGGCCCCACCACGTAAAACCAGTCCCCATGACGTGAGTGGAATCTCAGGTTATGGAACCCACCAGGAGTTGAAAACAAGTGCACACAGACACACAGACCCACACACACACACACACACACACACACACATACAGTGTACGTACACACACACACACATACAGTGTACGTACACACACACACACACACACCCACATACAGTGTACGTACACACACACACACCCACATACAGTGTACGTACACACACGTGTACACACACACACACACACACACGTGTACACACACACACACACACACACATACAGTGTACGTACACGTACACACACACACACACACATACGCACACATACACACACACACACACACAGAAACACAAACACAGTTTTCATATAATGTATTTTTGAGGCCTTGGTCTGGCCTCTCTAAGTCTCGTAGATAGATCAGAGCAGTGAGGTCCCCACAGCGTCACATTGGTCTGGTTTATACTGTGTAAAACACAGTCAGGGTCTATGAGAAAGACCAGAGAGAGACCAGAGAGATAAACCAGAGGGAGATCAGAGAGAGACCAGAGAGATAAACCAGAGAGAGACCAGAGAGAGAGACCAGAGAGAGAGACCAGAGAGAGATCAGAGAGAGACCAGAGAGAGACCAGAGAGAGAGACCAGAGAGAGACCAGAGAGAGAGACCAGAGAGAGATCAGAGAGAGACCAGAGAGAGAGACCAGAGAGAGATCAGAGAGAGACCAGGGAGAGATCAGAGAGAGATCAGAGAGAGACCAGAGAGAGAGAGACAAGAGAGAGAGAAAGACCAGAAAGACGGAGACCAGAAAGAGACCAGAGAGAGAAAGATGAGAAAGAGAGACCAGAGAGAAACTATCACAGAGCAAAGATCTGGAACGTTGTAACAGTTTCCTGGTGTCCTGCAGGACATGGACTGGGTGCAGACGGAGAAGCACGTCTTTGAACAGGCCTCGACAAACCCTTTCCTGGTCGGGCTGCACTCCTGCTTCCAGACGCCCAGCAGGTACATCTGAGCCAAAATGTCTGTCCATCTGAGCCAAAATGTCTATCCGTCTGAGCCAAAATGTCTGTTTATCTGAGCCAAAATGTCCTGTTCATCTGAGCCAAAATGTCTGTCCATTTGAGCAAAAATGTCTGTTCATCTGAGCCAAAATGTCTGTTCATCTGAGCCAAAATGCCTGTTCATCTGAGCCAAAATGCCTGTTCATCTGAGCCAAAATGTCTGTTCATCTGAGCCAAAATGCCTGTTCATCTGAGCCAAAATGTCCTGTTCTCAGCTCCTGTCCATGTTCTGGTAGTTTGTCACACACTCACGTTTGTTTTTCAGTCATTTAAGGCGTTTTCACCACAGGGAAGAGTCAAAAGAAACGTTTCACTTTCAAAATGAGTCTTTGAAAGTCACCCGGACTCGAAAGACACCAGAGAGAGACCAGAGAGAGAGACCAGAAACAGACCAGAGATGAACCAGAAAGAGACCAGATAGAGAGAAAGAGATTTGGGAAGTTAGTTACATACAGTATATAAACCAAACTCTGAAGTCAGAGCTTCATTCATTCAATCTCTCTCTGTGTCTCTCCCTCTGTGTCTCTCCCTCTGTGTCTCTCCCTCTGTGTCTCTCCCTCTGTGTCTCTCCCTCTGTGTCTCTCTCTCTGTGTCTCTCCCTCTGTGTCTCTCCCTCTGTGTCTCTCCCTCTGTGTCTCTCTCTCTGTGTCTCTCTGTGTCTCTCCCTCTGTGTGTCTCTCTGTGTCTCTCCCTCTGTGTGTCTCTCTCTCTGTGTCTCTCCCTCTGTGTGTCTCTCTCTGTATCTCTCCCTCTGTGTCTCTCTCTCTCTCTGTGTCTCACCCTCTGTGTCTCTCCCTCTGTGTCTCACCCTCTGTGTCTCACCCTCTGTGTCTCTCCCTCTGTGTCTCTCCCTCTGTGTCTCTCTCTCTGTGTCTCTCCCTCTGTGTCTCTCCCTCTGTGTCTCTCCCTCTGTGTCTCTCTCTCTGTGTCTCTCTGTGTCTCTCCCTCTGTGTGTCTCTCTGTGTCTCTCCCTCTGTGTGTCTCTCTCTCTGTGTCTCTCCCTCTGTGTGTCTCTCTCTGTATCTCTCCCTCTGTGTCTCTCTCTCTCTCTGTGTCTCACCCTCTGTGTCTCTCCCTCTGTGTCTCACCCTCTGTGTCTCACCCTCTGTGTCTCTCCCTCTGTGCAGGTTGTTCTTGGTGATAGATTATGTAAACGGAGGAGACCTGATGTTCCACATGCAGCGACAGAGGAAGCTACCAGAGGAACATGCAAGGTACAACTATATGAGACCAGACAGACCAGAAAGACCAAAGAGACCAGAGAGACCAGAGGGACCAGAGAGACCAGAGGGACCAGAGAGAGACCACAGAGAGACCAGAGGGAAACTAGAGCGACCAGAGAGAGACCAGAAAGACCAGAAGGACCAGAGAGACCAGAGAGACCGAGGGACCAGAGAGACCAGAGGGACCAGAGACCAGAGGGACCAGAGAGAGACCAGAGCGACCAGAGAGAGACCAGAGAGACCAGACAGACCAGAGAGAGACCAGATAGACCAGAGACACCAGAGAGAGACCAGAGAGACCAGAAAGACCAGAGGGACCAGAGACCAGACAGAGCAGAGAGAGACCAGATAGACCAGAGAGACCAGAAAGACCAGAGGAACCAGAAAGACCAGAGACACCAGAGAGAGACCAGAGAGAGAGACCAGAGAGACCAGAGAGAGAGACCAGAGACAAACCACTGAGACAGACCAGAGAGAGACCAGAGCGAGACACCAGCAAGACCAGAGAGAGATAACTGAGAGACCACAGAGACCAGAGAGGGAGAAACAGGGAGTCTACACATGCAGAGCAGCATGTTAATCACACTCCTGCATATTCATGAGGTCTCCCCCCACTCCCCCGCCTCCCCCTTCTCAGCGGGGGAGGCTCAGCAATGCACTATCAATGTCAAAGCTGCAGGTTAAACAGCTAATGGTTCTTGAGGGGGGGGGGGGGGTGCCCCAGGGGGAGGGGAAGCATTATAATCTCTTTGGAGCATCAGAGGAAGGAAAGTAATGCAGATCCAGACGTGTGCGATGGAGACCAGTTCCTACAGACCATGTGTGTTATCAGGACTATGTTTGCTCCTTCATTTATGGTACGGGTTTACAACTTTAGTGCCAGAGAAGACGGTGCTAGGGTCTGGCATGTGAGGACCAGAGAGAGCAGAGGAAGGCCACTGAGAGACCTGAGAGAGAACAGAGAGAGAGACCTGAGAAAGACCAGGAAGACCAGAGAGAAACCAGAGAGAGAGAGAGACAAGAGTGAGATACCATGGAGAGACCAGAAGATCAACACAACCTACTCTGGGCCTCACAAAGTCGCAGTTCTTTTGTTGTATTTTGTAAGTTATGACAACTTTAATATAAAATGTTGTAATTGATGTGTGTGTGTGTATGTCCATGTGTGTGTTTGTGTATGTATGTGTGTGTGTGTTCTTGTATGTGTCTATGTGTGTGTGTGTAGGTTCTACGCAGCTGAGATCTGCATCGCTCTGAACTTCCTGCATGAAAAAGGCATCATCTACCGTGACCTGAAGCTCGACAACGTTTTGCTGGACCATGACGGCCACATCAAACTGACTGACTACGGCATGTGCAAGGTACTTACACAGTCCCCATAACTCCAGGGCTTTAAACACACTTTATACCAGGACCCCACTAAACCGGGACCTCAGCCAGGTCCTCATAACATTGGACTGTACACTCTTTAAATCTAGTCATCACAAAACCAGGAGCGTACACACGTTAACCATCGTCCTCACAAAACCAGGACTTTACACACTTACACACATCAGGAACTCACTTCAGAACTTGAAATCTCTGTTCAAAAACGGCCAATTCTTAACCGTTTAGTTTAGTGTTTTAATTATGTTTTTTATTTTTATTTTGTCCTTCCTTTGAGTGTCCAGAGAATACAAATAATGTATCATTACTATTCATTATTAAACAAGGTCCCCACAACACCAGGACCTTAAACACACACTTTTTACCTGGTTTGTATTTGGTAGAATAGTTTGAACGGATATTGGTATTTAAGTTGCTGCTAATATTAATGTTGCTGCTTTTAATGTGTGTGTGTGTGTGTGTGTGTGTGTGTGAATTGTGTATGTAATTAAACTTTATTTTGTAATCTTTATTTATATACTGCCTTTCACAGACCAGAGTCACAAAGCTGTTTACAATTAAAAGAGATGGGAGCGGTGTGTGTGTGTGTGTGAGATGTTATTATATAAGACTTTCTAACAATGTCTGGTACTTTTAATTATATATTTTTAAAAACAGTTTTCAACTAGAGGTATTGCCCTGTTAGTGGGGTACCATCAATGCTCTGTACGGCCATGGTCCCCACTTTACCAGCCGCTCACACACACACTTTCTGCTCTCTCTGCAGGAGGGCATCCGGCCTGGAGACACCACCAGCACCTTCTGTGGAACACCCAACTACATCGCCCCTGAGATCCTGAGAGGAGAGGACTATGGTGAGACCTGAGAGAGACCAGTGACCAGAGAGAGACCGGAGAGAGGCCAGAGATAAGCCAGAGAGAGACCAGAGAGAGATCAGTGACCAGAGAGAGGTCAGAGAGAGACCAGAGAAAGTTCTGCGCTCTCTCTTCTGTCTGGATTCTGTGCTCCCTCCTCAGTCTGGCTGTGTGCTCTCTCTTCAGTCTGGCTGTGTGCTCTCTCTTCAGTCTTGTTGTGTGCTCTCTCTCTGCAGGCTTCAGTGTGGACTGGTGGGCCCTGGGCGTCCTTATGTTTGAGATGATGGCCGGACGCTCGCCCTTCGACATCATCACAGATAATCCGGACATGAACACGGAGGAATATCTGTTCCAGGGTAAGGATACCAGAAAGACCAGAGACCAGAGAGAGACCAGAGAGAGAGACCAGAGAGAGAGACCAGAGAGAGAGACCAGATAGAGAGACCAGAGAGAGAGACCAGAGAGAGACCAGAGAAAGACCAGAGAGAGAGACCAGAGAGAGACCAGAGAGAGACCAGAGAGAGACCAGAGAGAGAGACCAGAGAGAGACCAGAGAGAGAGACCAGAGAGAGAGACCAGAGAGAGAGACCAGATAGAGACCAGAGAGAGACCAGAGAGAGACCAGAGAGAGAGACCAGAGAGAGAGACCAGAGAGAGCGACCAGAGAGAGACCAGAGAGAGACCAGAGAGAGAGACCAGAGAGAGACCAGAGAGAGAGACCAGATAGAGAGACCAGATAGAGAGACCAGAGAGAGAGACCAGAGAGAGAGACCAGAGAGAGACCAGAGAAAGACCAGAGAGAGACCGGAGAGAGACCAGAGAGAGACCAGAGAGAGACCAGAGAGAGACCAGAGAAAGACCAGAGAGAGACCGGAGAGAGACCAGAGAGAGAGAAGAACTTCCACTAAAGACTGTATTATTATCCTGTATATCTGACTCTGTAACTCACTCTCTCGGCCAATCAGCTCTCAGCCAATCAGCTCTCAGCCAATCAGCTCCCAGCCCAAAGAGGCAGATAGAGACTCACAGGGATCTTTCTGATTTGTTCACAACATTTGACTTAAAGACTCTTTTTGTCAGACAAACAAAGAGTGTATCGTTCCTAAGTGTGTGTCTGTGTCGTCACTCGCTGCAGATGTTGTGATGATTGTGCGTCTCACATGGTGCGGTGTAAAGAGTGTGTTGTTTTGCAGTGATCCTGGAGAAGCCCATCCGCATCCCGAGGTCTCTGTCGGTGAAGGCGGCCAGCGTGCTCAAGAACTTCCTCAACAAGGTTAGACCCTGGTCCAGGCCCCGGTCCAGGCCCCGGTCTGTAGTCCAGATTCTAGTCTGGCGGCACGGTGGCTGAGTGGATAGCACTCTCGCCTCTCAGCAAGAAGGTCCTGGGTTCGAATCCCGGTTGGACCAGGGCCTTTCTGAGTGGAGTTTGCATGTTCTCCCCGTGTCTGCGTAGGTTTCCTCCGGGTGCTCCGGTTTCCCCTACCACTAAAAATATGTACAATAGGTCTGACATGTGCCTCCTGTACTGGCACCCCCACTCCCAAAAATAACAATTGTAAACCGCTTTGAGACTCCGATGTGCAGTGAAAAGGCGGTATATAAATAAAGATTACTTACTACTTACTTACTAGTCCTGACCCTGGACACAGACAGATGCACGAACACACAGGGAGACCAGGAAGAGACCAAAGAGAGACTTGAGTGACTTGAGAGAAAGACCAGAGAAAGAGAGACCAGAGAGATCAGAAAGAGACCATAGAGAAGGACAAGAGAAAGAAAAAAACAATGACCTATCTTCTGTCCAGGATCCTAAGGAGCGGATGGGGTGCCAGGTCCAGACCGGGTTCACGGACATCAAGTCCCACACGTTCTTCCGCAGCATCGACTGGGAGCAGGTCAGTTCTTCATCATCATGGTCTTCATCATGGTCTTCATCATGGTCCTCCTCATGGTCTCCAGGTCCATGTCTCTGGGGACACGGCCATTATTTTGTAGAGGGACTAGAAAATGGACAGGACGTTTTGGTTCTGATGGACTAGACCAGAGAGAGACCAGAGAGAGAGACCAGAAAGAGACCAGAAGGAGACTAGAGAGAGACCAGAGCGAGACCAGAGAGGGACCAGAGAGAGCTGAGAACAGGATATCCAAGAGCTAAATAAATGTGGTTGTGTTGATGGTGTCACGTGTGTAACATAAATATTAACGAGTCTCATTCGTCTTTCGGTTCAAATGCGTCACACTCTGCTCCGTAATCACTGCAAACACACAGCACTGCGTCTGCTCTCTCTCTGGTCTCTCTCTTTGGTCTCGCTCTGGTCTCTCACTCTGGTTTCTCTCTCTGGTCTCTCTCTCTGGTCTCTCTCTCTTTTCTCTTTCTGTTCTCTTTCTCTGTGGTCTCTCTCTTTGGTCTCGCTCTGGTCTCTCTCTGGTTTCTCTCTGGTTTCTCTCTGGTCTCGCTCTGGTCTCTCTCTTTGGTCTCGCTCTGGTCTCTCACTCTGGTTTCTCTCTCTGGTCTCTCTCTCTTTTCTCTCTCTGTTCTCTTTCTCTGTGGTCTCTCTCTTTGGTCTCGCTCTGGTCTCTCTCTGGTTTCTCTCTGGTTTCTCTCTGGTCTCGGTCTGGTCTCTCTCTTTGGTCTTTCTGGTCTCGCTCTGGTCTCTCTCTGGTTTCTCTCTCTGGCTACTCCCTCTGGTCTCTCTCTGGTCTCTCTCTGGTCTCTCTCTGGTCTCTCTCTGGTCTCTCTCTTTGGTCTCTCTCTGGTCTCGCTCTGGTCTCTCTCTTTGGTCTCTCTCTCGCACAGCTACAGAAAATTCCCAAATGAAGACTTCAGTCTGTTTCAAATCTAAACTCTGAGTGAACTTGAGGAGCACGTTCCGCTCGCTCTCTGAATTGTTAAGCACCTTCCTCACCGCAGGAGGGTCCCCAGAGAGCCCCTCCCCCTCCTGAAAACCAGAACAATCCTGATCCGTCAGCAGAGATCCAAAAGAGAAAGATCCAAGACTTTTGTGGGTCTGGACCAAGATCAAGACCTCTTCTGTCGGTCTGGTCCGGGTCCAGGTTCAGATCAAAGTCCAGATCCAGTTCCAGGTTTTGTCGTTCAGTATGAGAGAGTTAGACGCATACACACTCTTCATGTGCTATTGAACATTTAACTACATACCAGAGAGAGAGACCAGAGAGAGACCAGAGAGAGAGACCAGAGAGAGACCAGAGAGACCAGAGAGAGACCAGAGAGACCAGAGAGAGACCAGAGAGAGAGACCAGAGAGAGACCAGAGAGAGACCAGAGAGAGACACCAGAGAGAGACCAGAGAGAGACCAGAGAGAGAGACCAGAGAGAGACCAGAGAGAGACCAGAGAGAGACCAGAGAGAGACCAGAGAGAGACCAGAGAGAGACCAGAGAGAGAACAGAGAGAGACCAGAGAGAGACTAGAGATAGACCAGAGAGAGAGACCAGAGAGAGACTAGAAAGAGACCAGAGAGAGAACAGAGAGAGACCAGAGAGAGACACCAGAGAGAGACAGACCAGAGAGAGAGACCAGAGAGAGACCAGAGAGAGACCAGAGAGAGAACAGAGATAGACCAGAGAGAGACCAGAGAGAGAGACCAGAGAGAGAGACCAGAGAGAGACTAGAGAGAGACCAGAGAGAGAACAGAGATAGACCAGAGAGAGACCAGAGAGAGAGATCAGAGAGAGAGACCAGAGAGAGAAAGTGTAGCGATAGAGCAGAATCTAAGGACAAGTTGTCTTTGTTGATTGGACCCTCTTCACTCTCCCTGGCTGCAGCAGAGATGGACTGGTTCCCTTTGGACTGGACTTAGGCTGGTCCCCCTGAGTCTGGGCTGGTCCCCCATGGACTGGACTTAGGCTGGTCCCCCTGGGTCCGGGCTGGTCCCCTGGGAGGGGCTGAGGTGAAAGGCGGTGTATAGCGTCAAACTGTAGCTAAACAATAGTCAGTGTTAATGAGAGCCGTGGGGAGCGTTTGATGTTGGCACCAAAGCAGCAGAGGCGGGTGGAGAGAATCAAAGGCCCTGCTCCTGTCTGCACCTGACGCACCATGAATATTCAGAGAGAGAGACTTCTGACGAGACCAGGGAGAGAGAGGCTTCTGACGAGACCAGGGAGAGAGAGGCTTCTGACGAGACCAGGGAGAGAGACTTCTGACGAGACCAGGGAGAGAGAGGCTTCTGACGAGACCAGGGAGAGAGAGACTTCTGACAGGACCAGGGAGAGAGAGGCTTCTGACGAGACCAGGGAGAGAGAGGCTTCTGACGAGACCAGGGAGAGAGACTTCTGACGAGACCAGGGAGAGAGAGGCTTCTGACGAGACCAGGGAGAGAGACTTCTGACGAGACCAGGGAGAGAGAGACTTCTGACGAGACCAGGGAGAGAGAGACTTCTGACGAGACCAGGGAGAGAGACTTCTGACAGGACCAGGGAGAGAGAGGCTTCTGACGAGACCAGGGAGAGAGAGGCTTCTGACGAGACCAGGGAGAGAGACTTCTGACGAGACCAGGGAGAGAGAGGCTTCTGACGAGACCAGAGAGAGAGAGACTTCTGACGAGACCAGGGAGAGAGAGGCTTCTGACGAGACCAGGGAGAGAGAGGCTTCTGACGAGACCAGGGAGAGAGAGACTTCTGACGAGACCAGGGAGAGAGAGGCTTCTGACGAGACCAGGGAGAGAGAGACTTCTGACGAGACCAGGGAGAGAGAGGCTTCTGACAGGACCAGGGAGAGAGAGGCTTCTGACGAGACCAGGGAGAGAGAGGCTTCTGAAGAGACCAGGGAGAGAGACTTCTGACGAGACCAGGGAGAGAGAGGCTTCTGACGAGACCAGAGAGAGAGACACTTCTGACGAGAGAAGGGAGAGAGAGGCTTCTGACGAGACCAGGGAGAGAGAGACTTCTGACGAGACCAGGGAGAGAGAGACTTCTGACGAGACCAGAGATGCCATTCAGATGGTATAGCTCCACATGAGAACACTCTTTTGTCACTCTCTGTTTCTCTCTCAGGTCTCTCTCTGGTCTCTCCAGTCTCTCCCTCTGGTCTCTCTCAGGTCTCTCTCTGGCCTCGCTCCAGTCTCTCCCTCTGGTCTCTCCCTGGTCTCTCTCACACACACACTGGTCCTATCACTGGAGCAACTGGTAACGATAGTCTTCCTGGTCTCTCCCCGTACGCTCCCCCCATGTTGAGCACCAGCTTTGATCAGTTCTACACAGGTCCCGGTCTCTGAGACTGGAGTGGCAGAAGCACGGCTCAGTGGGGGCTCAGTGGGGGCTCAGTGGGGGGTCTGAGGGGGTCTGAGGGAGGGTGGGGTGTGTGTTTGATACTAATGAAGGCATGTGAGCAGCAGGGGGCCCCGCGACGCACAAACACCCACCAAGTCTCTTGGCTTCTCAACATGTGGTTCTGCACCTGTTGTGTCTTCTGTTGCTTCAGAGAGAGACAAGAGAGAGAGAGACCAGGGCGAGACCAGAGAGAGACATGAGAGAGACCAGAACGAGACCAGAGAGAAGACCAGTTATGATTACAGGAATTACAATAATAACAAACATAGTAAGCAGGATCCTGGTGGTTTTATTGTGATATAGTTTTATAAATCCAGATGTGAGACATATAAGGCTTGACCAATCAGGAGCCTTCAATCCAATCTCCAGCTTGCCTTAGCAACCGTCCTAGCAACACGTCTGTATTAGCTACGACACAAAGCTAAAGAATGCCCATATAAGGAAAGTGGCTCCAGCTTATGTTAAAGTCAGCCTCTTCTGCATTGAGGCTAGCATGGTGGTGATGTCACACGGTGGTGATGTCACACGGTGGTGATGTCACACGGTGGTGATGTCACACGGTGGTGATGTCACACTTGTGTTTGTGTGTTTGCAGCTGGAGAAGAAGCAGGCCACGCCCCCCTTTGTGCCTCAGAGCTCAGACGACTTCGGCCTCGAGAACTTCGACACTCAGTTCACCAACGAACCAGTTCAACTGACGCCCGACGACCAGTGAGTCACACCCATGGTTAGAGACCAGAGGGAGACCGGAGGGAGACCAGAGGGAGACCAGAGGGAAACCAGAGGGAGAGACCAGAGAGAGAGACCAGAGAGAGACCAGAGAGAGAGACCAGAGAGAGACCAGAGAGAGAGACCAGAGGGAGACCAGAGGGAAACCAGAGGGAGAGACCAGAGAGAGAGACCAGAGAGAGACCAGAGAGAGAGACCAGAGAGAGACCAGAGAGAGAGACCAGAGGGAGACCAGAGGGAGACCAGAGAGAGACCAGCGAGAGAGACCAGAGGGAGACCAGAGCGAGACCAGAGGGAGACCAGAGCGAGACCAGAGGGAGACCAGAGAGAGACCAGAGGGAGACCAGAGCGAGACCAGAGAGAGAGACCATACGGAGACCAGTGGAAGATTAGAGTGAGACTAAAGAGAGACCAGAGGGAGACCAGAGAAGGACTAGAGGGAGACCAGTGGAAGATTAGAGAAAGACTAGAGAGAGACCGGAGGGAGAACAGAGAAAGACTAGAGGGAGACCAGAGAGACCAGAGAAAGACTAGAGGGAGACCAGAGAGAGTGAGTGAGTGAGGGACCAGAGAGCGGTACAAACAAGAGACCAGAGAGCGAGAGACTTCGTGGACTCTTCATGGTCTTCCCTCTCTCCTCAGGGACGCCATCCAGAGAATAGACCAGTCGGAGTTCGAGGGCTTCGACTACATCAACCCACTGCTGCAGTCCTCTGAGGAGATACGAGAATGAACCAGGGACCTCACCTGGTCCTCACCTGGACCTCACCTGGACCCTGGACAGTAGACACTGGACCTCAGACTCTTGGACTTTTGTAAAATTCCCCGGAGAATGTCCTCAGAATGTCTCCCAGGACTTTGATGGAGCTGGACATGCCCCTGATCGTCTCCTGCACTTTTGAGCTGGCTCCGTGCACAGAGGTAGAGACCAGAGAGAGACCAGAGAGAGACCAGAAAGAGACCAGGGAATCCACAGACCAGCAGACACCAGAGAGACACCAGAGAGAGTCCAGAGCAAGAGACACGAGAGAGTAGAGAGGGACCAGCGAGACCAAAGAGAGACCCTGGTCCTGCTCATCGAAGCAGAGACTGGAGCTGGTACCTGGAACTATAGTTATGACAAATGAGTAGAACCTGCATTCAGCCAAGTTATTCTGTTTTTGTCTCTCCCTCTCTCTGGTCTCCCTCTCTTCAGTCTCACTCTGGTCCCTCTCTCTGGTCTCTCTTTAGTGTCTCCCTATCAGGTACCTCTCTGGTCTCTCTCTCTCCTTCTCCAGTCCCACTCTGGTCTCTCTTTATGCCCTCTCTGCTCCTTCTCTCGCTCTCTCTTCCTCTGGTCCCTTTAGTCTCTCTCTGGTCTCTCTCTTTAGTCTCCCTCTGGTCTCTTCAGTCTCCCTCTGGTCCTTCACTGGTCTCTCCTATAGTGATAAAAAACCAAAAGACAGGAGCTTTGAGACGCCTCACAAGGGCAGGACCAGAATGACTCCTAACGAGGAGAGCGGTGTGGTCTGGACCTGGAGCCCGCCTCTGCGCACGGAGCCGCGTTCATGGCTTCTTTTTGTCTCACGCAAAACAAAGAATGTACTAGAACCTGTCGTACAAGTGTAATTTAAACGTGGAGCGAATGTCGCACTTTTCATTGTTTTTAGGATTGGTTTTAAATGTGTTGGATTCAGATTCCAGTGTTTTTGTCCGAAAAACTCAGACTAGTTTTTACTGTGGCGCCTGTGGATCCGCGGCTGTAGACACCACACACAGCTGCAAAGGGTTTCAAATGTACTCACTCTGACCATTTTAAAGCATTTTGTCCTCAAACATGACCAGCACGAGACTCGTCTGTCCTCGTTTTATACAAAGTGTTTTTACGTTCAGTGGAAAAACAGTTCAAACGACTTCGACTTCTGCACATTTTGTTCTGTTCACGACTGCAACAAAGTAACAGAGTCCTCTGCACACGGCACCATGTGTCCAGTTCCTGGTTCTGAACGCTTTACTAACACTAGTTTCTACAACATGGAATTATCGGCTCAGGTCTCTCTCTCTCGCTCTCCCTGGTCTCTTTTGCTGGCCTTTCCCCTGGTCTCTCTCTCTCTCTCGCTCTAGTCTTTCTCCCTGGTCTTTCTCCATGGTCTCTCTCTCTCTCTCGCTCTAGTCTTTCTCCCTGGTCTCTCTCTCGCTCTAGTCTTTCTCCCTGGTCTCTCTCTCGCTCTAGTCTTTCTCCCTGGTCTCTTTTTCTCTCTCTCTGGTCTTGCTCCAATTTCTCCCTGGTCTATATCTGGCCTTCCTGTTTCCTGCTCTCTCACTCTCCCTGGTCTCTCTCTTTATCTAGGGACTATCTCCATGGTCTTTCTCTCTCTCTCTGGTCTCTCTCCCTGGTCTTCCCCTGGTCTCTCTCGCTCTGGCCTTCCCCTGGTCTCTCTCGCTTTGGTCTTTCTTCCTGGTCTCTCTCGCTTTGGTCTTTCTTGCTTGTCTCTCTTGCTCTGGTTTTTGTTCTCTCTCTAGTCTCTCTCTTGTTTTGGTCTCTGTATCCACTTCTGATTGCACTCAGAACACACACACACACACACACACACACACACACACCGTCACCAGCCGATTATCACCAACTAAACACCATTTTACGTGTGGCTGCAGTGAAGGGTGAGTGTGGGCTCAGGGGGGAGGAGGGGGAGGCCTCGGGGGGGGAGGGGAGGGGGGGGCTTCCTCTGAGACTCTGTGAAGGTTCATTTGATAAGACTATAATGGGATTAATAATGAGACTAATACAGAGATGAATGAGGCCATCTGGAGTCAAAGGCCGAGGCTCCTGCTGTGAGGGAGGGAGGGGGGAGAAAGGGGGTGGATGGGGAGTAATGGAGCGGATCATCAGATACTTACCCTCTGCACCCCCTCCCTCCTCTCCCCCCTCAGCCCCTAACGAAACCCCTGTGCTGCTCTAGTCCCAGATAACATATTCAATTACTGAGACCGCAACGAACTGAAGATAGCTCACATTAAAGTTCACCTTAAAGCTCTTATTAAAGCTCACATTAAAGTTCACATTAAAGCTCGTTGTAACGACTGTTATCCTGTGTCGCTGGAGAACGAGGGGAACGGGTCCTGTACCTTTATGACGCGCTGCTAATGTGGATGAAGAACGCTACTCGTAACTGCGTTTTTTTAAGTGGCATTTAATCATCAGCTTTGAGGATTTAACACATAACACATTGGCCATACGTGTACGTGTACAAAACTTAACAAAAACAAACGGTCAACAAAGAAATACGGCTACCTAGATCCCTACGACTTCTCACCTGAACGCTGGTGTCTGCCATATTTAAAGTTCCCGGCATATCCCCAGAGCTCACGTGACTCACGCACCTCCCCTGACGTTACGCAACCCCACACATTATGGCTCTCACACACCAGCCCCTTAATTATTGCACAATAATTACCATCACAAAACCCAAAATCAAGAGACATAATGAGTCCATAATGTTTCACTTCAGAAACTTACGGAGTTCATGTCCTTAAAGTCCAACAAAGTACAGCAAAGCAGTCCAGAGTCACCCCCCCCCCCAAACCCCAAAACCAAAAAGTAATCCATCAAAAATCGGAAAAAAATCACAAAAAAATATGTTACAAGAATTTGGAATCTCCAAAAAAAAACGTTGGGGCCTAGTTACTGATGCGAATTGTCTCTAGGTAGCTTCGGCCTCCTGCAGGAGACACACCTTGGTAATTGGCCGATCCAAGCAACTGGTGCGTGTCTTAATCTTCACCTGGCGGACGAATCCCCTTTTGTCCGGGAAAGTTTGAATCACTCGACCCATCAGCCACGAGTTTCGAGGGAACAAGATCTCCTTCAGTGAGGTTTCGTTTGGCTCCTGTCCATTTCTGACGTTCCTGTAGCTGGGGTAGATACTCCTTCACCCATCTTTTCCAAAACAAGTCGGAGATGTACTGGACCTGCTTCCATCTTCTGTGTGCATACATATCTGACTCCTCAAACACTCCTGGTGGCAGCGCTGGCGAAGTCTTCAGTAGCAACAGATGATTGGGTGTCAGAGACTCAAGGTCATTCACATCCATAGAAGCTTTAGTGATAGGACGGCCATTGAGAATTGCTTCTGCCTCACAGAGCACAGTCTGCAGACCTTCCTCATCAAGATTTTGTACTTTCAAGGTGGAATTGAGCACTTTTCGCACTGATCTAATGAGCCGCTCCCAGGCTCCACCATGATGAGAGCCAGATGGAGGATTAAAGCTCCATTTTATTCCCTTCTGCAGCATGAACTTATTGATCTGACTCAGATTCCATTTCTCAATAGCATTCTTCAGCTCCCGCTCTGCTCCTACGAAGTTAGTCCCATTGTCTGAGCGAAGTTCTCTAACTTGACCTCGTCGAGCCATGAAGCGCCTGAGAGCATTGATGAAAGAGTCTGTATCCAACGATTGTGCCACTTCAATGTGGATGGCTCTGATTCCTAGGCAGGTAAAAATGACACCATACCTCTTCACTACACTTCGTCTGCTCTTAACCTCAAACGGCCCAAAATAATCAACGCCCACACGAGTGAACGGAGGCTCATCTGGAATGATCCTCTCATGGGGCAAGTCTGCCATCTGCTGGGAAACTGGCCGTGCATGCAATCGCCGACAAACTACGCATCTTGAGAGCACCTTTCTTATTGCAGTAGTCGCTCCAGTTATCCAATATCTCTCTCTCAACTTTGAGAGCATGTGGTTCCGACCACCATGTCCAACCTCCTGGTGTATTTGCCTCAAGAGCAGTTCGGACACATGGAGATCTTTTGACAATATAACTGGATGTTTCAACTCTGCCGGCATTTCAAGTCTCCTAGCCGCCCACCAACCCTCAGGATACCTTCTACCAATTGTGGGTTGAGTTTACGGAGATGGCTGGATGAACTTACTGGCTGGCCTTTCTCCAAATGACACAATAGACCACAGCATTCTACTGCAGAGGCTAGAATGTGATATAGGTCTTAGAGGAACAGCCCTTGGCTGGTTTAAATCCGATTTATCAGATCGATATCACTTCGTCAATGTGAATCAGGACTCGTCGCCTTATTCTGGAGTGGAATTCGGTGTGCCGCAGGGTTCGGTACTCGGACCGATTCTTTTTACTCTCTACATGCTGCCACTGGGAAACATTATTAAAAAGCATGGAATTAATTTCCACTGCTATGCAGATGACACACAGCTTTATCTGTCGATGAAGCCTAATCAGACAGATCAGCTAGAAAAGCTCAGTGCCTGCATAAAGGACCTTAAAATGTGGATGACTCTTAACTTCCTACTTCTCAACCCGGAGAAGACAGAAGTGATCCTACTCGGTCCGAAGCGCCTGCGTGACTCCCTCACTAACCAGATGGTTACTCTCGATAATGTCAGTATAATACCCAGTAACACTGTGAGGAATCTTGGAGTCATTTTTGACCAAGAACTCTCCTTCAAGGCTTATATAAGCCAAGCAACTAAAACGGCGTACTTCCACTTACGGAACATCGCTAAAATTAGGAATTTCCTTCCTAAAAGTGACGCGGAAAAACTCATTCACGCGTTTGTCACCTCAAGGCTCGACTACTGTAACGCTTTACTGGCAGCGTGCCCTAAAGCCTCTTTGAAGAGCTTCCAGCTCGTTCAGAATACAGCAGCTAGGATCTTAACAGGTACCAAAAGGAGGGAGCACATAACTCCGGTGTTAAAATCACTCCACTGGCTCCCTGTGGAGTACAGAATAAAGTTTAAAATCCTACTCTTAACATATAAAGCCATAAATGGCTTGGCTCCTTCTTATCTCCAAGACACGTTAGTGTCGTATCAATCGAGTCGAGCGTTGCGCTCACAAAACGCCAGACGTCTGGTGGTTCCTAAGGTCTCAAAGGTCACTGTTGGTGGCAGAGCATTTAGCTACCAAGCTCCTTTACTGTGGAATCAGCTTCCCATTTATGTTAAGGAAGCAGATACGGTCTCCACATTCAAGGCCAGGCTTAAAGCACTTTACTTTAATTTAGCATATAATTAGGTAATATATAATATGTAGTGTATATATTATATATATATGCTGTATTATGTTATATATTATGTTATATATTATTCAATAATGTATTGTGTTATGTTGTATATTATGTTATATATTATGCTGTATGTTATTCTTTATTCAAGGCTAGGTTTAAAACAGTCCTCTTTAGTTTAGCATATGGCTAGGAAGGTAAGACTCGGAGAAGGTTAAACTCCTCAGAGTGTCAGTCAAGCTGCATAGGGAGTCAGTTTGCTGGGAGAAGTATGGTAACTTGAGCACTATCCTCTCCTCCTTCCTACTTTATCTGTTTAGCATTTTTAGGATTCTGACTGTAGTTTGTTCATTGCTATTCACCCGTTGTCCCATTGTCTGTTTCATGGTACGATGACGGGATCTCTGAGCCTGGCCTCTTCCATCTACACCTGCGGACTGCCCCGCCCGACCCGCCTGGGAGTGCTTCGGTCCTGCACCGGACCTGTCCACGTTCAGCGGCCACTGGTCCACGTTCTGTAGCTAGCTTAGGTCCTAGATCATTAGCCTGTCCGTCCGGAGGAGCGGATCCCTTTCTCAAATGGGTCTCCCTCCCTGTGGGTTTCCCTAGTTCTCCTCCAAGGTTTCTCACTTTTTCCCACTGGGTTTTTTAAGAGTTTTTCCTTGTAGATGCAGGAGGGTCTTGTTGGACAGTTAGTGTCCAACAGAAAGGATTGGTGATGATCAGGACACTTTAGCATTCTACAACATGTATGGACATTTTCTTCTGTGTGTGCTTTATACTGTATTCTTCATGTGTTTTAACTGTTGATTCTCTGACCTGTGTTGGTGATTTCAATGGTTTTGTTAAGTCCTCTGAGATGACTTCTGTTGTGACCTAGGGCTATACAAGAATAAATTGTATTGTATTGTATTGTATTGTATCCAAACTGAGTAGCTCTTCTTTAAAAGCCATGCGCTGGCAATACTTTACGATAGAAAGCTCTGCCCTCTCAAAGTCTTCTGCAGTGAGACTGCGGGCCACAGTATTCTGCTTGAATCTTTTCATGTCTTTCTCCACATTAGACTCCTGCTCTTTTGTGAGTACAGATTGGGCAAAGGCCCTACGTAACTGCCGCCTCTTCTCCACACAAGACAGCAACCAGCCCTTAATTTTCATGAGCCAAGCGACAGAGGTCTTTAATCTGGTCCAAGAAGAGAAATACTGGATCAAACGATAAAAAGGTTCTTCCACAGTGCACACAGCATTAATAAAAACTTTCTTCTTCACCTCCGGATCTTCGGGTGGAAGTTGACAAAGGCCCAGTGGACTGGCAGGCCATTCACTCATGGGCAGTAACAAAAATTCAGGGCCCGACAGCCACGTAGGATGCTTGATGAATGCTTCCACTTTCACCCCTCTGGAAGCAATGTCTGCTGGGTTGCTGTCCGTGTTCACGTATCTCCATTGATTAGCACCAGACACTTTAAGTATTTGAGAGACCTGGTTTGCCACGGACACCTTGTACCGAGAAGTCTCATTCCGAATGTACTTAATGACTGATTCACTGTCCGTCCAAAACACTGAGTCCAACAGCTCCATCTTTAGTTCTTTTCTCCAAAGCACATCCATTCTACTCGCCATAGTTGCTGCTATGAGCTCCATACGTGGAATGGAAACAAGCTTCAGAGGGGCCACACGAGCCTTTCCCATTAGAAATGCGGAGTAGCGTTCTGAATTGCAGTTTGACACAAGATAAGTTACTGTTCCATATCCATTCTCACTTGCGTCGCAGAAATGGTGCAACTGGGCAGTACAGACTGTTTGAAAATGTGGGGGCTTCAAGCACCTTCTCACCTTGTAACTGTCCAGAAGCTGGAGCTGATGGATGAGTTTCCACCAACGCTTTGCAATCGAATCTGGAACTGTGTCATCCCAGCCCACTTCCTTTCTGCAGAGATCTCTCAAGATAATCTTGGCTGTCAAGATCACAGGGCTCAGCATCCCAAGAGGGTCGTATATTGAGGCAACTGTTGAAAGCATACCTCTTCTGGTGAGTGGTTGCTCCTTCACTTTAACTCTAAATTGAAATACGTCAGAGTTAATCGACCATTCCACTCCCAGGACTCTTTCCACAGGCTCGGCATCCAGCTTCATTGTTTCCTTGCCCTTGGCCCTATGCTCTTCAGGGATAACTTTCAGCACTTCTGGTCGGTTACTCATCCACTTAGTAAGTGAAAACCCTCCTTTTGAGCATAGACTGCTTAGCTCATGGTACAGTGATAACGCCTCCTTCTCTGTGGCCATCGACACCAGGCAATCATCTACATAAAAACTGTCATGTAGCCTCTGTACAGCTTCCTTACTATAGCGATGCCCAAAGTCTTCCGCACACCTTCTCAGGGCATAGTTTGCGCAGCTGGGCGATGATATGGCCCCAAACAAATGCACCCTCATGCGATACTCAGCAGGGGATAGTGTAAAGTCCCCACCAGGCCACCAGAGAAACCGGAGAAAGTTTGTGTCTTCAGGGGCAACATGTACCTGATAAAACATGGCCTCGATATCTGCCGTCAGGACCACCGGCTCCCTCCTGAATCGCGTCACTACTCCGATAAGAGAGCTAGTGAGGTCAGGGCCTTGTAAGAGTTCAGTGTTTAAAGATGCACCCTTGTAATTTGCTCCACAATCAAACACCACTCTTATTTTCTTCTTGGTGGGGTGATAGACACCATGGTGCGGGATGTACCACACTTTTCCTTTCTCGCAATGAATCTGTTCTGCCGGTACTTTCTCGGCATACTGCTTTTCCAGTAACGCCTCCATAAACGCATTGTACTCTGTGTAAAAGTTATGATCCTTTTGCATCCTCCCTTTTAGATTGTTTAAGCGTTGTTCGACCACCTTGCGGTTATTTGGCATACTGATGTTTCTTTGCCTCAGGGGTAAGCTTATCTGATAGTGGCCATCCACTTGCTTTACAGAAGTTGTCACAGACTCCAGAAACTTGTAATCCTCTCGAGACATGGCTGGGAGCTCTTCTCTCTGCACTCTCTGGGAAATCATTTTTGTACTGTTGCTGCCATAACTCCTCTAAGTTCACAACAGAGACTCTGTTCACCATTACTTTTGGCCGACCCGACTCAATGGCCTCTTTGCTACCCTCTCCTAGCGGTCCATTTACCGTCCATCCCAGCAATGTCCTGGTAGCAAACGGTCCACCATTTATGCTACATATCACCTCTAATGGTTCCAGGGCCTTCGGTACATTGGTCCCAATAAGAAGCTCTATTCCTGCGTCAATACTGGGTAAATGGACGTGCTTCAAGTGTGGCCATTTCTTGATATCCTGTTGTGTAGGGATGTTTTCCTTGTAAACTGGCATGGACTCTTGAGTGTATGCTCTTGGCAGCTCCAAAAATATGTCTCCATGTAGCGCAGCAACCTCCAATCCAGACACAATGTTGCTACTCACAACCTTCTCCTGCCCCATAGTCCGAAGAAGAATGTTTCCTTTCCTTCCCGTCAGATTCAACTTGTTCTTCAATGATTCTGTGCAAAATACAGCTGTGCTCCCCTGATCCAGAAAAGCGTATGTGGTCACAACTTTATTTCCCTTTTGTGACTTCACCATTACTGGGACGATTGGGAGTTTACAGTCTTGGTCGCCAGCCCCTGTAAGGCCACTTGAAACTAGAGTTTTGCCCACATGAAGCCCTTTGCTCCCCTCAGCTGGGTCTGCACCACGCTCTTTGTGGAGAATAGTTGGATGCTTTAGGTTACACTTGGTGCAGGAAATCCTTTGGCGACAGTATTTGCTTATATGTCCTTTACATAAGCAGCTGTAGCAAATGCCATTTTCCCTGAGGAATCCTATCTTCATTTCATGCACCATCCTTCCCAATTGCGTGCACGTGTCCAGTGAATGTCCTGCTCCACAATAGAGACAACATATTCTTTCTGGTGCTTTAGCTTCTTTCTCTTTATGCACAGACTGAGATCTATGCTCCATGGGACATAGTGTGGTGGCAAAGCTGGCACCCTTTTGACGGGATTGAAACTTTGTATTGTTTGTTCCCCTATTCATTGGTGGGGGTTCATGTATACAGCCAAAGACGGGATCTGTCAGTATTTTTACTTGTTTTTCTGTAAAGTCTGCTATATCACTGAACTTAGCCCTTCTTTGTAATCGTTCTTGAAGGTCACAGACCTGACCTCTCCACTTGTCTTTGAGTTTGTATGGGAGCTTGCTTATAATGTTCAACATATTTGAAGGCATGTCCAAATCATGCAAATATTGAACTTCCTCCATCATATTGCAGCAGGATCGGAGCAATAAACTGTAATCCTGCAACGCTGTCACATCATCTGGCTTGATATTGGGCCATGACAGGACCCTGTTCATATAAGCTGCGGCAACCTTTTGCTCGTTTCCAAAATGCTCCTTTAATAAAACCTTTGCCTTTGCATATCCATAGTCAGGGTTCAGATGTTGACAGCTTCTTACTAGTTCTCTGGCATGTCCATGTGTGTGTTGTTCCATAAAGTATAAACGGTCAGAGTTGTTACTTGTGTTTCTTTCCACTCCGTTCTCAAACGCTTTAATGAAAGTGTGATACTTTAATGGATCACCATCAAATGTTGGTATTTCTCGCTTTGGTAAGGATGAAAGACTTTGTTGCTGTATTAACAGAGATGTTATTTCACTTTGCCTTTTCATGATCCCCAGAACCTCATCTTTATTATTGATTTCATGGCTGTTTGTGATGATGGTGGGATTGATTGATTGTTGCAACGCATTATGATTTGAGGACTGTGAGATTCCCATTGCATCTCTCACGACATACTGTTCAGTCTTTCTTGGTGCTCTTTGGTTTTGTGTGGATGGAATGAACTCTCTTGCGTTGATATTAAATGATTTATTCTTCTCTTTTTCAAGGTATGAATTCATTCCATTTGAAATCTTTGAATTTGTGCTTCTTGATTTCAATATATTTAGTTTGGCCACTTTTTCTGCAATCTCAGTTCCAAGCTGCAACTTCTCCTTCCTTTTACGCAGTTGTTCCTCCTCGTCCTCTAATGCGTGCCTTTCCTCCAATAAGTGTTGCCGTGTAGTCAGCGCTGCCAACTCTGCTTCCGCGTTCAAACATACAGAGGAGGTGACGGAGCGCCGTGAGCGCGCTGAAGTGGTCGAGCGCTGAGAGCGCGCGCCTCCGCGGGAGCCTGCATTTGAAGCGCTGTCTGCAGGCTTTACGTCAAATTCCTGAAGATCATAGTTTGGAAATTGTTCCCTCTCGTCTCCCAATAATACATGTTCAGGAACATCATCTGGCTCACCTTGTTCAATATCATTGATCCATTTTTCCGTGTAATCTTTAAATGATTCGCTGTATTGCTTAATGCCTGAGAACCATTCCTTTTGTTTCACTGTTTCATCCCTTGGGAGTAATGGTAATACAGCGTTGTGGGCAGCAGATGCATTATCACACATTTTATTGAGTGCTCCGAGAGACTCCTTTATTTGAGACACGTTTTGTTTCCGTTTCATGAGTTCCTTCATTTCTGGTATCATACCTTTCATTTTATTGACAAACACTTTACGTTCGCGTTGAAGCTTTTCAACTTTATTTAACAAAGCCTTTTCCGTGAGTCTGCGTTCCCTCTTTTCACACTCGGTTTCAGGGCAAGAAGGCGCACCATTTGTTTTGCTCATTATTCCTTTTGATTTAAATGCCTCCTCAGTGTAAACATACACAGCATTTCCATTCAACACAGCATTTTTATTGAAATTCCATCACAACATCGCATCCTTCTTAAAATTGCATTGCATACATGATACATTACATAAGCTTCAATACTGCGGAGCAACTTTACGCAGGGATATCCCATTCCATTAATTCATCTTTATGTTCCTTTATTCCCACACACATTGAATTAGGGATTCCGAATCCACGTCCAATTGCCACGGGTGGCTTACCTTGCCTCCTGTATCCTGTGCAGTGATTGATGGCTCATTGGTAACGTCCGCTGCGCTGCACTTACTTGGCGTCTTCCTGATTCCGCATGCAGTATTGCGATTGATGGATTTCAAACATGCCTTTCTTTGTTGACTAATGTAACGACTGTTATCCTGTGTCGCTGGAGAACGAGGGGAACGGGTCCTGTACCTTTATGACGCGCTGCTAATGTGGATGAAGAACGCTACTCGTAACTGCGTTTTTTTAAGTGGCATTTAATCATCAGCTTTGAGGATTTAACACATAACACATTGGCCATACGTGTACGTGTACAAAACTTAACAAAAACAAACGGTCAACAAAGAAATACGGCTACCCAGATCCCTACGACTTCTCACCTGAACGCTGGTGTCTGCCATATTTAAAGTTCCCGGCATATCCCCAGAGCTCACGTGACTCACGCACCTCCCCTGACGTTACCATAGCAACCCCACACATTATGGCTCTCACACTCGTATTAAAGCTCACATTAAAGTTATAATGCATCGGTTTTTTTTATATAGCGCTTTTTTGGACACTCAAAGACGCTTCACATGTGTCATTATTCATTCACTCCATACACGGTGGTGATAAACTACTACTGTAGCCACAGCTGCCCTGGGGCACACTGACAGAAGCGAGGCAACCAGTATGCGCCATCGGCCCCTCCCACCACCACCAACCATTCACACACACCAGACTCATTCTAGGCAATGGGGGTGAAGTGTCTTGCCTAAGGACACAACGGCAGTTTGGCACTTTACAGCCGCAGCCGCCCCACTGTGGCTGGTGTTCCCAGAGGTTAAGTGTCTTGCCAAGGACACAACGACAGTAGTCAGTGGGAGTCGATGGTGAAAGTCTTGAGCGGGGCTTGAACCCACGACCTTCTGGCTCAAAGGCCAACGCTCTACCAACTGAGCTCTGCCGCCTCAATCACTGTATCACTGTATCACTGTAAAGTTCACATTAAAGCTCGGGGACCTGACTTTGTTTGACAGAAAATCTATTGTACATTTAATGTATTTTTCAAATCAAACAAGCAGCTTTCCAGCAGGACACAAGTCTCTTTTTCCTAGTCTCAGTTCTCTCTGGTGTCCAGCGAGGTCCGGGCCTTGGTCTGGGAGGTCTGGGAGGTCTCTGACGGTCTGGGTCTTGGTCTCCTCACCAGCTCACGTCGATGTTCACGTCTGCCAGACACTGGGCCAGGTGACCGTCCCTCTGCAGCTGAGAGAAACTGAGGGAGAGAGAGGAGAGAGAGAGAGGAGAGAGAGGAGAGAGAGGAGAGAGAGAGGGGAGAGAAAGTTAGACCTGGGGCAGAAATGTGTCCAAGAAGATGTTCTGGTCCTTGAGGCTACAGCGATAGCCGGCGTTAGCTCAGTGTGAATGAGGCTACAGTGATAGCCGGCGTTAGCTCAGTGTGAATGAGGCTACAGCGATAGCCGCCGTTAGCTCAGTGTGAATGAGGCTACAGTGATAGCCGGCGTTAGCTCAGTGTGAATGAGGCTACAGCGATAGCCGGCGTTAGCTCAGTGTGAATGAGGCTACAGCGATAGCCGGCGTTAGCTCAGTGTGAATGAGGCTACAGCGATAGCCGGCGTTAGCTCAGTGTGAATGAGGCTACAGCGATAGCCGGCGTTAGCTCAGTGTGAATGAGGCTACAGCGATAGCCGCCGTTAGCTCAGTGTGAATGAGGCTACAGCGATAGCCGGCGTTAGCTCAGTGTGAATGAGGCTACAGCGATAGCCGGCGTTAGCTCAGTGTGAATGAGGCTACAGCGATAGCCGGCGTTAGCTCAGTGTGAATGAGGCTACAGCGATAGCCGCCGTTAGCTCAGTGTGAATGAGGCTACAGCGATAGCCGGCGTTAGCTCAGTGTGAATGAGGCTACAGCGATAGCCGGCGTTAGCTCAGTGTGAATGAGGCTACAGCGATAGCCGGCGTTAGCTCAGTGTGAATGAGGCTACAGCGATAGCCGCCGTTAGCTCAGTGTGAATGAGGCTACAGCGATAGCCGCCGTTAGCGATAGCCGCCGTTAGCGATAGCCGCCGTTAGCTCAGTGTGAATGAGGCTACAGCGATAGCCGACGTTAGCTCAGTGTGAATGAGGCTACAGCGATAGCCGACGTTAGCTCAGTGTGAATGAGGCTACAGCGATAGCCGACGTTAGCTCAGTGTGAATGAGGCTACAGCGATAGCCGACGTTAGCTCAGTGTGAATGAGGCTACAGCGATAGCCGCCGTTAGCTCAGTGTGAATGAGGCTACAGCGATAGCCGACGTTAGCTCAGTGTGAATGAGGCTACAGCGATAGCCGACGTTAGCTCAGTGTGAATGAGGCTACAGCGATAGCCGCCGTTAGCTCAGTGTGAATGAGGCTACAGCGATAGCCGCCGTTAGCTCAGTGTGAATGAGGCTACAGCGATAGCCGGCGTTAGCTCAGTGTGAATGAGGCTACAGCAATAGCCGACGTTAGCTCAGTGTGAATGAGGCTACAGCGATAGCCGACGT
Source organism: Knipowitschia caucasica (assembly GCA_964034765.1). NCBI lineage: Eukaryota > Metazoa > Chordata > Actinopteri > Gobiiformes > Gobiidae > Knipowitschia > Knipowitschia caucasica. Next base: position 43,751,099 of record OZ035827.1, on the reverse strand, counting down.
TAGCTCAGTGTGAATGAGGCTACAGCGATAGCCGACGTTAGCTCAGTGTGAATGAGGCTACAGCGATAGCCGGCGTTAGCTCAGTGTGAATGAGGCTACAGCGATAGCCGACGTTAGCGATAGCCGCCGTTAGCTCAGTGTGAATGAGGCTACAGCGATAGCCGACGTTAGCTCAGTGTGAATGAGGCTACAGCGATAGCCGGCGTTAGCTCAGTGTGAATGAGGCTACAGCGATAGCCGACGTTAGCGATAGCCGCCGTTAGCTCAGTGTGAATGAGGCTACAGCGATAGCCGACGTTAGCGATAGCCGCCGTTAGCTCAGTGTGAATGAGGCTACAGTGATAGCCGGCGTTAGCTCAGTGTGAATGAGGCTACAGCGTTAGCCGGCGTTAGCTCAGTGTGAATGAGGCTACAGCGATAGCCGCCGTTAGCTCAGTGTGAATGAGGCTACAGCGATAGCCGCCGTTAGCTCAGTGTGAATGAGGCTACAGCGATAGCCGCCGTTAGCTCAGTGTGAATGAGGCTACAGCGATAGCCGCCGTTAGCTCAGTGTGAATGAGGCTACAGCGATAGCCGGCGTTAGCTCAGTGTGAATGAGGCTACAGCGATAGCCGGCGTTAGCTCAGTGTGAATGAGGCTACAGCGATAGCCGCCGTTAGCTCAGTGTGAATGAGGCTACAGCGATAGCCGCCGTTAGCTCAGTGTGAATGAGGCTACAGCGATAGCCGACGTTAGCTCAGTGTGAATGAGGCTACAGCGATAGCCGGCGTTAGCTCAGTGTGAATGAGGCTACAGCGATAGCCGGCGTTAGCTCAGTGTGAATGAGGCTACAGCGATAGCCGCCGTTAGCTCAGTGTGAATGAGGCTACAGCGATAGCCGCCGTTAGCTCAGTGTGAATGAGGCTACAGCGATAGCTGCCGTTAGCTCAGTGTGAATGAGGCTACAGCGATAGCCGCCGTTAGCTCAGTGTGAATGAGGCTACAGCGATAGCCGGCGTTAGCTCAGTGTGAATGAGGCTACAGCGATAGCCGGCGTTAGCTCAGTGTGAATGAGGCTACAGCGATAGCCGCCGTTAGCTCAGTGTGAATGAGGCTACAGCGATAGCCGGCGTTAGCTCAGTGTGAATGAGGCTACAGCGATAGCCGCCGTTAGCTCAGTGTGAATGAGGCTACAGCGATAGCCGCCGTTAGCTCAGTGTGAATGAGGCTACAGCGATAGCCGCCGTTAGCTCAGTGTGAATGAGGCTACAGCGATAGCCGACGTTAGCTCAGTGTGAATGAGGCTACAGCGATAGCCGCCGTTAGCTCAGTGTGAATGAGGCTACAGCGATAGCTGCCGTTAGCTCAGTGTGAATGAGGCTACAGCGATAGCCGCCGTTAGCTCAGTGTGAATGAGGCTACAGCGATAGCCGACGTTAGCTCAGTGTGAATGAGGCTACAGCGATAGCCGACGTTAGCTCAGTGTGAATGAGGCTACAGCGATAGCTGCCGTTAGCTCAGTGTGAATGAGGCTACAGCGATAGCCGCCGTTAGCTCAGTGTGAATGAGGCTACAGCGATAGCCGCCGTTAGCTCAGTGTGAATGAGGCTACAGCGATAGCCGCCGTTAGCTCAGTGTGAATGAGGCTACAGCGATAGCTGCCGTTAGCTCAGTGTGAATGAGGCTACAGCGATAGCCGCCGTTAGCTCAGTGTGAATGAGGCTACAGCGATAGCCGCCGTTAGCTCAGTGTGAATGAGGCTACAGCGATAGCCGACGTTAGCTCAGTGTGAATGAGGCTACAGCGATAGCTGCCGTTAGCTCAGTGTGAATGAGGCTACAGCGATAGCCGCCGTTAGCTCAGTGTGAATGAGGCTACAGCGATAGCCGCCGTTAGCTCAGTGTGAATGAGGCTACAGCGATAGCCGCCGTTAGCTCAGTGTGAATGAGGCTACAGCGATAGCCGCCGTTAGCTCAGTGTGAATGAGGCGCAGAGACTGTTACCTTTGAGGGAATTCCATCAGACACATGGGACAGGTCTGCAGCAGCGTTACTGTCCCTCTACTGCCTCCTGGTCCGTCTGTGTGCTCCGAGAGAGGGACCCCCCGACTGTGAGGGGGCCGCGGTGAGGCCCAGGAGGGGGCCTCAGGAGAGGGACAGGGATGGTCTGGGGACAGGACCTGGACCGGAGACGGAACCCGGACCGGAGACGGGACCCGGACCGGAGACGGGACCCGGTCCGGAGACGGGACCCGGTCCGGAGACGGGACCCGGTCCGGAGACGGGACCCGGTCCGGAGACGGGACCTGGTTTGGAAAGGGGGGGACCTCGTGGTGGTGAAGGCCCCAGTCTGGAGCAGCTGGAGCAGGAGGTCTCTGCAACAAGAGTTGTACATATTAGTAAAAACTGGCCAGCGTGTTAGCGCGTTAGCATTGAGTTAGCGTGTTAGCCTTGAGTTAGCGTGTTAGCATTGAGTTAGCGTGTTAGCATTGAGTTAGCGTGTTAGCATTGAGTTAGCGTGTTAGCATTGAGTTAGCGTGTTAGCCTTGAGTTAGCGTGTTAGCCTTGAGTTAGCGTGTTAGCATTGAGTTAGCGTGTTAGCATTGAGTTAGCGTGTTAGCATTGAGTTAGCGTGTTAGCATTGAGTTAGCGTGTTAGCATTGAGTTAGCGTGTTAGCATTGAGTTAGCGTGTTAGCATTGAGTTAGCGTGTTAGCATTGAGTTAGCGTGTTAGCATTGAGTTAGCGTGTTAGCATTGAGTTAGCCTGTTAGCATTGAGTTAGCCTGTTAGCATTGAGTTAGCCTGTTAGCATTGAGTTAGCCTGTTAGCATTGAGTTAGCCTGTTAGCATTGAGTTAGCCTGTTAGCATTGAGTTAGCCTGTTAGCATTGAGTTAGCCTGTTAGCATTGAGTTAGCCTGTTAGCATTGAGTTAGCCTGTTAGCATTGAGTTAGCGTGTTAGCATTGTCCATCTGTATACAGTGTATGGTCAGGCTGCAGGTTCACAGTGTGTCGCTCACAGCAGCAGAGGGAGGAGGCAGCTCCGGTACCAGAGGTGAGGACTCCTGTAGAACCCAGTCCAGGACCAAAGACCAGGGACCGGAACCAGGGGAGGGTCTGGAGACAGGACCAGAACCAGGGGAGGGTCTGGAGACAGGACCAGAACCAGAACCAGGGGAAGGTCTGGAGACAGGACCAGGTCCAGGGTCAGAGCTACAGAGGAACAATATTGATTAAGTTTAACCAGACTGAAGAGAGTGTTATTGTGGGTCTCCCTCTGGTCTCCCTCTGGTCTCCCTCTGGTCTCCCTCTGGTCTCCCTCTGGTCTCCCTCTGGTCTCCCTCTGGTCTCCTTACCTCAGACTTGAGTCCTCTGTGTTCTGCCTCTTTCTCTTCAGTCTCAGTTTGGGGTTCAGCATGATCCTGACAGTATAAATGTACTCGAGTAAAGGTTAAAGTAGTCTCTGGTCTCATCATCAACAACAGACTCAACATTCTGTCTTCGTCTGATTATAAAACCATTCTGTGTCAGACCGAGCCCTGGGAGTCTCTATCTGACTCTTTAGGCTGAGAGCTGATTGGCTGAGAGAGGGACCAGAGAGAGTCCAGAGAGAGACCAGAGAGAGTCCAGAGAGAGACCAGAGAGAGACCAGAGAGAGACCAGAGAGAGACCAAAGAGACGAGAGACACCAGAGAGAAAAGAGAGAGACCAGAGAGAGACCAGAGAGAGACCAGAGAGAGACCAGAGAGAGAGACCAGAGAGAGAGACCAGAGAGAGAGACCAGAGAGAGAGACCAGAGAGAGACCAGAGAGAGACCAGAGAGAGACCAGAGAGAGAGACCAGAGAGAGAGACCAGAGAGAGAGACCAGAGAGACCAGAAAGAGAGAGAGACCAGAGAGAGACCAGAGAGAGACCAGAGAGAGAGACCAGAGAGAGACCAGAGAGAGACCAGAGAGAGACCAGAGAGAGAGACCAGAGAGGGACCAGAGAGAGTCCAGAGAGAGACCAGAGAGAGACCAGAGAGAGACCAGAGAGAGAGACCAGAGAGAGAGAGACAGAGAGAGAGAGAGAGAGAGACCAGAGAGAGACCAGAGAGAGACCAGAGAGAGACCAGAGAGAGACCAGAGAGAGACCAGAGAGAGAGACCAGAGAGAGAGACCAGAGAGAGAGACCAGAGAGAGAGACCAGAGAGAGACCAGAGAGAGACCAGAGAGACCAGAGAGAGACCAGAGAGAGACCAGAGAGAGAGACCAGAGAGAGAGACCAGAGAGACCAGAGAGAGAGACCAGAGAGAGAGAGACCAGAGAGAGAGACCAGAGAGAGACCAGAGAGAGAGACCAGAGAGACCAGAGAGAGACCAGAGAGAGACCAGAGAGAGAGACCAGAGAGAGAGACCAGAGAGAGAGACCAGAGAGAGACCAGAGAGAGAGACCAGAGAGACCAGAGAGAGAGACCAGAGAGAGAGACCAGAGAGAGAGACCAGAGAGAGAGACCAGAGAGAGAGACCAGAGAGAGACCAGAGAGACCAGAAAGAGAGAGAGACCAGAGAGACTAGAGAGACCAGAGAGAGAGACCAGAGAGAGAGAGAGAGAGAGAGAGAGACTTAGAGAGAGGCCAGAGAGAGAGAGACCAGAGAGAGACCAGAAAGAGAGAGAGACCAGAGAGACCAGAGAGAGACCAGAGAGAGAGACCAGAGAGAGAGACCAGAGAGAGAGAGAGAGAGACCAGAGAGAGAGAGAGAGACTAGAGAGACCAGAGAGAGAGACCAGAGAGAGAGAGAGAGAGACCAGAGAGAGAGAGACCAGTGAGACACCAGGGAGAGAGACTAGAGAGAGCCCAGAGATAGACCAGAGACAGACCATACATGTGAAAACTAGTGACTGAGCAAACTGTTTTAGAGCCAGGAAGTGGAGATATAGGTTTATTACAGAGTTACTACTATTGCTGAGGTCGGAAAGTTACGTACCCCAGCTTTAGCCTGTTAGCTCCTGTTAGCTCCTGTTAGCCGCTATCCTCAGTCCGTGTCCAAACACCATAAACACAGAATAAACAGATCCATCACAGACACATGCTTCTCACTTCGCGGATCTTTTCAAACCGCACTTCCGCATTCCGCTGTCAGTGTCACGTGCCTGGATCAGAGAGACTAGAGTGCGCGCGCATGTGCTTCTGTGGCGGCCATGTTGTGTTTACAAAGCTGTGGACATGTGACATCAACACACAGGTCAAGACACAGCTGAAACTTGCTTCCTAGTGTCTATGGTAAGTGTCTCTCTCTGGTCTCTCTCTGGTCTCTCCCTGGTCTCTCCCTGGTCTCTCCCTGGTCTCCCTCTGGTCTCCCTCTGGTCTCTCTCTGGTCTCTCCCTGGTCCCTCTCTGGTCTCTCTCTGGTCCCTCTCTGGTCTCTCTCTCTGGTCTCTCCCTGGTCTCTCCCTGGTCTCCCTCTGGTCTCTCTCTGGTCTCTCCCTGGTCTCCCTCTGGTCTCTCCCTGGTCTCTCCCTGGTCTCCCTCTGGTCTCTCCCTGGTCTCCCTCTGGTCTCCCTCTGGTCTCTCTCTGGCCTCTCTCTGGTCTCTCTCTGGTCTCTCTCTGGTCTCTCTCTGGTCCCTCTCTGGTCTCTCCCTGGTCTCCCTCTGGTCTCCCTCTGGTCTCTCTCTGGCCTCTCTCTGGTCCCTCTCTGGTCTCTCTCTGGTCTCTCTCTGGTCTCTCTCTGGTCTCTCTCTGGTCTCTCTCTGGTCTCCCTCTGGTCTCTCTCTGGTCTTTCTCTGGTTAGCTGTAGCTTTCAGATCAACAATAATACTCGCTCCTGAAAACAGTTTGTTTTTAGACTAAACATTGATCTGTTGTAATAACTGGAAACCTTTGAGGTCTGCTTTGGTTCAGAGAGGACTCTGTGCGCGCGGCTCTGTGTGTGCAGCTCCACAGAGGGGGCGGGTCCTGCAGAGATCCCCCCTCCCCCCCATCCCTCTCTCTCTCTCTCTCTCTCCCCATCCCTCTCTCTCTCTCTCTCTCTCTCTCTCACATTCCTCCTTCCTCTCAGACACACACGCGCGCGCACACACTGAGCGCGTGCGTGAGGAGCACACTGGGGCGGACGCTCAGAGCAGCTCAGAGAGAGGAGCCGAGAGGACCGGACTGTACACCGGGACTCTACCGGGACCAGAGGACCGGGACTCTACCAAGAGAATACCAGGACTACACCAGGAGTATACCAGGAAAATACCAGGACTACACCAGGAGTATACCAGGAATATACCAGGAGTATATCAGAACCAGAAGACTCTTCGGCGGGACCAGAGGACTTAACCGGGACCAGGGGAGTCTATATTTGAACCAGAAGACCGGGACTCTACCGGGACTCGACACCGGGACCAGAGGAGTCTGCAGCGGACACTTCCACAGCGAGCTCCCGGGACACACGGGACTCTCTCGGGTTACTCTTGTGGATTTACCCCGGGGCAGGAGCGGCTAATGTGGGGGCACTGGCCCCGTTCACACCGGGACAGTCGTGGAGACCGCTGATCGCTCACATGACCGATGCTGGAGTGTAGTGAGTCCTAAGTCCCCGGAGCCCGGGCCGTAGGGTCTGAAACATGGAGACCGTGCAGCGGCAGGGCTTCCAGCCGCACCCGGGCCTGCAGCAGACCCTCAGACAGTTCCACCTGAGTTCCATGAGCTCCCTGGGGGGCCCCGCGCGCTGGCAGCACGAGCTGCTGTTCCAGAAGGAGGGCAAAGAGCCGGAGCTGCAGCTGCACCTCCCGGGCCCGGTGCTCCCGGGGCCGCTCCTGGTGCCCTCAGACTGGTCCACGGAGCGCTGCGAGACGCTGCTGGAGGCGGAGAGCATCTCGTGCTTCGTGGTCGGCGGAGAGAAGCGGCTGTGCCTCCCGCAGATCCTCAACACGGTGCTGCGGGACTTCAGTCTGCAGGACATTAACGCGGTGTGCGACGAGTTGCACATCTACTGCTCCCGCTGCACCGCGGAGCAGCTGGAGATCCTGAAGGTGCTCCGGGTGCTGCCCTTCTCCGCGCCCTCATGCGGCCTCATCACGCAGACGGACTCCGAGCGTCTGTGCAGCGCGCTCATCTATGGAGGCGTGCTGCCGCCGGGAGCAGGGTTTCCTCCGTGCTCCGGGTTCCTGCCGCTGCAGCGCTCGGAGCTCAGCTTCGGGGTGTATCACGAGTGCTTCGGTCGGTGCAACGGGGAATTCGTACCGGAGCTGTACGTCAGTCCTGCCGCCCCCTGCGTGCAGTGTGCGGACTGTAGACTCATGTTCGCGCCCCGCAGGTTTGTGACCCACAGCCACGCGGCGCAGGAGAAGCGCACCGTGCACTGGGGCTTCGACTCCTCCAACTGGAGGAGCTACATACTCCTGGAGGAGCTGCAGGAGGAGCGGGGCATCAGGCAAAAGGAGGAGCAGAGCCTCAGACAGAAGGAGGAGCGGGAGCAGCTGGAGAGGAGGCTCGAGACCCAGAAACACAAGTTTGACTTCAGCAACAAGTACAAGAGAGAGAGACAGGTGAGTGTGAGTACCCGCGTGTGTACCTGTGTGTTTGTGTACCTGTGCTTGTACCTGTGTGTGTGTACCTGTGTGTGTACCTGTGTGTTTGTGTACCTGTGCGTGTACCTGTGTGTTTGTGTACCTGTGCGTGTACCTGTGTGTGAGTGTACTGGTGTGTGTACCTATGTGTTGCTGTGTGCAGAGTTGTGAGTATTGAGTTCCTAAAGTGCTTGTATCTGTATCGCAGTAATGTGGGACATTAAAAACTTATATTTAATAAATCTGCTCACATGGTATTAGTCTAGAAGTGTTGTCCTTTCTGGTAGAAGACGCATGTGTCCATGTGGATGTCTGCTGTCAACAGCAGCAGACATCAGTGGCAGCAGGTCACATGGGTCGTGGTGGATTCGAACCCATGACCATTAGGCCCAAAGACCAGTGCTCTACCAACTGTGCTACTGTCGCCCCATTTAGTTTATTTGATATATTTGGTGAAAGTAAGTTCAAAGAAACACAGTGAAGCTACAGAGACAGTAACACTGTAGCAACACATCTGTCTGAAGTATCACAGGGACTTTCTGAAGTCCCTTTATGTTTATATTGTTGATCGTTGGGTTTGCCAACATTTGAGGATCTCTCTCTGGTCTCTCTCTCTGGTCTCTCTCTCTGGTCTCTCTCTCTGGTCTCTCTCTCTGGTCTCTCTCTCTGGTCTCTCTCTGGTCTCTCTCTCTGGTCTCTCTCTCTGTTCTCTCTCTGGTCTCTCTCTCTGGTCTCTCTCTGGTCTCTCTCTGGTCTCTCTCTCTGGTCTCTCTCTGGTCTCTCTCTGGTCTCTCTCTCTGGTCTCTCTCTCTGGTCTCTCTCTGGTCTCTCTCTCTGGTCTCTCTCTCTGGTCTCTCTCTCTGGTCTCTCTCTCTGGCCCTTCTCTCTGGTCTCTCTCTGGTCTCTCTGCTCCTCCTCTTGTGATACCAGAACCATAAAACCATTATCTTCAGCTTTACTGTTATTGCGCCTCCTGCAGTAAAACTGTCAGACTCCGTGACCCAGTGAAACAACCAGGAAACATTAAAGCTGAGGTCTGTAACTTTAGTCTCATCAATAACATGAGGTTTGAACAGAATGAGTTTTACCTCAAAGAGAAACCAGAGAGAGACCGGAGAGAGGTCAGAGGGACCAGAGAGAGACCGGAGAGAGGTCAGAGGGACCAGAGAGAGACCGGAGAGAGGTCAGAGGGACCAGAGAGAGACCGGAGAGGGAACAGAGAGAGACCGGCAGGACCAGAGAGAGGCCGGAGAGGGACCAGAGAGAGACCGGAGAGAGACCGGAGAGAGGCCGGAGAGGGACCGGAGAGGGAACAGAGAGAGACCGGCAGGACCAGAGAGAGGCCAGAGAGGGACCAGAGAGAGACCGGAGGGACCAGAGAGGGACCAGAGAGACCGGAGAGAGACCAGAGAGAGACCAGAGAGAGTCCAGAGAGGGACTAGAGAACGACACTAGAAACAAGAGTTGGTGTGGTCTGAAAGTTACGTACCCCAGCTTTTAATGTGGACTCAGTGACAGTGTAGACTTTGGTCAGGGACCCCCCCCTCATCCCTCCCCCCTCCTCCCCCTCCTCCCCCTCCTCCCTCCTCCCTCTGTCCCATTTGCATGCACTGTCCCACGTGAATGGAGCTGATGAGGCAGTGTTAGAAAACATAATATGATGTCAACAAAGAGATGCATTCAGCTCCCCCTCCCCCCTCCTCACCCCCACCTCACCCCCCTCCCCCCTCCTCACCCCTTATGCATCATACAGAGACCACAGGGACAACACATCCTATTCCTATAGCCCTATCCCCACTGAGAGACACGAGCTGAGTGTGCGAGCAGCTCGGCCTCCAACCCGCCTTGCGACCCAAACACAGCTTTGGTCCAGACCCAGTGTCTCAGAGGGAGGAGGACAGGGTTTCTACTGACAGAGCCGAGGAGCTGGGTTTGGGGGAGTGAAGCTCTGGTCTCTCTCTCCGGTCACTCTCGCTGGTGTCTCTCTGGTCTCTCTGATCTCTCTGGTCTCTCTCTCTTGTTTCTCTCTGGTCTCTCGCTCTGGTCTCTCTCTCTCTCTCGTCTCTCTCTCTGGTTTCCTTCTGGTCTCTCTCTCTGGTCTCTCTCTCTCTGATCTCTCTCTCTCTGGTCTCTCTCTCTCTGGTCTCTCTCTATGGTCTCTCGCTCTGATCTCTGGCTCTAATCTCTCTGGTCTCTCGCTCTGATCTCTCTCTCTCTGGTCTCTCTCTCTCTCTCTCTGGTTTCCTTCTGGTCTATCCCTCTGGTCTCTCTCTGATCACGGTCTCTCTCTGGTCTCTCTCTATGGTCTCTCTCTGGTCTCTCTCTGGTCTCTCTCTGGTCTCTCTCTGGTCTCTCTCTCTGGTCTCTCTCTGGTCTCTCTCTGGTCTCTCTCTGGTCTCTCTCTCTCTGGTCTCTCTCTGGTCTCTCTCTGGTCTCTCTCTGGTCTCTCTCTGGTCTCTCTCTGGTCTCTCTCTCTGGTCTCTCTGGTCTCTCTCTGGTCTCTCTCTGGTCTCTCTCTGGTCTCTCTGGTCTCTCTCTGGTCTCTCTCTGGTCTCTCTCTGGTCTCTCTCTGGTCTCTCTCTGGTCTCTCTCTGGTCTCTCTCTGGTCTCTCTGGTCTCTCTCTGGTCTCTCTCTGGTCTCTCTCTGGTCTCTCTCTGGTCTCTCTCTGGTCTCTCTCTGGTCTCTCTCTGGTCTCTCTGGTCTCTCCCTCTGGTCTCTCTCTGGTCTCTCTCTGGTCTCTCTCTGGTCTCTCTGTGGTCTCTCTCTGGTCTCTCTGGTCTCTCCCTCTGGTCTCTCTCTGGTCTCTCTCTGGTCTCTCTCTGGTCTCTCTCTGGTCTCTCTCTGGTCTCTCTCTGGTCTCTCTCTGGTCTCTCTCTGGTCTCTCTCTGGTCTCTCTGTGGTCTCTCTCTGGTCTCTCTCTGGTCTCTCTCTGGTCTCTCTGTATTCTGTCTGGGTGTGCCACAGGTCTGTGTTGTGGACCATTGTTGTTCTGACAGTGAGGAGGCGGTTTGAAAACGTCTCACAGGAAACGCCGCTTCCCCCTCGGCGTCTGGCACAGAGCGCGGCGTGGGGGAGGGTGTGTGTGTCTGTGTGTGTGTGTGTGTGTGTGTGTGTCTGTGTCTGTGTGTGTGTCTGTGCGTGTGTGTGTGTCTGTGTGTGTGTCTGTGCGTGTGTGTTTGTGTGGGTGGCATGGTGTGTGCAGAGATTTACAGCCTCTTATTTACTGCCTCTATGAAAAACAGGAGAAAATGTCTCGGTCTCTCTCTGGTCTCTCTCTTTTCTCTCTGGTGTCTCTCGTCTCTTTGGTCTCTCTCTGGTCTCTCTCTCTGGTCTCTCTCTGGTCTCTCTCTCTGGTCTCTCTCTGGTCTCTCTCTGGTCTCTCTCTGGTCTCTCTCTGATCTCTCTCTCTGGTCTCTCTCTGGTCTCTCTCTGGTCTCTCCCTCTGGTCTCTCTCTGGTCTCTCTCTGGTCTCTCTCTAGTGTCTCTCTGGTCTCTCTCTCTGGTTTCTCTCTCTGGTCTCTCTCTGGTCTCTCTCTGGTCTCTCTCTGGTCTCTGGTCTCTCTCTCTGGTCTCTCTCTGGTCTCTCTCTCTGGTCTCTCTCTTTTCTCTCTGGTGTCTCTCGTCTCTTTGGTCTCTCTCTGGTCTCTCTCTCTGGTCTCTCTCTGGTCTCTCTCTCTGGTCTCTCTCTGGTCTCCCTCTGGTCTCTCTCTGGTCTCTCTCTGGTCTCTCTCTGGTCTCTCTCTCTGGTCTCTCTCTGGTCTCTCTCTGGTCTCTCCCTCTGGTCTCTCTGTGGTCTCTCTCTTTTCTCTCTGGTGTCTCTCGTCTCTTTGGTCTCTCTCTGGTCTCTCTCTGGTCTCTCTCTCTGGTCTCTCTCTGGTTTCTCTCTCTGGTCTCTCTCTGGTCTCTCTCTGGTCTCTCTCTGGTCTCTCCCTCTGGTCTCTCTCTGGTCTCTCTCTGGTCTCTCTCTGGTCTCTCTCTGGTCTCTCTCTAGTGTCTCTTTGGTCTCTCTCTCTGGTCTCTCTCTGGTCTCTCTCTGGTCTCTCTCTGGTCTCTCTCTGGTCTCTCTCTGGTTTCTCTCTCTGGTCTCTCTCTGGTCTCTCCCTCTGGTCTCTCTCTTTGGGTTCTCTCTGGTCTCTCTCTCTGGTCTCTCTCTGGTCTCTCTCTGGTCTCTCCCTCTGGTCTCCCTCTGGTCTCTCTCTGGTCTCTCTCTGGTCTCTCTCTCTGGTCTCTCTCTGGTCTCTCCCTCTGGTCTCTCCCTGGTCTCTCTCTGGTCTCTCTCTCTGGTCTCTCTCTGGTCTCTCTCTGGTCTCTCTCTGGTCTCTCTCTAGTGTCTCTCTGGTCTCTCTCTGGTCTCTCTCTGGTGTCTCTCTCTGGTCTCTCTCTGGTCTGTCTGGTGTCTCTCGTCTCTCTGGTCTCTCTCTCTGGTCTCTCTCTCTGGTCTCTCCCTCTGGTCTCCCTCTAGTCTCTCTCTGTGAGGGGTTTTACAGCTGCTACTGTGGGGATTTACATTATTGTGGGGGTTATTTTTAGAACACATTACCCTTGTCATAAACCAGTGACCAGTGAGGGACCAGGGACCAGTGAGGGACCAGGGACCAGTGAGGGACCAGGGACCAGTGAGGGGGAGGGGCCATGACTCAGGACACAGCTGATGACCCCCCATAGAGCAGGAGCAGTCACAACAATAGCCTCTCTCAGCCGGGAATAAACACACACACGATAAACATACACACACACACCTACACACACACACACAGACACACACACACACACATAGACACACACACACACACACATACACAATAATAATAAAAACAGACAAACAAATACATGCAGTGCCTTGCGAAAGTATTCGGCCCCCTTGAACCTTTCAACATTTCGCCACATTTCAGGCTTCAAACATAAAGATATAAAAATAAACATTTTTGTCATGAATCAACAACAAGTGGGACACAATCGTGAAGTGGAACGAAATGTATTGGATAATTTAAACTTTTTTAACAAATAAAAAACTGAAAAGTGGGGCGTGCAATATTATTCGGCCCCTTTACTTTCAGTGCAGCAAACTCAGTCCAGAAGTTCAGTGAGGATCTTTGAATGATCCAATGTTGTCCTAAATGACTGATGATGATAAATAGAATGCACCTGTGTGTAATCAAGTCTCCGTATAAATGCACCTGCTCTTTGATAGTCTCAGGGTTCTGTTTAAAGCACAGAGAGAAACCATGAAGACAAAGGAAACACACCAGGCAGGTCCGAGATACTGTTGTGGAGAAGTTTAAAGCCGGATTTGGATACAAAAAGATTTCCCAAGCTTTAAACATCTCAAGGAGCACTGTGCAAGCAATTATATTGAAATGGAAGGAGTATCAGACCACTGCAAATCTACCAAGCCCGGCCGTCCCTCCAAACTTTCATCTCAAACAAGGAGAAGACTGATCAGAGATGCAGCCAAGAGGCCCATGATCACTCTGGATGAACTGCAGAACCCTGAGTCTATCAAAGAGCAGGTGCATTCATACGGAGACATTGATTCATGACAAAAAATTAAATTGTTATATCTTTATGTTTGAAGAATGAAATGTGGCGAAATGTTGAAAGGTTCAAGGGGGCCAAATACTTTCGCAAGGCACTGTATTTTATTATGCCCTGAGCTCATTCTGGTCTCTCTCCTCCTCTCTCAGACCACACAGACCCTGCAGACACCGCTCAGACCCTGCAGACACCGCTCAGACCACAGACACCGCTCACACCACACAGACCAAGTTCATCAGAAAAGAGTTTTACAGTCGAGTTTACACAGTGGTGCTCGAGGAGTCCAGAGGAAGAGGAGTTTCTGACCTCAATGTGTGTCTGTGGTGTGTGTCTCTGTGTGTGTGTGTCTGTGGTGTGTGCGTGTGTGTGTGTATGTGTCTGTGGTGTGTGCGTGTGAGTGTGTCTCTGTGTGCGTGTGAGTGTGTGTCTGTGTGTGTGTGTTAGTTCAGGGCGGGGGCAGGGAGACAGCAGATGGAATTGGAAAATGCGTCTATTTCTCAGAGCTCATGCGAATCTTCTCCTAGAGCTGACATACAGACACGCAACACACAACAGGACCACACACCAGACACAGACACGCACACACACAGAGACACACACACACAGACACAGACACAGACACACACAGGACACAGAGACACAGACACAGACACGCACACACACAGAGACACACACACAGACACAGACACGCACACACACAGAGACACACACACACACACACACACACACACACAGAACACACACAGGACACAGAGACACAGACACACACACAGACACACACACACACACACACACAGACACACAGACACACACACACACATAGACACACAGACACAACAGGACACAGAGACACAGACACACACACAGACACACACACAACATACACACACACAACACACACACAGACACACACACACACACACACAGACACACACACACACACATAGACACACAGACACACACAGGACACAGAGACACACACACACACACAGACACACACACACACACACACACACACACACACACAGACACACACAGACACACACACACTAGGGATGCACCGATACCACTCTTTTCAAAACCGATACGAGTGAATTGTGTTTTCTGTGGTAATTTATAAACTAATACAAGTGAAATTTAAAATGTTTTATTCCTCGTTCAACAAATATGACAATGTTTGAATGTTAAAATTTTAGTTGATTGTTTAAACAGACAAACAATAAGAGCCACGGTCCACCTTCCACTCACACCAAATGCTGAGTTGGTGTAGTCTTGTTTTGGGTGTTGCCACACTCAGTTCTCAGCGTTAGAGGCTGTTTCTGGTGTAAAGCTTGTGTACCACTCGGTGCGGCAGCTGTTCCGTATGCGTTGGACTACGCAGCCACATGTTCTGGGTACGACCACGCGAGGGTTTGGTGATCCTTGGTTGCACAAGTGAACGTCACGTCACCACCGTAAGCACGCACAACTACACACCAGCCTTTTACACGACTACACACCAGGCTTTACACGACTACACACCAGGCTTTACACGACTACACACCAGGCTTTTACACGACTACACACCAGGCTTTACACGACTACACACCAGGCTTTACACGACTACACACCAGGCTTTACACGACTACACACCAGGCTTTACACGACTACACACCAGGCTTTACACGACTACACACCAGGCTTTACACGACTACACACCAGCTTTACACGACTACACACCAGGCTTTACATGACTACACACCAGGCTTTACACGACTACACACCAGGCTTTACACGACTACACACCAGGCTTTACACGACTAACACCAGGCTTTACACGACTACACACCAGGCTTTACATGACTACACACCAGGCTTTACACGACTACACACTAGGCTTTACATGACTACACACCAGGCGTTACACGACTACACACCAGGCTTTACACGACTACACACCAGGCTTTACCACGACTACACACCAGGCTTTACACGACTACACACCAGGCTTTACACGACTACACACCAGGCTTTACACGACTACACACCAGGCTTTACACGACTACACACCAGGCTTTACACGACTACACACCAGGCTTTACACGACTACACACCAGGCTTTACACGACTACACACCAGGCTTTACACGACTACACACCAGGCTTTACACGACTACACACCAGGCTTTACACGACTACACACTAGGCTTTACATGACTACACACCAGGCTTTACACGACTACACACCAGGCTTTACACGACTACACACCAGGCTTTACACGACTACACACCAGGCTTTACACGACTACACACCAGGCTTTACACGACTACACACCAGGCTTTACACGACTACACACCAGGCTTTACACGACTACACACCAGGCTTTACACGACTACACACCAGGCTTTACACGACTACACCCCCAGGCTTTACACGACTACACACCGGCTTTACACGACTACACACAGGCTTTACACGACTACACACCAGGCTTTACACGACTACACACCAGGCTTTACATGACTACACACCAGGCTTTACACGACTACACACTAGGCTTTACATGACTACACACCAGGCTTTACACGACTACACACCAGGCTTTACACGGACTACACACCAGGCTTTACACGACTACACACCAGGCTTTACACGACTACACACCAGGCTTTACACGACTACACACCAGGCTTTACACGACTACACACCAGGCTTTACATGACTACACACCAGGCTTTACACGACTACACACTAGGCTTTACATGACTACACACCAGGCTTTACACGACTACACACCAGGCTTTACACGACTACACACCAGGCTTTACACGACTACACACCAGGCTTTACACGACTACACACCAGGCTTTACACGACTAACACCAGGCTTTACACGGACTACACACCAGGCTTTACACGACTACACACCAGGCTTTACACGACTACACACCCAGGCTTTAAACGACTAACACACCAGGCTTTACACGACTACACACCAGGACACGACTACACACCAGGCTTTACACGACTACACACCAGGCTTTACACGACTACACACCAGGCTTTACACGACTACACACTAGGCTTTACATGACTACACACCAGGCTTTACACGACTACACACCAGGCTTTACACGACTACACACCAGGCTTTACACGACTACACACCAGGCTTTACACGACTACACAGCAGCTTTACACGATACAAACCAGGCTTTACACACTACACACCAGGCTTTACACGACTACACACCAGGCTTTACACGACTACACACCAGGCTTTACACGACTACACACCAGGCTTTACACGACTACACACCAGGCTTTACACGACTACACACCAGGCTTTACACGACTACACACCAGGCTTTACACGACTACCACACCAGGCTTTAACGACTACACACCAGGCTTTACACGACTACACACCAGGCTTTACTACACACCAGCTTTACACACCAGGCTTTACACGACTACACACCAGGCTTTACACGGACTACACACCAGGCTTTACACGACTACACACCAGGCTTTACACGGACTACACACCAGGCTTTACACGACTACACACCAGGCTTTACACGACTACACACCAGGCTTTACACGACTACACACCAGGCTTTACACGACTACACACCAGGCTTTACACGACTACACACCAGGCTTTAACGACTACACACCAGGCTTTACACGACTACACACCAGGCTTTACACGACTACACACCAGGCTTTACACGACTACACACCAGGCTTTACACGACTACACACCAGGCTTTACACGACTACACACCAGGCTTTACACGACTACACACCCAGCTTTACACTACTACCACACCAGGCTTTACACGACTACACACCAGGCTTTACACGACTACACACCAGGCTTTACACGACTACACACCAGGCTTTACACGACTACACACCAGGCTTTACACGACTACACACCAGGCTTTACACGTGTTTGTTTTGGACCTGATTTACACAACGTACAGTCCACTTTACTCTTGTCACTTGTTTTCTCAAAAAACTACATACGGCAGGACATCGAGGGAGAGTGAAGCAGATTTACATCCCTGCGCCCGCCGCGGGTAGGTGGGGAAGGAGGGGGGGGAGACAAGGAGCGCGCAAGGGGGCCACGGAACGAGAGGGGTGACCCGGCCTGGAAGCGGCGGAGGGGGGGGGCGGGGGATGTGGGAGAGGAAAGGGGCTCTGGGGGCGGGGGGGGGAGAGGGAGCTGTGGGGAATAAGGGGACTCGCAGGGTGCGTCGCGAGGAGCTGGGGCTGAGGCACTCGGAGGTGGGTGGAGGGGGGGTGGGGGGGGTGAGACCGCGGGGCGGGGCGGTGTGGCGTGGCGCGAGCGCGGGACCAGAAGGCCCGGCGGGGGGGGGAGAAGGAGGCGGCGGGCGGGTGGGAGGCGAAGTCGGCGAGGGGCGGGTCCGCATTCACACCAGGTGGATTCGTGGCGGTGGGAAGGGGGGGTTATGCCGAAAGGAGGCAGCTCCGGCCGGTGAGGGGTAGACGGAAGGGCGTGGCCGCGGCATGTGCAGGGGGGCGAGCGCCCAGGATGGAGGTCGGGGTCGGGGGGGGGGGCGGATCGCGCCGGGGGATGGAGAGGACGCTGGAGTGCCCCCCCCCCGCAAGGCGGCGGGTGCTTCGTGGGCACCGGGATGAAAAGCGGGTGTGGGCGGCGCAGATGGGGGGACAGGGTGGGGGGGATAGCCCGAGAGAGAGGGGATGGGGGACGCGTACGAGCTGTGGAGATGGGTTGGCTACGGGCGACGGGCCGCCGGCACGGGGGGTCCTCTCTCCTCTCTCTCTCCTCTCTCCTCTCTCTCTCTCTCTCTCTCTCCTCTCTCCTCTCTCCTCTCTCCTCCTCTCTCTCTCCTCTCCTCTCTCCTCATCTCTCCTCCTCTCCCTCCTCTCTCTCATCTCTCCTCCTCTCCTCTCCTCTCTCTCTCCTCATCTCTCCTCCTCTCCTCTCTCCTCCTCTCCTCTCTCTCTCCTCTCTCTCTCCTCTCTCCTCTCTCCTCCTCCTCCTCTCTCCTCCTCCCTCCTCTCTCCTCTCTCCTCCTCCCTCCTCTCTCCTCTCTCCTCCTCTCTCCTCTCTCCTCCTCTCTCTCTGTACATAATAAAGTGATGGATGCTCTCACTGATGGCAGCAGAAGTGCAGCGATGACCTCACAGTTCTAACGGCCGCTGAGGGACAGACACTCTGCTAATGTGCACTACACACCAGAGAGACCAGAGGGAGACCAGAGGGAGACCAGAGGGAGACCAGAGAGAGACCAGAGGGAGACCAGAGGGAGACCAGAGGGAGACCAGAGAGAGACCAGAGGGAGACCAGAGGGAGACCAGAGGGAGACCAGAGGGAGACCAGAGGGAGACCAGAGAGAGACCAGAGAGAGAGACCAGAGAGAGAGACCAGAGAGAGACCAGAGGGAGACCAGAGAGAGAGACCAGAGGGAGACCAGAGGGAGACCAGAGAGAGACCAGAGGGAGACCAGAGAGAGAGACCAGAGGGAGACCAGAGAGAGAGACCAGAGAGAGACCAGAGAGAGACCAGAGAGAGACCAGAGAGAGACCAGAGAGAGACCAGAGGGAGACCAGAGGGAGACCAGAGGGAGACCAGAGGGAGACCAGAGAGATTCCAGAGTGAGACCAGAGGGAGATCAGGTCTGAACAAGGTCTAAACCAGAGGAATTTTAAGTTCTTGGTGTGTATCTGTGTGTGTCTGAGTGTGTGTCTCTGAATATGTGTGTCTGTGTGTGTATCTGAGTGTGTCTGAGTGTGTATCTGAGTGTGTGTGTCTGTGTGTGTATATAAGTGTGTCTGTGTGTGTGTGTGTGTTTGTGTGTGTATATGAGTGTGTCTGTGTGTTTATCTCTGTGTGTGTCTGTGTGTGTGTGTCTCTGTGTGTATCTGTGTGTGTGTGTGTGTGTGTGTGTGTGTCTGTGTGTGTATATGAGTGTGTCTGTGTGTTTATCTCTGTGTGTGTGTGTGTGTGTGTGTGTGTGTGTGTGTGTGTGTGTCTGACGTCCTGTTTACTGCTCCACATTGACACAGTTCTGGTCAAAGTCCTGGTCTCTGGAACTCTTCACTGTTATAAACCTGTGACTCACTATTGGACTCTTTGGGCTGAGAGCTGATTGGCCGAGAGAGGGGGGTCCTCTCTTTGATGGAGGCCAGAACTGGACACACACTGGGGAGCTCAGAGTAGAGCTGCTGCTTCTCCACGTGGACAGGAGCCGGTCCACTTGTCCCACTGGGAGGAGACCAGGGCACATACACATGGGGGTGTGTGTGAGTGTGTGGGGGGGTCTCTCTCTGTGTGTGTCTGTGTGTGTATATGTATGTCTGTGTGTGTCTCTCTCTTTCTCTGTATGTATTTGGGTCTCTCTCTCTCTGTTTGTGTATCTGTATGTATATGTGTGTGTGTGTCTCTCTCTCTCTGTGTATCTGTGTGTATATGTGTGTGTCTCTCTCTCTCTGTGTATCTGTGTGTATATGTGTGTGTGTGTCTCTCTCTCTCTGTTTGTGTATCTGTGTGTATATATGTGTGGGTGTCTCTCTCTCTCTCTGTTTGTGTATCTGTGTGTGTATATGTGTGTGTATGTGTGTGTCTCTCTCTCTCTGTTTGTGTATCTGTGTGTATATGTGTGTGTGTGTCAGTGTGTCGTCTCTGGTGAAAGCTACAGTCTGAGTTCTGTGGGTCATGTTTCTTCAGGAGCAGTGAGGGTCAGCCAAGCGTCCAGACAGAGTGTGTGTCTGTGTGAGTGTGTGTGTCTGTGTGTCTGTGTGAGTACGTGTGTGTGTGTCTGTGTGAGTGTGTGTGTCTGTAATTAAAGCCTGTGACACGTTGTCAGAGTGACCACAGCTGTAATGAGGCTGTTCTTTTGTCTGCGCTCCATTATTTATCTTCTAATACTTTGTTCAACCACATTTGAAGCACAGAAACACCACTGATCGCTAACTTCATCAGACAGACAGAAGCAAACTTTATAGAGTCCCCACAAAGCACTGTTGACTGGATTGTGTGTATGTATGTATGTGTGTTAGTGTGTGTG
>OZ035827.1:43716007-43721007 GCA_964034765.1 Knipowitschia caucasica | reverse complement strand
AATCTCACCCTCACTACTGCTTTTACTATGAAGTCTCACACCAGAATAGACAAGCGAGAGACCAGAGAGAGACCAGAGAGAGAGACCAGAGAGAGACCAGAGAGAGACCAGAGAGAGACCAGAGAGAGACCAGAGAGAGAGACCAGAGAGAGAGACCAGAGAGAGACCAAAGAGAGACCAGAGAGAGACCAGAGAGAGAGACCAGAGAGAGAGAGACCAGAGAGAGAGACCAGAGAGAGAGAGAGACCAGTGAGAGAGACCAGAGAGAGACCTGCAGAAGACCAGAGAGACCAGAGAGAGACCAGAGCCTGTCATTGGGCTCAGTGTGTGAAGGTGCAGCTCGTGACTGAGAGGTCACAGGACTTCAGCTTCTCTGTTAAATGGAGCAGCGGAGACATTACGAGCTCCTAAGTGGGTTTGCAACGAAAATGGAAGCAGTGTGACCTGGGTCTGAGTGGGTTTCTCTCAAAAATATCTATCTCTTTCATACTCTACATGTTTAAAGCTGAGGTATGTAACTTTGGTCTCAACAATAACATGTCATACAGAGAGAGACCAGAGGGAGACCAGAGGGAGACCAGAGAGAGACCAGAGAGAGAGACCAGAGAGAGACCAGAGAGAGACCAGAGAGAGACCAGAGAGAGACCAGAGAGAGACCAGAGAGAGAGACCAGAGGGAGACCAGAGGGAGACCAGAGAGAGACCAGAGAGAGACCAGAGAGAGACCAGAGAGAGAGACCAGAGGGAGACCAGAGGGAGACCAGAGGGAGACCAGAGGGAGAAAACCCGAGCGCTGTGCTTCTGTTTCCGTTCTACCTCAGTGAAGCCATGACCCAGTGTGAAACACGTGTTTTTGCTTTCCCTGAGCGTTGTAGCATCTACAGTACTGTAGATCTAGATTATTGCAGAATATTCATATATTTTTGTCCAAAGTTTGCAGTTCCCCTGAGTGGGTCGTGTGTGCGCACATCAGGCGTGTATCTCCGTTTATTTAAACCAGAGAAGGTTTGTTTGTGAACGCTCGAGAGCTTGTGTCGCTCTGTCTTGGGCAGAAGTTTCTAAAACAACGAGAACACGACCCTTTGGCTTTCACTGATTTCCCAAATATCAGCCCAGAGCAGCTTCGTGGTAATCACCAACGTACTGCGTTGTTTAGGAGTGAACAGGTTTGTGTGTGCGCCTCGTCTCATTCACGTCTGTCTGGGATACTGCTGTAGTGGTTGATGGTGTGGTAGATGGTGTGGATGATGGTGTGGTGGATGGTGTGGTTGATGGTGTGGTGGATGGTGTGGTTGATGGTGTGGTAGATGGTGTGGTGGATGGTGTGGATGATGGTGTGGTGGATGGTGTGGTTGATGGTGTGGTTGATGGTGTGGATGATGGTGTGGTGGATGGTGTGGTTGATGGTGTGGTTGATGGTGTGGTTGATGGTGTGGTGGATGGTGTGGTTGATGGTGTGGTAGATGGTGTGGATGATGGTGTGGTGGATGGTGTGGTTGATGGTGTGGTTGATGGTGTGGATGATGGTGTGGTGGATGGTGTGGTTGATGGTGTGGATGATGGTGTGGTTGATGGTGTGGTTGATGGTGTGGTTGATGGTGTGGTAGATGGTGTGGTTGATGGTGTGGTTGATGGTGTGGTAGATGGTGTGGTAGATGGTGTGGTGGATGGTGTGGTTGATGGTGTGGTAGATGGTGTGGTGAGTGATGGTGTGGTAGTGGTGTGTGTGGTTGATGGTGGTGGTGGAGATGGTGTGGTGATGGTGTGGTGGTGGTGGGTGTGGGTGTGGTGATGTGTGTGTGTGATGGTGTGGTTGGTGTGGTGGTGATGGTGGTGATGATGGTGTGGTGATGTGGTGATGGTGGTGGTAGATGGTGTGGTTGATGGTGTGGTTGATGGTGTGGTTGATGGTGTGGTGGATGGTGTGGTTGATGGTGTGGTAGATGGTGTGGTAGATGGTGTGGTGGATGGTGTGGTAGATGGTGTGGTTGATGGTGTGGTGGATGGTGTGGTTGATGGTGTGGTTGATGGTGTGGTAGATGGTGTGTGGGTGGGATGTGTGTGGTTGATGGTGTGTAGATGGTGTGGATGATGGTGTGGTGTGGTGTGGTGATGGTGTGGATGATGGTGTGGATGGTGGTGTGGTTGATGGTGTGGTGATGTGGTGTGTGATGGTGTGGTTGGATGGTGTGGTAGGTGTGTGTGGGTGTGTTGATGGTGTGGTGATGGTGTGGATGATGGTGTGGTGGATGGTGTGGTGTGGATGGTGTGGGATGATGGTGTGGATGGTGATGGTGTGGATGATGGTGTGGATGATGGTGTGGATGATTGATGGTGTGGTGATGATGGTGTGGATGATGGTGTGTGTGATGGTGTGGAGATGGTGTGTAGATGGTGTGTAGATGGTGTGGGTGATGGTGTGGATGATGGTGTGGATGATGGTGTGGTGATGGTGTGGATGATGGTGTGGTAGATGGTGTGGATGATGGTGTGGATGATGGTGTGGATGATGGTGTGTAGATGGTGTGGATGATGGTGTGTAATGGTGTGGTAGATGGTGTGGATGATGGTGTGAATGATGGTGTGGTGATGGTGTGGATGATGGTGTGTACGATGGTGTGGATGATGGTGTGTACGATGGTGTCGATGATGGTGTGTACGATGGTTTGTACGATGGTGTGGATGATGGTGTGGATGATGGTGTGTACGATGGTGTGGATGATGGTGTGGATGATGGTGTGGATGATGGTGTGTACGATGGTGTGTACGATGGTGTGTACGATGGTTTGTACGATGGTGTGGATGATGGTGTGGATGATGGTGTGTACGATGGTTTGTACGATGGTGTGGATGATGGTGTGGACGATGGTGTGGATGATGGTGTGGATGATGGTGTGGATGATGGTGTGTACGATGGTGTGGATGATGGTGTGGATGATGGTGTGGATGATGGTGTGTACGATGGTGTGGATGATGGTGTGTACGATGGTGTGTACGATGGTGTGTACGATGGTGTGTACGATGGTGTGTACGATGGTGTGGATGATGGTGTGGATGATGGTGTGGATGATGGTGTGGATGATGGTGTGGATGATGGTGTGTACGATGGTGTGGATGATGGTGTGGATGATGGTGTGTACGATGGTGTGGATGATGGTGTGTACGATGGTGTGTACGATGGTGTGGATGATGGTGTGAATGATGGTGTGGATGATGGTGTGGATGATGGTGTGTACGATGGTGTGGATGATGGTGTGTACGATGGTGTCGATGATGGTGTGTACGATGGTTTGTACGATGGTGTGGATGATGGTGTGGATGATGGTGTGTACGATGGTGTGGATGATGGTGTGGATGATGGTGTGGATGATGGTGTGTACGATGGTGTGGACGATGGTGTGGATGATGGTGTGGACGATGGTGTGGATGATGGTGTGTACGATGGTGTGGATTATGGTGTGGATGATGGTGTGTACGATGGTGTGGATGATGGTGTGGAAGATGGTGTGGACGATGGTGTGTACGATGGTGTGGATGATGGTGTGGATGATGGTGTGTACGATGGTGTGGATGATGGTGTGTACGATGGTGTGTACGATGGTGTGGATGATGGTGTGGATGATGGTGTGTACGATGGTGTGGATGATGGTGTGGATGATGGTGTGGACGATGGTGTGGATGATGGTGTGTACGATGGTGTGGATGATGGTGTGGATGATGGTGTGAATGATGGTGTGGACGATGGTGTGGATGATGGTGTGGATGATGGTGTGGATGATGGTGTGTACGATGGTGTGGATGATGGTGTGTACGATGGTGTGTACGATGGTGTGGATGATGGTATGGACGATGGTGTGGACGATGGTGTGGACGATGGTGTGGATGATGGTGTGTACGATGGTGTGGATGATGGTGTGTACGATGGTGTGGATGATGGTGTGTACGATGGTGTGGATGATGGTGTGTACGATGGTGTGGATGATGGTGTGGATGATGGTGTGGATGATGGTGTGTACGATGGTGTGGATGATGGTGTGGATGATGGTGTGGATGATGGTGTGGATGATGGTGTGGATGATGGTGTGGATGATGGTGTGTACGATGGTGTGGATGATGGTGTGGATGATGGTGTGGATGATGGTGTGTACGATGGTGTGGACGATGGTGTGTACGATGATGTGTACGATGATGTGTACGATGGTGTGGATGATGGTGTGGATGATGGTGTGGATGATGGTGTGGATGATGGTGTGTACGATGGTGTGGATGATGGTGTGGATGATGGTGTGGATGATGGTGTGGATGATGGTGTGTACGATGGTGTGGATGATGGTGTGTACGATGGTGTGTACGATGGTGTGGATGATGGTGTGAATGATGGTGTGGATGATGGTGTGGATGATGGTGTGTACGATGGTGTGGATGATGGTGTGTACGATGGTGTCGATGATGGTGTGTACGATGGTTTGTACGATGGTGTGGATGATGGTGTGGATGATGGTGTGTACGATGGTGTGGATGATGGTGTGGATGATGGTGTGTACGATGGTGTGTACGATGGTGTGTACGATGGTGTGGACGATGGTGTGGATGATGGTGTGGATGATGGTGTGGATGATGGTGTGTACGATGGTGTGGATGATGGTGTGGATGATGGTGTGGATGATGGTGTGGATGATGGTGTGTACGATGGTGTGGATGATGGTGTGTACGATGGTGTGTACGATGGTGTGTACGATGGTGTGTACGATGGTGTGTACGATGGTGTGGATGATGGTGTGGATGATGGTGTGGATGATGGTGTGGATGATGGTGTGTACGATGGTGTGGATGATGGTGTGGATGATGGTGTGTACGATGGTGTGGATGATGGTGTGTACGATGGTGTGTACGATGGTGTGGATGATGGTGTGAATGATGGTGTGGATGATGGTGTGGATGATGGTGTGTACGATGGTGTGGATGATGGTGTGTACGATGGTGTCGATGATGGTGTGTACG
>OZ035827.1:43703507-43711007 GCA_964034765.1 Knipowitschia caucasica | reverse complement strand
CCAAACTCAAAAAGTCCGACCAGAGAGAGACCAACCTCCTACAAACTGTAAAAGTCTCTCCTAGACGTCCATGGAAGTCCCATACTCCTCGTTCATGGATCAAACGGTGCTGCAATGTTCTGAACGCTTCAAACTCCAGCTCTGGTGCAGCTATGTCCCTACGCTCTGCAGAAGTCTCTCCAAGAGGCGCACGTCCCACAGATGTTTTTGAAACGACTTCTTCTCCACGTTCTTCACTGTGACCACGGCGTACACGGAGCTCTACGTCCGGAGCTCTACGTCCGGAGCTCTACGTCCGGAGCTCTACGTCCGGAGCTCTACGTCCGGAGCTCTACGTCCGGAGCCCACCAGGCGAGCAGACTGAACCAAGGCCCTGGTCTGGTCTCGACAGCACTTGAATCCGGTCGAGTCCACTCCACTCTGGCCCCGCTCAGGCCCTCACCCCCTTCTTTGAGTTATAAATGAATGTAAATATTTGTTTTTGTTGTTTTTTTACGTATAAACTGAAAGGCACTTTGACGCGTTGGAAAACAAGGCGTGGTTCTCATGTTCTGATCCATAGAAACCTTTGATTATTGACTTGTAAATACGAGGAGAGATGAGGAAGTGTGGGGAGATGTGAGGGAGCCACCCCCTCGGGCAACAACTGTTTACTCTGTGTGGAATAAGTCCGAGATAAACGAGAGATGTGCTGTATGTGACATCACTGTGTGTCTCCTGGAAAGTACAACATCTAGAAGTTGGAAAGTTTAGTGATTATCAGTCCGTCTCTATCATCCAGTGTACTTCTGTCAAACCCATGTTGTTCAGGGGCCGAATAAAAGTGGTTTTATAAGTGGAAAGTTCAGACAATTTTATACATTTGTTTGTTACATCATTACTTTGTCAAAAAGAACTTCCTGACGCCTTCTCAGAGTCCACAGGGCGAAACGCTAAGACAGCAAAAGTATCCTCCATCCATAGATATCTGTACGGCTCATCATTAAACATGGCGTCCTCTAAATCAGGCATGTCCACGCTGAGGTCCGGGGGCTCAATGCGGCCCTGTCTGTCCTGTTCTGTGGCCCTCTGCCGCAAACACAGTCCACAGTGTCTTCCAGCCAACTTCAGCTCCACCACTACATGCATGCTGTACTTCTTTAGAACGCTCCAGAATCCAGCCCTTGACTTTATTGTCTATACAGACCATAGAGAGACCTCTCTGGTCTCTCTATGGTCTTTCTCTGGTCTCTCTCTGGTCTCTCTCTGGTCTCTCTCTCTGGTCTCTCTCTGGTCTCTCTCTGGTCTCTCTCTGGCCTCTCTCTGGCCTCTCTCTGGCCTCTCTCTGGTCTCTCTCTGGCCTCTCTCTGGTCTCTCTCTGGTCTCTCTCTGGTCTCTCTCTGGCCTCTCTCTGGTCTCTCTCTGGCCTCTCTCTGGCCTCTCTCTGGCCTCTCTCTGGTCTCTCTCTGGCCTCTCTCTGGCCTCTCTCTGGCCTCTCTCTGGTCTCTCTCTCTGGTCTCTCTCTGGCCTCTCTCTGGCCTCTCTCTGGTCTCTCTCTCTGGCCTCTCTCTGGCCTCTCTCTGGTCTCTCTCTGGTCTCTCTCTCTGGCCTCTCTCTGGTCTCTCTCTGGTCTCTCTCTCTGGCCTCTCTCTGGCCTCTCTCTGGCCTCTCTCTGGTCTCTCTCTCTGGCCTCTCTCTGGCCTCTCTCTGGCCTCTCTCTGGTCTCTCTCTGGTCTCTCTCTGGTCTCTCTCTGGCCTCTCTCTGGTCTCTCTCTGGTCTCTCTCTCTGGCCTCTCTCTGGTCTCTCTCTGGTCTCTCTCTCTGGCCTCTCTCTGGCCTCTCTCTGGCCTCTCTCTGGTCTCTCTCTCTGGCCTCTCTCTGGCCTCTCTCTGGCCTCTCTCTGGCCTCTCTCTGGTCTCTCTCTGGCCTCTCTCTGGCCTCTCTCTGGCCTCTCTCTGGCCTCTCTCTGGTCTCTCTCTCTGGCCTCTCTCTGGTCTCTCTCTGGCCTCTCTCTGGTCTCTCTCTGGCCTCTCTCTGGCCTCTCTCTGGCCTCTCTCTGGTCTCTCTCTCTGGCCTCTCTCTGGCCTCTCTCTGGCCTCTCTCTGGCCTCTCTCTGGCCTCTCTCTGGTCTCTCTCTGGTCTCTCTCTCTGGCCTCTCTCTGGTCTCTCTCTGGTCTCTCTCTCTGGCCTCTCTCTGGCCTCTCTCTGGTCTCTCTCTCTGGCCTCTCTCTGGCCTCTCTCTGGCCTCTCTCTGGCCTCTCTCTGGCCTCTCTCTGGTCTCTCTCTGGCCTCTCTCTGGCCTCTCTCTGGCCTCTCTCTGGCCTCTCTCTGGCCTCTCTCTGGCCTCTCTCTGGCCTCTCTCTGGCCTCTCTCTGGTCTCTCTCTGGCCTCTCTCTGGCCTCTCTCTGGTCTCTCTCTCTGGTCTCTCTCTGGCCTCTCTCTGGTCTCTCTCTGGCCTCTCTCTGGCCTCTCTCTGGTCTCTCTCTCTGGCCTCTCTCTGGCCTCTCTCTGGATGCCCCTGGTGGTGGTGGTGGTGAACTGCACTCTCCCTCACAATCAGAATGTACTCCCTCTCTCCCCCTCGCTGGTTTTCTGGGCACAGACGTGTTCGGCTGTCTGCCCTTTTATACAAGTGGCTCTGTGCGCGACGGCTATGCTAGTTTATATTAGCTCCTTGTTAGCGTATCGTCTGCTCCTCGTTAGCGGCTCATTAACAAAACATTTGCGCATCAACGTTCACTCCTCTTCAGTCTCACAGATCCGTGGAAACAAACTTAACCACTGTGAATTATTCATGGGTAAAAACATACAACGGTTTTCATTAGCCATGTTAGCCACACCCCCTCTCTCTGATCTCTCTCTCGTGTACATTGAATTGAAGCTAGCATGGAGCTAAACCTGAGCTAGCAGCAGTATGGAGCTAACAGCTAGCACGAAGCTAACAGCCGCTGCGCCCAGAGCCTCACATTGTTTCTTTATGCATGAGTAGTTTTGCCATTCTCGTATACATTTGGTCCAGTCCTGGGCATTGATACTGTACGTCAATATGCAATATATGAGGAACCAATCAGAGGAAGCGGGACGACCCAAGTGCCTGAGGCGACGGGGTCCGCTCCTTCTAATGCATGCCCCAACTTTTATAGTCCACCGCTCTAAATTGGTACCGAACTTTTGTACATTTGTTTTTACACTTGACATAAATACACTTTGTGGGTTACTCCTCCTCACCTTTTCTAGACAAATTGTGCTTTTCTAAAAAGGACTATGACGAAGCAATAACCGTCTGCATGAAGACGTCAGCCGCGAGAAGACGTTTGTACAGTGTTTTTCAGATCTGCTTTATTATGATTGTACATGTGTTTACTTTAGCAGATGTCGACTTATGTAAGAGTTTATACACTGAGGACGTGGCCATGTCCCTGTGTCCCTGTCCCCAGCTCTGTCCCTGTGTCCCTGTCCCATTGACTGCATACAATGCTAACCCACTAGCACACACAACAGCAACTATAGCCACGTTAGCCATGTTAGCCATGTTAGCCACATAAGCCATGTTAGCCATATTAACCAGATAAGTATTATTATTATTAAAATGAACGGGAAATGTATCTGTAAAGTCATGGTCCCTCCCCTCGTGACACATCCCTCTCCCCTCCGTGATATTGCTCCTCCCCCTCAGTGGTATGGCCCCTCCCCCTAAGTGACATGGCCCCTCCCCCCCAGTGACATGGCTCCCCCTCCTCAGTACCATAGCTCCTCCCCCTCCGTGACATGGCTCCTCCCCCTCCGTGACATGGCTCCTCCCCCTCAGTGACATGGCTCCTCCCCTACTCACGTCCACAGTGACTGAATGTACAGTGTACAGACGCAAATGGAGAATAAAAATGTTTTTGTCCAGATCTGTTTTCTCCTCTTTTCACTCAAGCACAAACATCACACACACACACACACACACACACACACACACACACACACAACACATTCATTCACCCTGAACTATTGTACATGTTTTTAGTGGTAGGGGAAACTGGAGCACCCAGAGGAAACCTACACAGACATCGGGAGAACATGCAAACTCCACTCAAAAAGACCCTGTTCCGACTGGGATTCAAACCCAGGACCTTCTTGCTGAGAGGCGAGAGGGCTATCCACTCAGCCACTGTATCACCCAAGACACAAAGAAAGAGAGAGAGACCAGAGAGGGACCAGAGAGAGACCAGAGAGAGACCAGAGAGGGACCAGAGAGAGACCAGAGAGAGACCAGAGAGGGACCAGAGAGAGACCAGAGAGGGACCAGAGAGAGACCAGAGAGAGACCAGAGAGGGACCAGAGAGGGACCAGAGAGAGACCAGAGAGAGACCAGAGAGAGACCAGAGAGAGACCAGAGAGAGACCAGAGAGAGACCAGAGAGAGACCAGAGAGAGACCAGAGAGGGACCAGAGAGGGACCAGAGAGAGACCAGAGAGAGACCAGAGAGAGACCAGAGAGAGACCAGAGAGAGACCAGAGAGAGACCAGAGAGAGACCAGAGAGAGACCAGAGACATATTTACAAATGGAATGGTTCATGTTTGTCTTTGTGAATTGCAGATTGTCACCTTGAACAGTCTCAGTCGTCTCCTGGGACGGGCTGTGGCTGTGGTCGTACCTCTGGGCTCATAAATCCTGGGAGCGCTTGATTTAGAGACTAGAGTGAGACCAGAGAGAGCGAGAGAGACTAAAAAGAGAGAGGGACCAGAGAGAAAAGGTTCACCCTCACTGGTAGATGTTGTGTCTCTGGTCCCTCATCCCTGTGGTCTCTGGTCTCCTTTCCCTCTGGTCCCTCTCTGGTCTCTCTCTGGTCTCTCTCTGGTCTCCTTTCCCTCTGGTCTCTCTCTGGTCTCTCTCTGGTCCCTCTCTGGTCCCTCTCTGGTCCCTCTCTGGTCCCTCTCTGGTCTCTCTCTCTGGTCTCTCTCTGGTCCCTCTCTGGTCCCTCTCTGGTCTCTCTCTCTGGTCTCTCTCTGGTCCCTCTCTGGTCCCTCTCTGGTCTCTCTCTCTGGTCTCTCTCTGGCCTCTCTCTGGCCTCTCTCTGGTCTCTCTCTGGTCTCTCTCTGGTCTGTCTCTCTGGTATCTCTCTCTGGTGTCTCTCTCTGGTCTTGCTCTCTGGTCTTGCTCTCTGGTCTCTCTCTCTGTTCTCTCTCTGGTCTCTCTCTGGTCTCTCTCTGGTCTCTCTCTGGTCTCTCTCTGGTCTCTCTCTGGTCTCTCTCTGACCTCTCTCTGGCCTCTCTCTGGTCTCTCTCTGGTCTCTCTCTGGTCTCTCTCTGGTCTCTCTCTGGTCTCTCTCTCTGGTCTCTCTCTGGTCTCTCTCTGGCCTCTCTCTGGTCTCTCTCTGGTCTCTCTCTGGTCTCTCTCTCTGGTCTCCCTCTGGTCTCTCTCTGGTCTCTCTCTGGTCTCTCTCTGGTCTCTCTCTGGTCTCTCTCTGGTCTCTCTCTGGTCTCTCTCTGGTCTCTCACTGGTCTCTCTCTGGTCTCTCTCTGGTCTCTCTCTGGTCTCTCTCTGGT
Organism: Knipowitschia caucasica; assembly: GCA_964034765.1. Classification (NCBI taxonomy): domain Eukaryota; kingdom Metazoa; phylum Chordata; class Actinopteri; order Gobiiformes; family Gobiidae; genus Knipowitschia; species Knipowitschia caucasica. Next base: position 43,705,493 of record OZ035827.1, on the reverse strand, counting down.
CTCTCTCTGGTCTCTCTCTGGTCTCTCTCTGGTCTCTCTCTGGTCCCTCTCTGGTCTCTCTCTGGTCTCTCTCTAGCCCCTCTCTGGTCTCTCTCTGGTCTCTCTCTGGTCTCTCTCTGGTCTCTGTCTGGTCTCTGTCTGGTCTCTCTCTCTGGTCTCTCTCTGGTCTCTCTCTGGTCTCTCTCTGGTCTCTCTCTAGCCCCTCTCTGGTCTCTCTCTGTTCTCTCTCTGGTCTCTCTCTGGTCTCTCTCTGGTCTCTCTCTGGTCTCTCTCTAGCCCCTCTCTGGTCTCTCTCTGGTCTCTCTCTGGTCTCTCTCTGGTCTCTCTCTCTCTGTGGTCTCTCTCTGGTCTCTCTCTGGTCTCTCTCTGGTCTCTCTCTGGTCTCTCTCTGGTCTCTCTCTGGTCTCTCTCTGGTCTCTCTCTGGTCTCTCTCTGGTCTCTCTGGTCTCTCTCTGGTCTCTCCCTCTGGTCTCTCTCTGGTCTCTCTCTGGTCTCTCTCTGGTCTCTCTCTGGTCTCTCTCTCTGGTCTCTCTCTGGTCTCTCTCTGGTCTCTCTCTGGTCTCTCTTTCTGGTCTCTCTCTGGTCTCTCTCTGGTCTCTCTCTGGTCTCTCTCTGGTCTCTCTCTCTGGTCTCTCTCTGGTCTCTCTCTGGTCTCTCTCTGGTCTCTCTCTCTGGTCTCTCTCTGGTCTCTCTCTGGTCTCTCTCTGGTCTCTCTCTCTGGTCTCTCTCTGGTCTCTCTCTGGTCTCTCTCTGGTCCCTCTCTGGTCTCTCTCTGGTCTCTCTCTGGTCTCTCTCTGGTCTCTCTCTGGTCTCTCTTTCAGGTCTCTCTCAGGTCTCTCTCTGGTCTCTCTCTGGTCTCTCTCTGGTCTCTCTCTGGTCCCTCTCTGGTCTCATAAACCCAGTGAGTGCCTGATTTACGAGCCGTGGTTGCCGTGTGTCAGGTGCTTAAGCAGCGACTCACAGCAAGAGCTACTGATGTGAAAGGTCATCAGGCAATAAACCCAGCAGTGAACCCACACGACTGATGACTGATGATACTGCTGCTGCTACTGCTGCTGCTACTGCTGCTGCTGCTGCTGCTGCTGCTGCTGCTGCTGCTGCTGCTGCTGCTGCTGCTGCTGCTGCTGCTGCTGCTACTGCTACTGCTACTGCTACTGCTGCTGCTGCTGCTACTGCTGCTGCTGCTGCTGCTGCTGCTGCTGCTGCTGCTGCTGCTGCTACTGCTGCTGCTACTGCTGCTGCTGCTGCTGCTGCTGCTGCTACTGCTGCTGCTGCTGCTGCTGCTGCTGCTGCTGCTGCTGCTGCTACTGCTACTGCTACTGCTGCTGCTGCTGCTGCTGCTGCTGCTGCTGCTGCTACTGCTACTGCTACTGCTACTGCTACTGCTGCTGCTGCTGCTGCTGCTGCTGCTGCTACTGCTACTGCTACTGCTGCTGCTGCTGCTACTGCTGCTGCTACTGCTGCTGCTGCTGCTGCTGCTGCTGCTGCTGCTGCTACTGCTGCTACTGCTGCTACTGCTGCTGCTGCTACTGCTGCTGCTGCTACTGCTGCTGCTGCTGCTGCTGCTGCTGCTGCTGCTGCTGCTGCTGCTACTGCTGCTACTGCTGCTGCTACTGCTGCTGCTACTGCTGCTGCTGCTGCTGCTGCTGCTGCTACTGCTACCGCCCGCTACTGCGGGCGGCACGGTGGCTGAGTGGTTAGCACTCTCGCCTCTCAGCAAGAAGGTCCTGGGTTCGAATCCCAGTTGGACCAGGGCCTTTCTGAGTGGAGTTTGCATGTTCTCCCCGTGTCTGCGTAGGTTTCCTCCGGGTACTCCGGTTTCCCCTACCACTAAAAACATGTCCAATAGTTCTGGCATGCGCCTCCTGTACTGGCGACCCCGCTCCCATCTCTGTGTGGAGTGAGAGACAAATGCCCAAAATTAACAATTGTAAACCGCTTTGAGACTCAGATCTGCAGTGAAAAGGCGGTATATAAATAAAGATT
>OZ035827.1:43576007-43698507 GCA_964034765.1 Knipowitschia caucasica | reverse complement strand
ACTGTTCAGTAGACACACACGGACTGTTCTGTAGACACGCACGGCCTGTTCAGTAGACACACACGGACTGTTCAGTAGACACGCACGGACTGTTCTGTAGACACACACGGACTGTTCAGTAGACACACACGGACTGTTCAGTAGACACGCACGGACTGTTCTGTAGACACACACGGACTGTTCAGTAGACACACACGGACTGTTCAGTAGACACACACGGACTGTTCAGTAGACACACACGGACTGTTCAGTAGACACACACGGACTGTTCAGTAGACACACACGGACTGTTCAGTAGACACACACGGACTGTTCTGTAGACACACACGGACTGTTCAGTAGACACACACGGACTGTTCAGTAGACACACACGGACGGTTCAGTAGACACACACGGACGGTTCAGTAGACACACACGGACTGTTCAGTAGACACACACGGACGGTTCAGTAGACACACACGGACTGTTCAGTAGACACACACGGACTGTTCAGTAGACACGCACGGACTGTTCAGTAGACACACACGGACTGTTCTGTAGACACACACGGACTGTTCTGTAGACACACACGGACTGTTCAGTAGACACACACGGACTGTTCAGTAGACACACACGGACTGTTCAGTAGACACACACGGACTGTTCAGTAGACACACACGGACTGTTCTGTAGACACACACGGACTGTTCAGTAGACACACACGGCCTGTTCAGTAGACACACACGGACGGTTCAGTAGACACACACGGACGGTTCAGTAGACACACACGGACTGTTCAGTAGACACACACGGACGTCATAACCAGTTCAGTAGACACACACGGACGTTCAGTAGACACACACGGACGTTCAGTAGACACACACGGACTGTTCAGTAGACACACACGGACTGTTCAGTAGACACACACGGACTGTTCGTAGACACACACGGACTGTTCAGTAGACACGCACGGCCTGTTCAGTAGACACACACGGACGGTTCAGTAGACACGCACGGCCTGTTCAGTAGACACACACGGACTTTCAGTAGACACACACGGCCTGTTCAGTAGACACACACGGACTGTTCAGTAGACACACACGGACTGTTCAGTAGACACGCACGCCTGTTCAGTAGACACACACGGACTGTTCAGTAGACACGCACGGCCTGTTCAGTAGACACACACGGACGGTTCAGTAGACACACACGGACTGTTCAGTAGACACACACGGACTGTTCTGTAGACACGCACAGACTGTTCAGTAGACACACACGGACTGTTCTGTAGACACACACAGACTTGGCGGGAAAGTCAAAGGGAGGAGCAGGAGCGAAAAATCGACGCCCACAGGAGATGGATTCTGCTCATCCTTTCCTTGGGACGTTCGTGGGACGTTCGTGCGACAACCAATCAGAGAGCAGCAAAGTGGTCACGGGGACATTAGCGGACTGAGCGAGCAGACTGAACATACTGTAAACAGCCAAAACAGGACCCACACCAGGCTTCACCAGAACTCAACCCAGGGTTGACAATGGGGGACTGTGTGCTTGTGAACATATGGGTTGTCATGCTCCCGTGACCTTATGCAACTGCTTCTAGTGTGTTCACCGATGCGGAAATACCGTTTCATAATATGAAAAAACTTATGCCGCACCTCCGTGAACACATACTGCTGTTATATAAAGTCACCTCCGTGAACACACACTGCTGTTATATAAAGTCACCGTGAACACATACTGCTGTTATATAAAGTCACCGTGAACACATACTGCTGTTATATAAAGTCACCGTGAACACATACTGCTGTTATATAAAGTCACCGTGAACACATACTGCTGTTATATAAAGTCACCTCCGTGAACACATACTACTGTTATATAAAGCCCGTGGAATGTCTGTGAGCAAAGACACGCTTCAAAGCTGAATATTGGAGAAGATCTGTACACAAGAAGCCGCTAGCATAGCTCTGTTAGCATCAGAGCCGGCTACTTCCGGTACTTCCGGTACTTCCGGTACTTCCGGTACTTCCGGCTCGCGTCAGGACGTTCTGGTGTGAAGACCTCTGCGTCTGAAAACTAGAGAATGTGCATCTGGGGAGCGGGGCTTCAGCGTTTCAGCGTTTGCGGTCTGAAAGCACCATTAGACAGAGGGTGCATGTCCCATGGTTGACCACTAGGGGCGCACTGAATATTTTAATGATGCTTTGATATTGTTTATTGTTTTCATTATGCTCCCGCTTGGACCCATCCTGAGAAAGCATGATGTTGGCTTTCATTTTCATGCAGACGATTGTCAAATGTATTTACCCCTGAAGGACAGTGACGGACATGATTCTGCCTCTCTCTCGGACTGTTTGGAGGATCTACAATCATGGATGTCTTTAAACTTTCTGAACCTCAACCAGGAGAAAACTGAGGTCAATGTTTTCAGCCCGAGTAGCGGCCTCTCTCCCTCTGCTGACCTGGGGTTTTAATGACTCCATGAAGCCAGCAGTGACTAATCTGGGTGTTAGCATGGACGCTAACCTGAAACTGGACCAGCAGGTTTCAAAAGTCGTCAAAGCAAACTTTTTGTCGTCAAAGCAAAAATAAATCCTGTTTTAACAAAGCAGCACTTTGAGACTGTTGTGCTTTTGTGACAACCCCGTTAGATTATTGTGATGCACTTTACTGAGGGCGGAGCCAACACGCACTTTCTCGACTGCAGCTCGTCCAGAATTCTGCAGCTCGACTTTTATCTGGAACTCGCAGATGTGAGCGTGTTACACCGGTTTTAAATCTCTGCACCGGCTTCTGTGGGTTTTAGAATTGATTTTAAAATTCTTTTATCTACTTTTAAATGTTTAAACGGTCTGGCCCCTCCTACCTCTGTGATCTTGTTCTGCCCTATGTTCCCTCTGGGGCCCTGAGGCAGATCAGCTGAGGCTGGTGGTCCCTAAGACACAGCGTGAGCTTCGTGGTGACCGAGCTTTTTCTGTTCCACGACTTTGGAATCAGTCCCATTGAGACCAGACAGGCTCAGTCTCTGCCTGTTTTAAGTCACTTCAGTTTTCACTTTTGATAATGTCTGATCTTAGGTATTATTGTTTTATATATGTATTTTTAGTCTATGTGTTTGGTTTTGTGTACAGCACTTTGGCTGAACTGCAAAGTTTTTTAAGTGCTTTTTAAATAAAGCTGGTATGGTCTGATCAGACTGGGGCCTCGGACAACGAGCAGCGAGGGCTGTAATTGCCGCTTGCGGCTTTAATGCTATGTTGTCCTATGGTTGTCCTTGATATGACTTTCGTGAGTTGGTTCCTTTGGTGCTGGTCCTGGTCCTGGTCCCAGTCCTGGTTCTGGTCCTGGTCCTGATCCTGGTCCTGGTTCTGGTCTGGTCCCAGTCCTGGTTCTGGTCCCAGTCCTGATCCTGGTCCCAGTCCTGGTTCTGGTCCTGGTCCTGATCCTGGTCCCAGTCCTGGTCCTGGTCCCAGTCCTGGTTCTGGTCCCAGTCCTGATCCTGGTCCCAGTCCTGGTTCTGGTCCTGGTCCTGATCCTGGTCCCAGTCCTGGTCCTGGTCCCAGTCCTGGTTCTGGTCCCAGTCCTGATCCTGGTCCCAGTCCTGGTTCTGGTCCTGGTCCCAGTCCTGGTTCTGGTCTGGTCTGTCGTGGGCAGACTCTTGTTATTCTTGGTCCATCAGTGACTCATCAGTGAATCAGCAGCAGCAGGTTGAAGCCGGAACATCCTCCATTCACTGAAAAGGCCTGAGTTATGAAACTAAAGCTGAGCGACGTAACTTTCACAACACTCGGTATTAAACCCATAGATCCAGCTCCTGGCTCTAAACGGATTCACATCATGTATTTATGGCCTGGTCTCTCTCTGGTCTCTCTCTGGTCTGTCTCTGGTCTCTCTCTGGTCTCTCTCTCTCTGGTCTGTCTCTGGTCTCTCTCTGGTCTCTCTCTGGTCTCTCTCTGGTCCTTCTCTGGTCTCTCTCTGGTCTCAGTCTCGGTCTCAGTCTCAGTGGGACTCACTGTGTTTAGCTCTATATTCCCTGCAGTCTGCTGCTTATCACTGATGCTGCTGTTCACACCCCCTCCCTCCCCTCCCTCCCCTCCCTCCCCTCCCTCCCCTCCCTCCCCCTCCTCCCCCCTGTGGGGGAGAGCTGTAATCAGTTCCAGAGGGAGCTCACACAGAGAAGATCCAGGAGGATTTGAAGAGACTTGTGTCAGTCCTCTGTGGTTCCAGTAGTTTGGCCCAAGAGCCGGTCTCCTCATTGGCCCCTGGGGGCCCCTCCTGCTCCAATTAATTACACTGAGTCAACAATGAGGACTGTGTGGACTCAAGGACCTGGACTCAAGGACCTGAGACTGGACTGCATGGGCTGACAGGACCTGCAGAGACTTAGTCTGCTCTTCCTCCCACCTCCTGCCGGGTCGTCCTCCCTGGTCCTCCCTGGTCCTCCCTGGTCCTCAGTGGTCCTCCCTGGTCCTCAGTGGTCCTCCCTGGTCCTCCTCCCTGGTCCTCTTCCCTGGTCCTCCTCCCTGGTCCTCCTCCCTGGTCCTCCCTGGTCCTCCCTGGTCCTCCTCCCTGGTCCTCCCTGGTCCTCCTCCCTGGTCCTCCCTGGTCCTCCTCCCTGGTCCTCCTCCCTGGTCCTCCTCCCTGGTCCTCCCTGGTCCTCCTCCCTGGTCCTCCCTGGTCCTCCCTGGTCCTCTTCCCAGGTCCTCCTCCCTGGTCCTCCCTGGTCCTCTTCCCAGGTCCTCCTCCCTGGTCCTCCCTGGTCCTCCTCCCTGGTCCTCCCTGGTCCTCCTCCCTGGTCCTCCCTGGTCCTCCTCCCTGGTCCTCCCTTGTCCTCTCACAGATTCTTGTTCTGCAGAAACTTTTAGACTTTTAAATATTTCATCACAAACTCAATATTCTACATAAACAGATCAAAGAGATTTTCTGCAGTGGAAGCTCTTTGAAACAGCCTCCTCAGCAGAGGTCTCACTCTAGTCTCTCTCTCTGGTCTCTCTCTGGTCTCTCTCTGGTCTCTCTCTGGCATCTCTCTGGTCTCTCTTTCTGGTCTCTCTCTGGTCTCTCTCTCTGGTCTCTCGCTGGTCTCTCTCTCTGGTCTCACTCTGGTCTCTCTCTCTGGTCTCTCTCTCTGGTCTCTCTCTCTGGTCTCTCTCTCTGGTCTCTCTCTCTGGTCTCACTCTGGTCTCTCTCTCTGGTCTCTCTCTGTTCTCTCTCTCTGGTCTCCCTCTGGTCTCTCTCTGGTCTCTCTCTCGTCTCTCTCTGGTCTCTCTCTCTGGTCTCTCTCTCTGGTCTCTCTCTCTGGTCTCTCTCTCTGGTCTCTCTCTGGTCTCTCTCTCTGGTCTCTCTCTCTGGTCTCTCTCTGGTCTCTCTCTGGTCTCTCTCTGGTCTCTCTCTGGTCTCTCTCTCTGGTCTCTCTGGTCTCTCTCTCTGGTCTCTCTCTGGTCTCTCTCTGGTCTCTCTCTGGTCTCTCTCTCTGGTCTCTCTGGTCTCTCTCTGGTCTCTCTCTCTGGTCTCTCTCTGGTCTCTCTCTGGTCTCTCTCTGCTCCCTCTCCGGTCTCTCTCTGGTCTCGCTCTGCTCCATCTGGTATCTTTCTGGTCTCTCTCTGGTCTCTCTCTGGTCTCTCTCTCTGGTCTCTCTCTGGTCTCTCTCTGGTCTCTCTCTCTGGTCTCTCTCTCTGCTCCCTCTCCGGTCTCTCTCTGGTCTTGCTCTGCTCCATCTGGTATCTTTCTGGTCTCTCTCTGGTTTCTCTTCCCTCTTGGTGGGCGACACATTGTTATCAGCTTTTCACATAAATAATAATGGATGTGCACATGTTACCGTGGCAACAGCACAAGAGATAGCAGGAAGACTTTTCACACACTGTTTATTAAGACACTAGAGATCAAAACCACAGTCTACAGCCTCAGTCCTGGATCTACAGCCTCAGTCCTGGGTCTACAGCCTCAGTCCTGGATCTACAGCCTCAGTCCTGGGTCTGCAGCCTCAGTCCTGGGTCTACAGCCTCAGTCCTGGATCTACAGCCTCAGTCCTGGATCTACAGCCTCAGTCCTGGGTCTACAGCCTCAGTCCTGGGTCTACAGCCTCAGTCCTGGATCTCTCTCTCTGGTTCCTGGTCCGGACTCTTCCTCTGAGACTGAACAGCTCCAGATGTGTGTGAGAAAGAGACCGGATACCCCCCTCTCCCCCCCCTCTCCTCCCCCATTCTCCCGTTCCCAGAGAAAACGGATGCTTTCACTGAGCTAAAAACAGCCGCACGAAGCCGGACATGTTTAAAGCTGAGGTCTGTAACTTTGGTGTCATAAACAACACACGTTTGGAGTTGTGTAGACTTGACGAGAGTAGACTAGAGTAGAGTAGAGTAGAGTAGAGTAGACCTCAGTCCACATCCAGGTCCATGATGACAGTTACTTGGTCTGTTTTGATGATAAAGTCAAACCCATGAGATCTGCTTTTCTCACAGTGGCGGCCATCTTACGTATGTACAGAAGCATCGTTAATATAGACGTACTGCAGCAGAGACCAGAGAGAGACCAGAGTGAGACCAGAGAGAGAGACCAGAGAGAGACCAGAGTGAGACCAGAGAGAGACCAGAGAAAGACCAGAGAGAGACCAGAGAGAGACCAGAGAGAGACCAGAGAGAGACCAGAGAGAGACCAGAGAGAAACCAGAGAGAGACCAGAGAGAGACCAGAGAGAGACCAGAGAGACCAGAGAGAGACCAGAGAGAGACCAGAGAGAGACCAGAGAAAAACCAGAGAGAGACCAGAGAGAGACCAGAGAGAGACCAGAGAGAGACCAGAGAGACCAGAGAAAGACCAGAGAGAGACCAGAGAGAGACCAGAGAGAGACCAGAGAAAGACCAGAGAGAGACCAGAGAGAGAGACCAGAGAGAGACCAGAGAGAAACCAGAGAGAGACCAGAGAGAGACCAGAGAGAGAGACCAGAGAGAGACCAGAGAGAGACCAGAGAAAGACCAGAGAGAGACCAGAGTGAGACCAGAGAGAGACCAGAGAGAAACCAGAGAGAGACCAGAGAGAGACCAGAGAGAGACCAGAGACAGACCAGAGAGAGACCAGAGTGAGACCAGAGTGAGACCAGAGTGAGACCAGAGAGAGACCAGAGAGAGACCAGAGAGAGACGAGAAAGACCAGAGAGAGACCAGAGTGAGACCAGAGTGAGACCAGAAAGAGACCAGAGAGAGACCAGAGAGAGACCAGAGAGAGACCAGAGAGAGATCAGAGAGAGACCAGAGAGAGACCAGAGTGAGACCAGAGAGAGACCAGAGAGAGACCAGGGAGAGACCAGAGAAAGACCAGAGAGAGACCAGAGTGAGACCAGAGAGAGACCAGACAGAGACCAGAGAGAAACCAGAGAGAGACCAGAAAAAGACCAGAGAGAGACCAGAGTGAGACCAGAGAGAGACCAGAGTGAGACCAGAGTGAGACCAGAGTGAGACCAGAGAGAGACTAGAGAGAGACCAGAGAGAGACCAGAGAGAGACCAGAGAAAGACCAGAGAGAGACCAGAGTGAGACCAGAGACAAGAGAGAGACCAGAGAGAGACCAGAGAGAGACCAGAGTGAGACCAGAGTGAGACCAGAGTGAGACCAGAGAGAGACTAGAGAGAGACCAGAGAGAGACCAGAGAGAGACCAGAGAAAGACCAGAGAGAGACCAGAGTGAGACCAGAGAGAGACAAGAGAGAGACCAGAGAGAGACCAGAGAAAGACCAGAGAGAGACCAGAGAGAGACCAGAGAGAGACCAGAGAGAGACCAGAGAGAGACCAGAGAGAAACCAGAGAGAGACCAGAGAGAGACCAGAGAGAGACCAGAGAGACCAGAGAGAGACCAGAGTGAGACCAGAGAGAGACCAGAGAGAGACCAGAGAGAGAGACCAGAGTGAGACCAGAGAGGGACCAGAGAGAGATCAGAGAGAGATCAGAGAGAGACCAGAGAAAGACTAGAGAAAGACTAGAGAGAGAGACCAGAGAGAGACCAGAGTGAGACCAGAGTGAGACCAGAGAACGGCCAGAGAGAGACTAGAGAGAGAGACCAGAGAAAGACCAGAGAGAGACCAGAGAGAGACCAGAGAGAGACCAGAGAGAGACCAGAGAGAGACCAGAGAGAGACCAGAGAGAGACAAGAGAGAGACCAGAGAGAGACCAGAGAAAGACCAGAGAGAGACCAGAGAGAGACCAGAGAGAGACCAGAGAGAGACCAGAGAGAGACCAGAGAAAGACCAGAGAGAGACCAGAGAGAGACCAGAGAGAGACAAGAGAGAGACCAGAGAGAGACCAGAGAAAGACCAGAGAGAGACCAGAGTGAGACCAGAGAGAGACCAGAGAGAGACCAGAGAGAGACCAGAGAGAGACCAGAGAGAAACCAGAGAGAGACCAGAGAGAGACCAGAGAGAGACCAGAGAGGGACCAGAGAGAGATCAGAGAGAGATCAGAGAGAGACCAGAGAAAGACTAGAGAAAGACTAGAGAGAGAGACCAGAGAGAGACCAGAGAGAGACCAGAGAGAGAGACCAGAGAGAGACCAGAGAGAGACCAGAGAGAGACCAGAGAGAGTATACAGTGAGGAACAAAATACAGTTCATGGTACATTGGATAATATTTTCCTGAAAGAGAATTCATTCGGGCACAGACATACAAATACACACACAAATACAAATACACACACACACACGCACACAAACACACACATAGAAATACACACACACACGCACACAAACATGCTAATCTGTGTGTCAGATGTGACTCCAGGGAGAGCAGCTTTAATAGAAGCACAGGGCCCTAACCAGCCGTGAAGGGCCCCGAGAGGCCGAGAACCTGCACACACAGCTGTTCACACACACACACACACACACACACACACACACACACACACACACACACACACACACACACACACACACACACACACACACACACACACACACACACACACACACACAGGTTTATTCAGTTATAACCGCACCAGCTGGCTCCAAACACACATGTGGTACCAGAGAGAGACCAGAGAAAGACCAGAGAGACCAGAAAGAGACCAGAAAGAGACCAGAGAGAGACCAGAGAGAGACCAGAGAGAGAGACCAGAGAGAGAGCAGAGAGAGACCAGAGAGAGAGACCAGAGAGAGACCAGAGAGAGACCAGAGAAAGACCAGAGAGACCAGAGAGAGACCAGAGAGAGACCAGAGAGAGACCAGAGAGAGAGACCAGAGAGAGACCAGAGAGAGACCAGAGAGAGAGACCAGAGAGAGCAGAGAGAGACCAGAGAGAGAGACCAGAGAGAGACCAGAGAGAGACCAGAGAAAGACCAGAGAGACCAGAAAGAGACCAGAGAGAGACCAGAGAGAGACCAGAGAGAGAGACCAGAGAGAGACCAGAGAGAGAGACCAGAGAGAGACAATGATCAATATGTAGAGAAGTCCATGATCATTTCCTACATGTACGTCTGGTCTTACCATGTGTAAACTCTGGTCCATGATCATTTCCTACATGTACGTCTGGTCTTACCATGTGTAAACTCTGGTCCATGATCATTTCCTACATGTACGTCTGGTCTTACCATGTGTAAACTCTGGTCCATGATCATCTCCTACATGTACGTCTGGTCTTACCATGTGTAAACTCTGGTCCATGATCATCTCCTACATGTACGTCTGGTCTTACCATGTGTAAACTCTGGTCCATGATCATCTCCTACATGTACGTCTGGTCTTACCATGTGTAAACTCTGGTCCATGATCATCTCCTACATGTACGTCTGGTCTTACCATGTGTAAACTCTGGTCCATGATCATCTCCTACATGTACGTCTGGTCTTACCATGTGTAAACTCTGGTCCATGATCATCTCCTACATGTACGTCTGGTCTTACCATGTGTAAACTCTGGTCCATGGTCATTTCCTACATGTACGTCTGGTCTTACCATGTGTAAACTCTGGTCCATGATCATCTCCTACATGTACGTCTGGTCTTACCATGTGTAAACTCTGGTCCATGATCATTTCCTACATGTACGTCTGGTCTTACCATGTGTAAACTCTGGTCCATGGTCATTTCCTACATGTACGTCTGGTCTTACCATGTGTAAACTCTGTCCATGTCATCTACTCTCTACATGTACGTACTCTGGTCTTACCATGTGTAAACTCTGGTCCATGGTCATTTCCTACATGTACGTCTGGTCTTACCATGTGTAAACTCTGGTCCATGATCATCTCCTACATGTACGTCTGGTCTTACCATGTGTAAACTCTGGTCCATGATCATTTCCTACGTGTACGTCTGGTCTTACCATGTGTAAACTCTGGTCCATGGTCATTTCCTACATGTACGTCTGGTCTTACCATGTGTAAACTCTGGTCCATGGTCATTTCCTACATGTACGTCTGGTCTTACCATGTGTAAACTCTGGTCCATGATCATCTCCTACATGTACGTCTGGTCTTACCATGTGTAAACTCTGGTCCATGGTCATTTCCTACATGTACGTCTGGTCTTACCATGTGTAAACTCTGGTCCATGATCATCTCCTACATGTACGTCTGGTCTTACCATGTGTAAACTCTGGTCCATGGTCATTTCCTACATGTACGTCTGGTCTTACCATGTGTAAACTCTGGTCCATGATCATCTCCTACATGTACGTCTGGTCTTACCATGTGTAAACTCTGGTCCATGATCATTTCCTACATGTACGTCTGGTCTTACCATGTGTAAACTCTGGTCCATGGTCATTTCCTACATGTACGTCTGGTCTTACCATGTGTAAACTCTGGTCCATGGTCATTTCCTACATGTACGTCTGGTCTTACCATGTGTAAACTCTGGTCCATGATCATTTCCTACATCTACGTCTGGTCTTACCATGTGTAAACTCTGGTCCATGATCATTCCTACATGTACGTCTGGTCTTACCATGTGTAAACTCTGGTCCATGTCATTTCCTACATGTACGTCTGGTCTTACCATGTGTAAACTCTGGTCCATGGTCATTTCCTACATGTACGTCTGGTCTTACCATGTGTAAACTCTGGTCCATGGTCATTTCCTACATGTACGTCTGGTCTTACCATGTGTAAACTCTGGTCCATGGTCATTTCCTACATGTACGTCTGGTCTTACCATGTGTAAACTCTGGTCCATGGTCATTTCCTACATGTACGTCTGGTCTTACCATGTGTAAACTCTGGTCCATGATCATTTCCTACATGTACGTCTGGTCTTACCATGTGTAAACTCTGGTCCATGGTCATTTCCTACATGTACGTCTGGTCTTACCATGTGTAAACTCTGGTCCATGGTCATTTCCTACATGTACGTCTGGTCTTACCATGTGTAAACTCTGGTCCATGGTCATTTCCTACATGTACGTCTGGTCTTACCATGTGTAAACTCTGGTCCATGGTCATTTCCTACATGTACGTCTGGTCTTACCATGTGTAAACTCTGGTCCATGGTCATTTCCTACATGTACGTCTGGTCTTACCATGTGTAAACTCTGGTCCATGGTCATTTCCTACATGTACGTCTGGTCTTACCATGTGTAAACTCTGGTCCATGATCATTTCCTACATGTACGTCTGGTCTTACCATGTGTAAACTCTGGTCCATGATCATCTCCTACTGTACATGTACGTCTGGTCTTACCATGTGTAAACTCTGGTCCATGATCATTTCCTACATGTACGTCTGGTCTTACCATGTGTAAACTCTGGTCCATGATCATTTCCTACATGTACGTCTGGTCTTACCATGTGTAAACTCTGGTCCATGATCATTTCCTACATGTACGTCTGGGTCTGATCCTAGTGGCTGCAGTTTCCTCGGTTGAATCCTCTCTGACCAATCAGAGAGCGGGGGAGGCGGGTGTTGTAGGTCGGTGTCGGTGACGTCAAGAGTTTGTGCTGAATTTGCTGGTTGTAGTTTGTCGGAGAATGCGATAGTAAAATAATCTGTTCTGGTTCAATCCAAATATCAAGAAACTGAAGCCGGAGCAAGAGGAATGTTTCGTAAATGTCTTTGAAGCAAATTGTTGTGGATCCGTTAGTGGCAAAGGAGATGGCTAAAGCTAGGCTAATGCTAAAGATAGGCTAAATGCTAAATGTCTCACTCACTCGGGCTCATTACATATGTCACGGTAAAACTGCAAAAGGAGTTAACCCCTCCCACTTGTTAACGGAGTCAATGGAGCAAATCTAGACCTTAGTACGAAATGAAATGAGTACGATGGTGCGGTAAGACCAGGCTGGTCCCAGTCAAATATACAAATACCATCGTATTGTATGTGTCTCCGCATTTATTGGAATGCAAAGGCACACACTGTGGAGGATGGATGCCTTTTGCTTTTGCCGGAACCAAGTCATGTCAGACCTGAGGATAAACTTCTTCCTGATCCGTCACATAGTCCTCATGTCCTCCACAGAATCAGACCTAATTATTCAGCCACAGCAGAAAACAGAGTTAGCATCACTGCACTCACAGATCGACGCTCCTCGTTAGCCTCTTCTTTCGTGGGAATAACACAGGTTTCCAGATCAGCTTTGTCCAGGGTCGTGGCACCTGTAGTTCTGGAACAGTCTTTGGTGAAGTGTCACTCGCAGAGAAAACAGATTCGTAGATTTCAGATTCAGGCTGGACTTCAGGATCCATGTTCCCCAAGCATGGATCTATAATAATAACTGGATAGAGTATTACTCGCTCACAGCTGTCCCACCCATGGCCACAGGGGGCGCTGTGGAACTGCAGACTAAATTCACGAGGGCTACCCAGAAAAAAGTCCCATAGAACTCAATGTAAACTAAAACAGCTCGACCTCAGCTGACAGAGAACCTGACAGAGAACCTACAGAGAACCTGACAGAGAACCTGACAGAGAACCTGACAGAGAACCTGAGAGAGAACCTGACAGAGAACCTGACAGAGAACCTGACAGAGAACCTGAGAGAGAACCTGACAGAGAACCTGACAGAGAACATACAGAGAACCTGACAGAGAACCTGACAGAGAACATACAGAGAACCTGACAGAGAACCTGACAGAGAACTTGCAGCTTTCATAAAGGTCGGATTTTGTGGGGATTTTAATGTCCCTTGTCATCCTGAACTTTTTTTCTTCTTAAATCCTTCTGTTTTCTTTAAATCCACACTTTACTGCCACAAACTCTGCTTGTTTCCTTCCCGCTCTGATCAGCTCTGATTGGTCAGAGCGTGGCCGGGCCCCTCTGTGCACGTGCACGAGAGCCACACGTGTATTTGGTACAAAGCATCATGGGAGCTCGTCCACTGCACAGAACCGGAAGGACCAGACGATGCCCAAATATGGGAGAGTTCTGCTAATCTCTAGGTCCTCCTGTAAGTCCCATAAACTACTGAGCACAAGCCATTCATTTGAACAGGACGCCATCTTGGATCACTGGGGCTTGGACACATGTCACACAATGCTAACACTTAAGTCACATGATGCTAACTTTTTAGTCACATGATGCTTGCACAAAAAGACTATGGGTGGTGTATGCGGGACAAAACTAATATCTACAGTCTATGGATCTGTTTCTGTTTCTCCCAGCTGTCAATCACCCACTGGAGGCGGGTTCATCACGTCACAAATGAAATCGAGTAATTTTTCTGGGTTATGTGTATATATACAGTACATGGGTTATGTATATATGAGTAATGTATATATATGGATTATTTATATGGGTCATGTATATATATATATGGATTATGTATATACGGGACCTTTAAAGTCGACACATGCTCCTGAGACAAACACTGCATGTTTCTCTCTGTTGGACAAACTCAACTGTGGACCCCGGCTCAGAGGGCTGTCACAGGGGCCCCTCACTGCCCAGGCCCTCTCTCTGGGGCCCCTCACTGCCTGCGGCGTTTGGCACCACGGCACAGGACCCACCTCCACCACAGGAATGAGCAGGGAGTGATTCATGAGCTCATCTGCATAATGGGATTAATAGGAGCTGTGTGTGAGGCTGCGCCGGTTTGTGTGACGTGTGGGGACTAAGGGCTTTGTGTAAAAGAATGAGTTTGGATTTATACACAAACACTAAAGATATGTGTGAAGTATGTCTAATCTGCTATAACCTCCCTCCCTCTGGTCTCTCTCTGGTCTCTCTCTGGTCTCTCTCTGGTCTCTCTCTGGTCTCTCTCTGGTGTCTCTCTGGTCTCTCTCTGGTCTCTCTCTGGTCTCTCTCTGGTCTCTCTTTCTGGTCTCTCTCTCTGGTCTCTCTCTGGTCTCTCTCTGGTCTCTCTCTGGTCTCTCTCTCTGGTCTCTCTCTCTGGTCTCTCTCTGGTCTCTCTGGTCTCTCTCAGCTTTAAAGAACCTGGAGAGTGATCCTCGTTAACTTCTCATCTTTTAATTGAAAAACGTTGTCTCAGCAGCAGATACACACACACACACACACACACACACACACACACACACACACACACACACACACACACACACACACACACACACACACACACACACACACACACACACACACACACACACACACACACACACACACACACACACACACACACACACACACACACACACACACACACACACACACACACACACACACACACACACACACACACACACACACACACACACACACACACACACACACACACACACACACACACACACACACACACACACACACACACACACACACACACACACACACACTCCTTATCTCCTCCTTAATCCTGTTGAGCGCGGATATTTTTCAAAGCTCTGAATGTGAGATTAATCTCCTCCTCATCATCAGGAGACCAAGGAGGAGAACCACCTCCTCATCAGCAGGAGACCAAGGAGAACCATCTCCTTATCAGCAGGACACCAAGGAGAACCACCTCCTCATCAACAGGAGACCAAGGAGGAGAACCACCTCCTCATCAGCAGGAGACCAAGGAGAACCATCTCCTTATCAGCAGGACACCAAGGAGAACCACCTCCTCATCAACAGGAGACCAAGGAGGAGAACCACCTCCTCATCAGCAGGAGGAGACCAAGGAGGATAACCACCTCCTTATCAGCAGGAGACCAAGGAGAACCATCTCCTTATCAGCAGGACACCAAGGAGAACCACCTCCTCATCAGCAGGAGACCAAGGAGGAGAACCACCTCCTCATCAGCAGGAGACCAAGGAGGAGAACTACCTTCTCATCAGCAGGATACCAAGGAGGAGAACCACCTCCTCATCAGCAGGAGGCCAAGGAGGAGAACCACCTCCTCATCAGCAGGAGACCAAGGAGGAGAACCACCTCCTCATCAGCAGGAGGAGAACCACCTCCTTATCAGCAGGAGACCAAGGAGGAGAACCACCTCCTCATCAGCAGAAGACCAAGGAGGAGAACCACCTCCTCATCAGCAGGAGGAGAACCACCTCCTTATCAGCAGGAGACCAAGGAGAACCATCTCCTCATCAGCAGGAGACCAAGGAGAACCACCTCCTCATCAACAGGAGACCAAGGAGGAGAACCACCTCCTCATCAGCAGGAGACCAAGGAGAACCATCTCCTTATCAGCAGGACACCAAGGAGAACCACCTCCTCATCAACAGGAGACCAAGGAGGAGAACCACCTCCTCATCAGCAGGAGGAGACCAAGGAGGATAACCACCTCCTTATCAGCAGGAGACCAAGGAGAACCATCTCCTTATCAGCAGGACACCAAGGAGAACCACCTCCTCATCAGCAGGAGACCAAGGAGGAGAACCACCTCCTCATCAGCAGGAGACCAAGGAGGAGAACTACCTTCTCATCAGCAGGATACCAAGGAGGAGAACCACCTCCTCATCAGCAGGAGGCCAAGGAGGAGAACCACCTCCTCAACAGCAGGAGACCAAGGAGGAGAACCACCTCCTCATCAGCAGGAGGAGAACCACCTCCTTATCAGCAGGAGACCAAGGAGGAGAACCACCTCCTCATCAGCAGGAGACCAAGGAGGAGAACCACCTCCTCATCAGCAGGAGGAGAACCACCTCCTTATCAGCAGGAGACCAAGGAGAACCATCTCCTCATCAGCAGGAGACCAAGCAGAACCACCTCCTCATCAACAGGAGACCAAGGAGGAGAACCACCTCCTCATCAGCAGGAGGAGACCAAGGAGGAGAACCACCTCCTTATCAGCAGGAGACCAAGGAGAACCATCTCCTTATCAGCAGGAGACCAAGGAGAACCACCTCCTCATCAGCAGGAGACCAAGGAGGAGAACCACTTCCTCATCAGCAGGAGACCAAGGAGGAGAACCAACTCCTCATCAGCAGGAGACCAAGGAAGAGAACCACCTCCTCATCAGCAGGAGACCAAGGAGGAGAACCAACTCCTCATCAGCAGGAGACCAAGGAAGAGAACCACCTCCTCATCAGCAGGAGGAGACCAAGGAGAACCACCTCCTCATCAGCAGGAGACCAAGGAGAACCATCTCCTCATCAGCAGGAGACCAAGGAGGAGAACCACCTCCTCATCAGCAGGAGACCAAGGAGGAGAACCACCTCCTCATCAGCAGGAGTCCAAGGAGGAGAACTACCTCCTCATCAGCAGGAGACCAAGGAGGAGAACCACCTCCTCATCAGCAGGAGACCAAGGAGGAGAACTACCTCCTCATCAGCAAGAGACCAAGGAGGAGAACCACCTCCTCATCAGCAGGAGACCAAGGAGGAGAACCACCTCCTCATCAGCAGGAGGCCAAGGAGGAGAACCACCTCCTCATCAGCAGGAGACCAAGGAGGAGAACTACCTCCTCATCAGCAGGAGACCAAGGAGGAGAACCACCTCCTCATCAGCAGGAGACCAAGGAGGAGAACTACCTCCTCATCAGCAGGAGACCAAGGAGGAGAACCACCTCCTCATCAGCAGGAGGCCAAGGAGGAGAACCACCTCCTCATCAGCAGGAGGCCAAGGAGAACCACCTCCTCAGGAGGCTCTACCATCTTGTAAAGTGATGTCTGCTGCAGCATCATAGAGGGACAGAAGAAGCTGGAACATCAGGAAGTCCGGCTCAGTCCTGGACACAGTGCTGCAGGACAAACATCTATGTGGACCATGTCGCCCCCTGCAGGACACTGCTCTGGAGAGTAGCTCCAGCGACAGACTGATCTACCCTCACCGTGAAAGAAAGGTTCTGCAGGTCTTTCATTCCTGCTGCTGTCAGACTGTACAACGAACAATGAGGACTAGCGATCATCTGACCTCACGTGTTGTGCAACTGTGACCCTCTCTGGTCTCTCTCTGGTCTCAGGTCTTGCTGGCCTCTCTGGTCTCTTTGGTCTCTCTCAGGTCTTGCTGGCCTCTCTGGTCTCTTTGGTCTCTCTCAGGTCTTGCTGGTCTCCCTCTGGTTTCTCATATCTTGCTGGTCTCTCAGGTCTTGCTGGTCTCTCAGGCCTTGCTGGTCTCTCTCTGGTCTCTTAGGTCTTGCTGGTCTCTCTGGTCTCTCTGGTCTTGTTGGTATTGCTGGTCTCTCAGGTCTCTCTGGTCTTTCTGGTCTCTCTGGTCTCCTCTGGTCTCCTCTGGTCTCCTCTGGTCTCCCGCTGTGGAGAGAGTCCTGTAATGAGTCTCAGAGTAGTTAGGACCATGGGGCAGGTTTGGGCAGGTCTGGTTCACACTGAAAACAGAGCAACTTTTCTCTCTTTCCTCAAGCACTGCTCCTCATGGTCACAGACCTGCAGCTGTGTTTGGATCCATCCAGGCTGACATCAGAGACATGTAGCTCCGCCCCTTCTGTAGCTCCGCCCCCTCTGTCTCAGTGATGCTTTTATTGCTGCTTTTACGACGCTCAGATGAAGAGAGCTGTAAATGTGGTTTTTACCTGATTAAAGGAGATGTCCTCCGCTCAGCCAATCATAAGAGAGAGACCTCTCTCTGGTCTCTCTCTGGTCTGTCTCTGGTCTGTCTCTGGTCTGTCTCTGGTCTGTCTCTGGTCTCTCTCTGGTCTCTCTCTGGTCTCTCTCTGGTCTCTCTCTGGTCTCTCTCTGGTCTCTCTCGCTGGTCTCTCTCTCTGGCCTCTCTCTGGTCTCTCTCGCTGGTCTCTCTCGCTGGTCTCTCTCTGGTCTCTCTCGCTGGTCTCTCTCTGGTCTCTCGCTCTGGCCTCTCTCTGGTCTCTCTCTCTGGTCTCTCTCTCTGGTCTCTCTCTGGTCTCTCTTGCTGGTCTCTCTCGCTGGTCTCTCTCTCTGGTCTCTCGCTCTGGTCTCTCTCGCTGGTCTCTCTCTGGTTAAATCACTCCTCCTGCGGCTGCACATGGACAATTCTAATCCTGGTATTGTCCAATCAGAGCAGAAGTACCAGGAGAGGCAGAGGGACCAGGAGAGGCAGAGCACAGGGACCAGGAGAGGCAGAGCAGAGGGACCAGGAGAGGCAGAGCAGAGGGACCAGGAGAGGCAGAGCACAGGGACCAGGAGAGGCAAAGGGACCAGGTGAGGCAGAGCACAGGGACCAGGAGAGGCAGAGGGACCAGGTGAGGCAGAGCACAGGGACCAGGAGAGGCAGAGGGACCAGGTGAGGCAGAGCAGGGACCAGGAGAGGCATGAGAGCTGACGAGACGCAGCTACAGTCTGATTCCAGCGCTGTGTGTTTTAATAAATCATTCGTCTGGACATGAATAAGTGATGCAGCTGCACCCTGGGGGGAGGGAGAGGGGGAGACGGGGGAGGGAGAGGGGGAGACGGGGGAGGGAGGGAGAGGGGGAGACGGGGGAGGGAGAGGGGGGAGCAGAGGAGGGAGACGGGGGAGGGAGAGAGGGAGCTCTAAAGCCTTCGTCAGCTGTCACACTGTCATGTTCAGATCAAAGTGCAGCCTGTGAGTGAGAATGTGAGAAGAAGAGTCCAGGAGGAAAAGAGAGGCAGGAGAGACCAGAACGAGACCAGAGAGAGACCAGAACGAGACCAGAGAGAGACCAGAACGAGACCAGAGAGAGACCTGAGAGAGACCAGAGAGAGACCTGAGAGAGACCTGAAAGAGACCTGAGAGACACCAGAGAGGGACCAGAGACAGACCAGAGAGAGAGAGACCAGAGAGAGACCAGTGAGAGACCACACAGAGACCAGAGAGAGACCAGAGAGAGACCTGAGAGAGCCCCGAGAGAGAGACCAGAGAGAGACCAGAGAGAGACCAGAGAGAGACCAGAGAGAGACCTGAGAGAGAGAGACCAGAGAGAGAGAGACCGGAGAGAGACCGGAGAGAGACCGGAGCGAGACCAGAGAGAGACCAGTCTCTCTCTGGTCTCTGGCTGTAGTTCAGGTCCATGTCCCTCTCTGGTCCCTCTCTGGTCCCTCTCTGGTCCCTCTCTGGTCCCTCTCTGGTCTCTCTCTGGTCCCTCTCTGGTCCCTTTCTGGTCCCTCTTTGGTCTCTCTCTGGTCCCTCTCTGGTCCCTCTCTGGTCTCTCTCTGGTCTCTCTCTGGTCCCTCTCTGGTCTCTCTCTGGTCTCTGGTCTCTGGCTGTAGTTCAGGTCCATGTCTCTCTGGTTGTACCTCAGACTCGGGACAAAGACTGTTCTCTCAGGTCGTCCGTCACAGGTTGCTGTGACAGGGCCTTTCACATGTGGGGTCCATGAAGCAGGGACCCCTAGAGAGACCCACAAAGGCCTCTGAGTTTGGGGCCCCTGAAGCAGAGACCCACAGAGAGACCGTCACTAGACCCACAAAGACCCTGAGTCTGAGGCCGCGATGTGGGGTCCGGCCGCGGTCCCATCCGTCTGAGGCCAGTGACAACTCTGTCCCTTTGTCTCACAGGCTAAAAGGAGCAACATGGTCTCTCTGGTCTCTTTCTGGTCTCCCTCTGGTCTCTCTCTGGTCTCTCCCTGGTCTCTCTCTGGTCTCTCTCTGGTCTCCCTCTGGTCTCTCTCTGGTCTTTCTGGTCTCTCGGATGGTCTCCCTCTGGTCTCTCTCTGGTCTTTCTGGTCTCTCTCTGGTCTCCCTCTGGTCTCCCCCTGGTCTCTCTCTGGTCTCTCTCTGGTCTCTCTCTGGTCTCTCTGGTCTCTTTCTGGTCTCTCTCTGGAATCTCTCCAGTCTCCCTCTGGTCTCTCTCTGGTCTCTCTCTGGTCTCTCTCTGGTCTCTTTCTGGTCTCTCTCTGGAATCTCTCCAGTCTCCCTCTGGTCTCTCTCTGGTCTCTCTCTGATCTCTCTCTGATCTCCCTCTGGTCTCTCTCTGGTCTCTCTCTGGTCTCTCTCTGGTCTCTCTCTGGTCTCTCTCTGGTCTCTCTCTGGTCTTTCTGGTCTCTCTCTGGTCTCCCTCTGGTCTCTCTCTGGTCTTTCTGGTCTCTCTCTGGTCTCCCTCTGGTCTCTCTCTGGTCTCTCTCTGGTCTTTCTGGTCTCCCTCTGGTCTCTCTCTGGTCTCTCTCTGATCTCTCTCTGATCTCCCTCTGGTCTCTCTCTGGTCTCTCTCTGGTCTCTCTCTGGTCTCTCTGGTCTCTCTCTGGTCTCTCTATGGTCTCTTTCTTGTCTCTCTGGTCTCTCTCTGGTCTCCCTCTGGTTTCTCTCTGGTCTTGCTGGTCTCTCTTTGGTCTCCCTCTGGTCTCTCTCTGGTCTCTCTCTGATCTCTCTCTGATCTCCCTCTGGTCTCTCTCTGGTCTCTCTCTGGTCTCCCTCTGGTCTCTCTCTGGTCTCCCTCTGGTCTCTCTCTGGTCTCTCTGGTCTCTCTGGTCTCTTTCTGGTCTCTCTCTGGAATCTCTCCAGTCTCTCTCTGGTCTCCCTCTGGTCTCTCTCCAGTCTCTCTCTGAACTCTCTCTGGTCTCTCTCTGGTCTCTCTCTGGTCTCTTTCTGGTCTCTCTCTGGTCTCTCTCTGGTCTCCCTCTGGTCTCTCTCTGGTCTCTCTCTGATCTCTCTCTGATCTCTCTCTGGTCTCTCTCTGGTCTCTCTCTGGTCTCTCTCTGGTCTCTCTCTGGTCTCTCTGTTCTCTCTCTGGTCTCTTTCTGGTCTCTCTCTGGTCTCTCTATGGTCTCTTTCTTGTCTCTCTGGTCTCTCTCTGGTCTCCCTCTGGTCTCTCTCTGGTCTCTCTCTGGAATCTCTCTGGTCTCTCTCTGGTCTCTCTCTGGTCTCTCTCTGGTCTCTCTCTGGAATCTCTCTGGTCTCTCTCTGGTCTCTTTCTGGTCTCTCTCTGGTCTCTCTATGGTCTCTTTCTTGTCTCTCTGGTCTCTCTCTGATCTTCCTCTGGTCTCCCTCTGGTCTGTCTCTGGTCTCCCTCTGGTCTCTCTCTGGTCTCTCTCTGATCTCTCTCTGATCTCCCTCTGGTCTCTCTCTGGTCTCTCTCTGGTCTCCCTCTGGTCTCTCTCTGGTCTCCCTCTGGTCAGTCTCTGGTCTCCCTCTGGTCTCCCTCTGGTCTCTGTCCGGTCTCTCTCTCGTCTCTCTGGTCTATCTCTGGTCTCCCTCTGGTCTTCCTCTGGTCAGTCTCTGGTCTCCCTCTGGTCTCCCTCTGGTCTCTGTCCGGTCTCTCTCTCGTCTCTCTGGTCTCTCTCTGGTCTCCCTCTGGTCTCTCTCTGGTCTCCCTCTGGTCTCTGTCCGGTCTCTCTCTCGTCTCTCTGGTCTCCCTCTGGTCTCTCTCTGAACTCTCTCTGGTCTCCCTCTGGTCTCTCTCTGGTCTCTCTCTGGTCTCTCTCTGGTCTCCCTCTGGTCTCCCTCTGGTCTCTCTCTGGTCTCCCTCTGGTCTCTGTCCGGTCTCTCTCTCGTCTCTCTGGTCTCCCTCTGGTCTCTCTCTGAACTCTCTCTGGTCTCCCTCTGGTCTCTCTCTGGTCTCTCTCTGGTCTCTCTCTGGTCTCTCTCTGGTCTCTCTCTGGTCTCTCTCTGGTCTCTCTCTGGTCTCTCTCTGGTCTCTCTCTGGTCTCTCTCTGGTCTCTCTGGTCTCTCTGGTCTCTCTGGTCTCTCTGGTCTCCCTCTGGTCTCTGTCCGGTCTCTCTCTCGTCTCTCTGGTCTCTCTCTGGTCTCTCTCTGGTCTCTCTCTGGTCTCTCTCTGGTCTCTCTCTGGTCTCTCTCTGGTCTCTCTCTGGTCTCTCTCTGGTCTCTCTCTGGTCTCTCTCTGGTCTCTCTCTGGTCTCTCTCTGGTCTCTCTCTGGTCTCTTTCTGGTCTCTCTCTGGTCTCTCTCTGGTCTCTCTCTGGTCTCTCTGGTCTCTCTGGTCTCTCTGGTCTCCCTCTGGTCTCTGTCCGGTCTCTCTCTCGTCTCTCTGGTCTCCCTCTGGTCTCTCTCTGAACTCTCTCTGGTCTCCCTCTGGTCTCTCTCTGGTCTCTCTCTGGTCTCTCTCTGGTCTCTCTCTGGTCTCTCTCTGGTCTCTCTCTGGTCTCTCTCTGGTCTCTCTCTGGTCTCTCTCTGGTCTCTCTCTGGTCTCTCTCTGGTCTCTCTCTGGTCTCTCTCTGGTCTCTCTCTGGTCTCTCTGGTCTCTCTGGTCTCCCTCTGGTCTCTGTCCGGTCTCTCTCTCGTCTCTCTGGTCTCCCTCTGGTCTCTCTCTGAACTCTCTCTGGTCTCCCTCTGGTCTCTCTCTGGTCTCTCTCTGGTCTCTCTCTGGTCTCCCTCTGGTCTCCCTCTGGTCTCTCTCTGGTCTCCCTCTGGTCTCTGTCCGGTCTCTCTCTCGTCTCTCTGGTCTCCCTCTGGTCTCTCTCTGAACTCTCTCTGGTCTCCCTCTGGTCTCTCTCTGGTCTCTCTCTGGTCTCTCTCTGGTCTCTCTCTGGTCTCTCTCTGGTCTCTCTCTGGTCTCTCTCTGGTCTCTCTCTGGTCTCTCTCTGGTCTCTCTCTGGTCTCTCTCTGGTCTCTCTGGTCTCTCTGGTCTCTCTGGTCTCTCTGGTCTCCCTCTGGTCTCTGTCCGGTCTCTCTCTCGTCTCTCTGGTCTCTCTCTGGTCTCTCTCTGGTCTCTCTTGGTCTCTCTCTGGTCTCTCTCTGGTCTCTCTCTGGTCTCTCTCTGGTCTCTCTCTGGTCTCTCTCTGGTCTCTCTCTGGTCTCTTTCTGGTCTCTCTCTGGTCTCTCTCTGGTCTCTCTCTGGTCTCTCTGGTCTCTCTCTGGTCTCTCTCTGGTCTCTGTCTGGTCTCCCTCTGGTCTCCCTCTGGTCTCTCTCTGGTCTCCCTCTGGTCTCTCTCTGGTCTCTCTCTGGTCTCTCTCTGGTCTCTCTCTGGTCTCTCTCTGGTCTCTCTCTGGTCTCTCTCTGGTCTCTCTCTGGTCTCTCTCTGGTCTCTCTCTGGTCTCTCTCTGGTCTCTCTCTGGTCTCTCTCTGGTCTCTCTCTGGTCTCTCTCTGGTCTCTCTCTGGTCTCTCTCTGGTCTCTCTGGTCTCCCTCTGGTCTCTGTCCGGTCTCTCTCTCGTCTCTCTGGTCTCTCCTTCTTCTTCACACTGACAAATTACTAATGTTCAAAGACAATGGCGAAGTCAGGGCCCGATGGTGAGGGGGCGGAGCCTACACACTGAGCCACAGAAGAAGAAGAAGAAGAGTGACTAAAGCCTTCTGCTGCATCTGCCCTGCCAAACACACACACACTCACACACACACACATGCACACACACACACACACACACACACACACACACACGCACGCACACACACGCACGCACGCACACACAACAGAGTCATTCTACTGTGGATGAAGTGTCTTGCCTAAGGACACAGCCACATTTCGGCACTTTACAGCCGCAGCCGCCCCACTGTGGCACCTGGGGTTTCCAAAAGTCTCCCATCACAGCACTGACCAGGCTTTTCCATGTTTAGGTTCAGCGCTGGTGAAACCACACTGCTCCTCCTGGATCCGAGATTTGACCATCGGCCGTAACCTCCTCTCCAGTACCTTGGAGTAGACCTTACCGGGGAGGCTGAGGAGTGTGATCCCACGATAATTGGAACACACCCTCCGATCCCCCTTCTTGTAGAGAGGGACCACCACCCCGGTCTGCCACTCCATTGGCACTGCCCCCGATCGCCACGCGATGTTGCAGAGACGTGTCAGCCAAGACAGTCCTACAACATCCAGAGACTTTAGATAATCAGGGCGGATCTCATCCACACCCGGAGCCTTGCCACCATGGAGGCTACCAACCACCTTGGTGACCTCAGCCAGGGAGATGGAAGTATCCGCCCCAACATCCTCAGCCTCTGCCTCTGTAACAGAGGACGTGACGGGGGGATTGAGGAGAACCTCAAAGCATTCCTTCCACCGCCCGACAATATCCCCAGTCGAGGTCAGCAGCTCTCCACCCGCACCGTACATGGTGCTGGCAAAGAACTGCTTCCCCCTCCTGAGACGCCGGATGGTTTGCCAGAATCTCTTCGAGGCCGACCGATAGTCATGCTCCATGGACTCTCCAAACTCCTCCCAGTCCCGGGTTTTTGCCTCTGCAACAGCCCGGGCCGCGGCACGCTTGACCTGCCGGTACTGGACAGCTGCCTCAGGAGTCCCCCGAACCATCATGGCTCGATAGGACTCCTTCTTCAGCCTGACAGCATCCCTTACTGCAGGTGTCCACCACCGGGTTCGGGGGTTGCCGCCGGGACCAGCACCAGAGACCTTGCGACCACAACTACGAGCCGCCGCATCGGCGATTGAGGCAGAGAACATGGTCCACTCGGACTCCATGTCCCCCTCCTCCGCCGGGACCTGGGAGAAACTCTCCCGGAGGTGTGAGTTGAAAGTCCGTCTGACAGGGGTCTCAGCGAGACGTTCCCAGCAGACCCTCACTATACGCTTGGGTCTGCCAGGTCTGACCGGCTTCTTCCCCTGCCAGTGGATCCAACTCACGACCAGGTGATGATCGGTTGACAGCTCCGCCCCTCTCTTTACCCGAGTGTCCGAGACACGCGGTTCGCATTGCCGGCAGTAAGTCAGACCTGTTCCCGGTGAATGTTGGCCTCCGACAGGGCTGCCCTTTGTCACCGGTTCTGTTCACTGTATTTATGGACAGAATATCTAGGCGCAGCCAGGGGTCGGAGGGGTCCGGTTCGGAGACCACAGGATTTCATCTCTGCTGTTTGCAGACGATGTTGTCCTGTTGGCTCCAACGAACCAGGACCTGCAGCATGCACTGGGACGGTTTGCAGCCGAGTGTGAAGCGGCTGGGATGAGAATCAGCACCTCCAAATCCGAGGCCATGGTGCTCGACCGGAAAAAGGTGCCTTGCCCTCTGCAGGTGGGTGGAGAGGTCCTTCCTCAAGTGGAGGAGTTCAAGTATCTCGGGGTCTTGTTCACGAGTGAGGGAAGAATGGAGCGTGAGATTGACAGGCGGATCGGTGCAGCGTGCGCAGTTATGCGGTCGCTGTATCGGACCGTTGTGGTGAAGAGGGAGCTGAGCCGAAAGGCAAAGCTCTCGATTTACCGGTCAATCTTCGTTCCCTCCCTCACCTATGGTCATGAGCTTTGGGTAATGACCGAAAGAACGAGATCGCGGATACAAGCGGTCGAAATGAGCTTCCTCCGCAGAGTGGCTGGGCGCTCCCTTAGAGATAGGGTGAGGAGCTCAGTCACACGGGAGGAGCTCGGAGTAGAACCGCTGCTTCTCCACGTCGAGAGGAACCAGTTGAGGTGGCTCGGGCATCTGTTCCGGATGCCTCCTGGACGCCTCCCTGGGGAGGTGTTCCGGGCACGTCCCACCGGGAGGAGGCCCCGCGGAAGACCCAGGACACGCTGGAGGGACTATGTCTCTCAGCTGGCCTGGGAACGCCTTGGGGTCCCCCCGGACGAGCTGGAGGAAGTGTGTGTGGATAGGGAAGTCTGGGCGTCTCTGCTTAGACTGCTGCCCCCGCGACCCGGCAACGGATAAAGCGGAAGAAAATGGATGGATGGATGGAGGTTCAGGGCTGACAGGCTCTGGCTTTCACCTGCAGGAATTGTTATATACAGAGACATGTATACTGAGACATGTATACTGAGACATGTATACAGAGACATGTATACAGAGGCATGTGTAATGGTCGAGACTATGAATTTGGAGGTTTGGTCTAATTAAGTAGAAATATTACCAGCAACGCCACCCAGTATATGGGAACTGGGACCCGTTAAAGATAAATTGGAAAAGGCACATAGGTTCGTGGACTGACGTGGACAGGAGGCAAGGTAGTACAAAATACAATTTATTTGACCATTTTAAAAAGGACAATTTCATTCCACGACGCCGGACTCTCCACTCTCACTGTAAAATGTAAACTCAGTGTTATCGATTGGCCTCACTAATAAGCCATTGTTCCAACCAGCAGCAGCAGTCCCCTAGAGTTCCAGCACGTTCTCGGCCCAAGCGCCTCCAAGCGCCTCCGTGGCCCCGCACTGAGGGGAGCCCGATGGATGTGGGCCTGTACCCGAGGAGCTTGAATAGCCCGTGATGCAGCAGCGAGGGTGTCGTGTTTCTCCGGGTACCAGAAGGGGAGACTCGCTCAGAAATGTAGCTCTCCAAGGAGCCCGCACATAGGTCACCAGGAGCCAGAGGCCCAAGATGCGCACACACGAGCCCGGTATTACAAGTGGACTGTGTATGCGGTAACGGGTGCCTGCCCGCGGCTCTAAGGAAAACAAACAGAGCAGAGCGCTGCACCTGCGGAGGGGTTGCGCAATAACCGCGCTCTGTCCCCACTCCACGGCTGTGCCGGGATCACAGACAATCGAGACGCAGATTACAATTACAATACAATACAATACAATTTATTCTTGTATAGCCCTAGGTCACAACAGAAGTCATCTCAGAGACTTAACAAAACCATTGAAATCACCAACACAGGTCAGAGAATCAACAGTTAAAACACATGAAGAATACAGTATAAAGCACACACAGAAGAAAATGTCCATACATGTTGTAGAATGCTAAAGTGTCCTGATCATCACCAATCCTTTCTGTTGGACACTAACTGTCCAACAAGACCCTCCTGCATCCACAAGGAACAACTCTTAAAAAACCCAGTGGGAAAAAGTGAGAAACCTTGGAGGAGAACTAGGGAAACCCACAGGGAGGGAGACCCATATGAGAAAGGGATCCGCTCCTCCGGACGGACAGACTAATGATCCAGGACCTAAGCTAGCTACAGAACGTGGACCAGTGGACGCTGAACGTGGACAGGTCCGGTGCAGGACTGAAGCACTCCCAGGCGGGTCGGGCGGGGCAGTCCGCAGGTGTAGATGGAAGAGGCCAGGCTCAGAGATCCCGTCATCGTACCATGAAACAGACAATGGGACAACGGGTGAATAGCAATGAACAAACTACAGTCAGAATCCTAAAAATGCTAAACAGATAAAGTAGGAAGGAGGAGAGGATAGTGCTCAAGTTACCATACTTCTCCCAGCAAACTGACTCCCTATGCAGCTTGACTAACACTCTGAGGAGTTTAACCTTCTCCGAGTCTTACCTTCCTAGCCATATGCTAAACTAAAGAGGACTGTTTTAAACCTAGCCTTGAATAAAGAATAACATACAGCATAATATATAACATAATATACAACATAACACAATACATTATTGAATAATATATAACATAATATATAACATAATACAGCATATATATATAATATATACACCATATGTTATATATTACCTAATTATATGCTAAATTAAAGTAAAGTGCTTTAAGCCTGGCCTTGAATGTGGAGACCGTATCTGCTTCCTTAACATAAATGGGAAGCTGATTCCACAGTAAAGGAGCTTGGTAGCTAAATGCTCTGCCACCAACAGTGACCTTTGAGACCTTAGGGACCACCAGACGTCTGGCGTTTTGTGAGCGCAACGCTCGACTTGGTTGATACGACACTAACGTGTCTTGGAGATAAGAAGGAGCCAAGCCATTTATGGCTTTATATGTTAAGAGTAGGATTTTAAACTTTATTCTGTACTCCACAGGGAGCCAGTGGAGTGATTTTAAACACCGGAGTTATGTGCTCCCTCCTTTTGGTACCTGTTAAGATCCTAGCTGCTGTATTCTGAACGAGCTGGAAGCTCTTCAAAGAGGCTTTAGGGCACGCTGCCAGTAAAGCGTTACAGTAGTCGAGCCTTGAGGTGACAAACGCGTGAATGAGTTTTTCCGCGTCACTTTTAGGAAGGAAATTCCTAATTTTAGCGATGTTCCGTAAGTGGAAGTACGCCGTTTTAGTTGCTTGGCTTATATAAGCCTTGAAGGAGAGTTCTTGGTCAAAAATGACTCCAAGATTCCTCACAGTGTTACTGGGTATTATACTGACATTATCGAGAGTAACCATCTGGTTAGTGAGGGAGTCACGCAGGCGCTTCGGACCGAGTAGGATCACTTCTGTCTTCTCCGGGTTGAGAAGTAGGAAGTTAAGAGTCATCCACATTTTAAGGTCCTTTATGCAGGCACTGAGCTTTTCTAGCTGATCTGTCTGATTTGGCTTCATCGACAGATAAAGCTGTGTGTCATCTGCATAGCAGTGGAAATTAATTCCATGCTTTTTAATAATGTTTCCCAGTGGCAGCATGTAGAGAGTAAAAAGAATCGGTCCGAGTACCGAACCCTGCGGCACACCGAATTCCACTCCAGAATAAGGCGACGAGTCCTGATTCACATTGACGAAGTGATATCGATCTGATAAATAGGATTTAAACCAGCCAAGGGCTGTTCCTCTAAGACCTATATCACATTCTAGCCTCTGCAGTAGAATGCTGTGGTCTATTGTGTCAAATGCAGCACTAAGGTCCAGTAGGACCAGCACTGACACTTGTCCATTATCGGCAGCTAGTAGTAAGTCATTTGTGACTTTGACTAGTGCCGTTTCAGTGCTATGATGAGCTCTGAATCCAGATTGAAAGACTTCAAACATATCATTTTCCTGCAGGTGGCA
Organism: Knipowitschia caucasica; assembly: GCA_964034765.1. NCBI lineage: Eukaryota > Metazoa > Chordata > Actinopteri > Gobiiformes > Gobiidae > Knipowitschia > Knipowitschia caucasica. Next base: position 43,669,777 of record OZ035827.1, on the reverse strand, counting down.
GCGGAGCTGCTCAGCTATAAGTTTTTCCAGGATTTTAGATATAAAAGTGAGGTTCGAGATCGGTCTGTAGTTTGTAAGTATTTCTGGGTCCAGGTTTGTTTTCTTCAGAAGGGGTTTGATTACCGCGGTTTTAAAAGCTTGTGGGACATAGCCACATTGTATGGATGCGTTTATTATATTTACGATAGGCTCAATTATCAAAGGAAGTATGTCTTTGAAGAGCCATGTCGGGACTGCGTCTAACATGCAAGTTGAGGCTTTTGAGGATGTGACCACAGAGATCACCTCTGCTTGGCTCACAGCCATGAATTTATTAAGGCCCACTGAAGAGTCTAAGTGGGAAGTCACGTATGCCGCTTCAACCTGTCCACCACTAACAGCAGGAGCAACCTCCTCCAGCTTGTCACGGATGGATGTAATTTTATTATTAAAGAAGTGGAGAAAGTCGACACTGCTCAGTGAGCTTGGAATTTTAGGCTCGATTGCGCTATGGCAGTTTGTGAGTTTAGCGACGGTACCAAACAAAAATCTACTGTTGTTTTTATTCGCTTCTATTAAAGTTGAATAGTATTGAGTTCGAGCCCCGCGAAGGGCCTTCTTGTAGTTTCGGAGACCTGTTTTCCACTCCCTGTGGACAGGCTCCGAGTGGGAGTGGCGATATAGCCTCTCCAATTTTCTGACGTCCTGTTTTAAAGTGTGGAGTTGAACACTGTACCAGGGCGACGATGATCTAATCCTAATGGTTTTCTGTTTTAAAGGAGCTGCTGCATTTAATGCAGATTTTAAAGACTCCATAGTGTTGCCCACCGTTTGGTCAATGACTGAGGGACTGCAGCTGCTGTGAACAGGTTCACCTGCAGCAGTATTCAACATAGGCTGTATTAGTTCTTTGAACCTTGTGATAGATTTATCATTTAAGGTTCTTTTCATTATGGTTTTATCTTGCGGGACAGGAAAGTCCTCCAAAGCGAGATCAAACGTGATCAAGAAATGGTCAGACAGCAACGAGCTTTGACGCTGGATGTCAACATTGGAGACATCACAGCCGTAGGTCAGGACAAGGTCCAAGGTGTGGTTATGAATGTGAGTAGGTTCCTCGACATTCTGAGTAAAACCAACACCATCTAGTACGGCGCTGAAAGCTTTGTTTAAGCTGTCAGTGCTGTCGTCCACATGTATATTGAAGTCTCCAGCTATAACTATGTTTTCCCATTCCAAAACTAGGTTTGAAATGAAGTCAGAGAATTCTGTTAGGAACTCGCTGTAAGGACCAGGAGGTCGGTATAAAACTATAAATAGTACTGCTTTTTGTTTTCTCCACCCAGGACAGGTGATTGAAAGTGTTAAGTTTTCAAACGAGTGAAAAGCGTTGTTGGTTTTGGGACTAAGAACCAAGTTGGTGTGTGATATAATCGCAACACCACCGCCGCGACCTGTAGCTCTGGCTTTCTGGTAGTTAACATGCGTCGGAGGAGTGCACTCATTCAATCTAACGTAGTCGTCCTGTTGGAGCCAAGTCTCCGAGAGCGCAAACAGATCCAAGCCCTTGTCTATAATAAGTTCGTTTATGAGAAGCGATTTAGACGAGATTGATCTGACGTTCATTAAACCACATTTAACAACCCTACCGCTAGAACTATTTCTGTCTGTCTGAACTTTTATTAAGTTACTGTGTCTGACACCTAGGTCAGATTTCCTCGCATATAGTGCTTTAGACTTCAAGCGGGGAACACACACAGTTTCAATCTGACTAGGTTCTGAGGCTAGTAACTGAGCACACACAGGCACACACACACATGCACACACAGTTTCAATCTGACTAGCTTCTGAGGCTAGTAACTGAACAGATGGGGGCTCAGAGGTTGTGGCAGAGCAGCTCTGCACCCGGGCCTCAGTTCTGCATCGTCATTTGAGCCGAGCAGAACAGTTTAGAGCCAGGGCCAAATTCTTAGCCAAAAGGGATGTACCCGCCAACGTTGGGTGGATATCATCCGAGCGGATGAGACCGGGCTTTCCCCAAAAGGCACTCCAATTGTCAACATGAACAACACCACTTCGAGGGCACCAGCCAGACAGCCAGCGGTTGAAAGCCGAGTGTCTGCTGAATGCTTCTGCACTGCTAGTGCTAGGTAGGGGCCCAGAGAAGATGACAGTGTCGGCCATTGTGCTAGCCAGCTTGCACACCGCGGCGACTTGCAGCTTCAACACCTCGGACTGTTTCCGCCGAACGTCATTACCACCCGCGTGAATAACAATTCGACGGAAACGCTGCTTGTGGGTCATCATGAGCCTCAGATTCCCTTCAATATCACCAAGCCTGGCCCCAGGGAAGCACCGAACAGTGGCTCCTGGGATCTTAACACCTCTAACAATAGAGGAGCCAATTACCAGCGCATCAGCGACTCCATCGGCTCTCTCAGTGGGGCCTTCTTCCCCGCCCGGCCGTGCGGGGGCGCAGCCGGACAGAGCGTCCCAGCGATTGTAAATGCTAACAGGAGGAGGCCCAATGGGGAAACTACCAACAACACGTGGCCCTCTCCGAACAGTCACAAAGCCATCACTATCCTGGTCTTGTCCCAGCTGCGGAGGACGGGCTGGGAGGCTAGGCTCGCTAGTTCTCCTCTGCCTTTCCCTAAAGCTGCGCTCCGCTGTCCCTGAGGATACGGCCTGGCGTTAGCTAATGCTAGCGCTAGCTCGAGACTCCAGTGCTCGGAGACGCAGCTCTAACTCACTGACCCTGGATTCCAGAGCTACGACTACACTACACTTCACACATCTATCACTACCCTCAGAGAAGGATCCAGGGTTTAGACTCGCCATATGGCAACTCGAGCAGTAAAGGATTGAGGGAGAGACAGCAGCCGCCATAGTAGCGAGTTAGCGGCTAGGCTAGGCTAAGCTAGGCTAGGCTAAGCTAGTACGGATCCGGGCCCGCACAACAGACTCCGAGACCAGACAAACAACCGCTACCTAAACCTCAGCTACAGTACAGCTGACTCGGAGTGCTTACACAGTTAGCTTGGTGTACAATACGTGGATTTGTAATGTGTTTGTTAGAGCAGAGAGCAGAGTGATAGCAGTCAAGAAACACGCTCACCGGATACAGGAAGTCACGTCACACTCACCAGATTGAAAGAAGCGTGCCCGCTGGGTCACAAAGCCGATGTAAAGGCTGGATCTAAAGCAACATGTGCTTCGGACGCCACCAGCGAGCAGCGTCCCGACGTCAGAGGCGAGGCAAAACAGGAGTGTACGGCGGAGGGCTGCCCTTAAGTACCACAAGCCAGAGCGCTGATAGGAGCGCTCACAAAACAGGTGTACCACTACACATGTATACAGAGACATGTGTAGCAGTGTGGAGTGAGTCTGCCCTCCCCTTACCTGTTTCATTGAAACACCACCTCACGCACCTGCCTGCCACTAATTGCAGGGGCAGGACCTGTGGGTTGTTTTTTTTAAGCCTGAGCCTGAGGGCGCTCACTCTTTTGCCACTCCTGCGGGAAGCAGCAGTCTCTTTGGGTCCGTGGAGTTGTGCTGGTGGGGAGCCTCACACAGTGGTTGGTGGCTCTGTTGGCACGTATGTGGGCTTGTGCGGCGTGAGCGCTGCCCTGGGAAACGCCTTCTGCTCGTTTTGGTGAGTGCGTATCATTTATCCCACACTTCCACTTGCGCGCATTTGGCACTCACGCGCTTTCCTCCTGCTCCAGTGTGGCCAGCTCCTCCAGTGTGGCAAACCTTAGTGAAGGGCCTGTGTGAGCCCGTTGTGCTTCTCAGACGTTACTTGTGGGTAAGCATGGTGCCATCTTCCCTCTGACCCATTTGGCTGTCCCCAGTCACCCTAACAGCTCATTTTAATTTAGTTGGTGCTAAATTACGCACAGCGGAGGTTGAGAGCGCGCCTCCGTTCGGGGTCTGGGGGACCGGTGCTTTCTCTGATTGGTGAGTTGCCGTTATTGCCTGATGTATACTCAAATTCTAATCTTTAGTGGTCTAACCCCAGCTTCCCTGCACTTCAGCGGGACCGAGCTGCACCTCCCGCGGCAGTTTGGAGACTGCCAATCATCACAAGTACCCAAATTCTGAGCCCCGTTTCCACCGGCGCAGCTCCTCCTGCCTCCACTGCTCTGGATTGACCCCACAGGCCAGAGTCGCTCCAGTTGTGGACACTGATCATCAATATTAGGCCCACAGAGCACCTGGACACCCAAACTGTAAATTTGTACATTTTAACTGTAATTGAGTTTAGGATTGTTTAATCTTTTTTTCTTTGTCCTATGCATGTGTGTGTGTGTGTGTGTGTGTGTGTGCATGTGTTTTTTTGTGTTTGGCTTTTGGCAATAACCATTATTAATCAAATGTTCCTAACTTAAAAATGTTTTAATGAAAATAAATGTTGTACTTTTGTAGTCAAGTTTTGGTTTTGTCTCTGCCCCCATCACTTTAAAAGGGGAAGCGAACCTGTGTCTGCCTTGTGCAGGGTCCTAGGCCTATCCTAGGTGGCGTTGTTGACAATAGCAAAATTTTTAACCTGTACCTTTAACCCTCGTTATGTCACACATGTATACTGAGACATGTATACTGAGACGTGTATACTGAGACGTGTATACTGAGACGTGTATACTGAGACGTGTATACTGAGACGTGTATACTGAGACGTGTATACTGAGACGTGTATACTGAGACGTGTATACTGAGACGTGTATACTGAGACGTGTATACTGAGACGTGTATACTGAGACGTGTATACTGAGACGTGTATACTGAGACGTGTATACTGAGACGTGTATACTGAGAAGTGTATACTGAGAAGTGTATACTGAGAAGTGTATACTGAGAAGTGTATACTGAGAAGTGTATACTGAGACGTGTATACTGAGACGTGTATACTGAGGCGTGTATACTGAGGCGTGTATACTGAGGCGTGTATACTGAGGCGTGTATACTGAGGCGTGTATACTGAGGCGTGTATACTGAGGCGTGTATACTGAGACGTGTATACAGAGGCGTGTATACTGAGGCGTGTATACAGAGGCGTGTATACAGAGGCGTGTATACAGAGGCGTGTATACAGAGGCGTGTATACAGAGGCGTGTACACAGAGGCACTTTATTGATCTCCCCAAAGGAGAAATTCAGGTGTCCAGTAGCAGCAAAAAGAAAAAAGAAAATAGATCAGGTCACAGCAGCAGAGGTGGAGTAGCCTCTGGGTGGAGCAGGACGGGTCACAGCAGCAGAGGTGGAGTAGCCTCTGGGTGGAGCAGGACGGGTCAGAGCAGCAGAGGTGGAGTAGCCTCTGGGTGGAGCAGAACAGGTCACAGCAGCAGAGGTGGAGTAGCCTCTGGGTGGAGCAGAACAGGTCACAGCAGCAGAGGTGGAGTAGCCTCTGGGTGGAGCAGGACGGGTCACAGCAGCAGAGGTGGAGTAGCCTCTGGGTGGTGCAGGACTGGTCACAGCAGCAGAGGTGGTGTAGCTTCTGGGTGGAGCAGGACGGGTCACAGCAGCAGAGGTGGAGTAGCCTCTGGGTGGAGCAGGACGGGTCACAGCTGCAGAGGTGGAGTAGCCTCTGGGTGGAGCAGGACGGGTCAGAGCAGCAGAGGTGGAGTAGCCTCTGGGTGGAGCAGAACGGGTCCACAGCAGCAGAGGTGGAGTAGCCTCTGGGTGGAGCAGGACGGGTCACAGCAGCAGAGGTGGAGTAGCCTCTGGGTGGAGCAGGACGGGTCAGAGCAGCAGAGGTGGAGTAGCCTCTGGGTGGAGCAGGACGGGTCACAGCAGCAGAGGTGGAGTAGCCTCTGGGTGGAGCAGGACGGGTCACAGCAGCAGAGGTGGAGTAGCCTCTGGGTGGAGCAGGACGGGTCACAGCAGCAGAGGTGGAGTAGCCTCTGGGTGGAGCAGGACGGGTCACAGCAGCAGAGGTGGAGTAGCCTCTGGGTGGAGCAGGACAGGCCACAGCAGCAGAGGTGGAGTAGCCTCTGGGTGGAGCAGGACGGGTCACAGCAGCAGAGGTGGAGTAGCCTCTGGGTGGAGCAGGACGGGTCACAGCAGCAGAGGTGGAGTAGCCTCTGGGTGGAGCAGGACGGGTCAGAGCAGCAGAGGTGGAGTAGCCTCTGGGTGGAGCAGGACGGGTCACAGCAGCAGAGGTGGAGTAGCCTCTGGGTGGAGCAGGGCAGGTCAAAAGGTGGAGTAGCCGCTTGGTTCAGACCATCGTCTCTGCTCTAGTCCAAAGTAAAATGCTAAATGCTTCATTAGCATTTTTCAAAAAGTTAGCATTCCTCCCGTGGATTTTCACCTGATCCACATGGTTTGGACCATGAATCCTCTGTGCTCTGGTCTGGACCAGTGCAAAACTTTGCATACTGTACTGAAGCAACATCTCTGGCAGAAAAAAACAGAGACATGTATACTGAGACCAGAGAGAGACCAGAGAGAGACCAGAGAGAGACCAGAGAGAGACCGGAGAGAGACCAGAGAGAGAGACCAGAGAGAGAGACCAGAGAGAGACCGCAGAGAGACCGCAAAGAGACCGCAGAGAGACCGGAGAGGAGGGAGGTGCAGGAGTCGAGGTGGGAGAAGATGAGGTGATCTCTGTGGTCACATCCTCAAAAGCCTCAACTTGCATGTTAGACGCAGTCCCGACATGGCTCTTCAAAGACATACTTCCTTTGATAATTGAGCCTATCGTAAATATAATAAACGCATCCATACAATGTGGCTATGTCCCACAAGCTTTTAAAACCGCGGTAATCAAACCCCTTCTGAAGAAAACAAACCTGGACCCAGAAATACTTACAAACTACAGACCGATCTCGAACCTCACTTTCATATCTAAAATCCTGGAAAAACTTATAGCTGCAGGAAAATAATATGTTTGAAGTCTTTCAATCTGGATTCAGAGCTCATCATAGACTGAAACGGCACTAGTCAAAGTCACAAATGACTTACTACTAGCTGCTGATAATGGACAAGTGTCAGTGCTGGTCCTACTGGACCTTAGTGCTGCATTTGACACAATAGACCACAGCATTCTACTGCAGAGGCTAGAATGTGATATAGGTCTTAGAGGAACAGCCCTTGGCTGGTTTAAATCCTATTTATCAGATCGGTATCACTTCGTCAACGTAAATCAGAACTCGTCGCCTTATTCTGGAGTAGACTTCGGTGTGCCGCAGGGTTCGGTACTCGGACCGATTCTTTTCACTCTCTACATGCTGCCGTTAGGAAACATTATTAAAAAGCATGGAATTAATTTCCACTGCTGCAGATGACACACAGCTTTATCTGTCGATGAAGCCAAATCAGACAGATCAGCTAGAAAAGCTCAGTGCCTGCATAAAGGACCTTAAAATGTGGATGACTCTTAACTTCCTACTTCTCAACCCGGAGAAGACAGAAGTGATCCTACTCGGTCCGAAGCGCCTGCGTGACTCCCTCACTAACCAGATAATTACTCTCGATAATGTCAGTATAATACCCAGTAACACTGTGAGGAATCTTGGAGTCATTTTTGACCAAGAACTCTCCTTCAAGGCTTATATAAGCCAAGCAACTAAAACGGCGTACTTCCACCTACGGAACATCGCTAAAATTAGGAATTTCCTTCCTAAAAGTGACGCGGAAAAACTCATTCACGCGTTTGTCACCTCAAGGCTTGACTACTGTAACGCTTTACTGGCAGCGTGCCCTAAAGCGTCTTTGAAGAGCTTCCAGCTCGTTCAGAATACAGCAGCTAGGATCTTAACAGGTACCAAAAGGAGGGAGCACATAACTCCGGTGTTAAAATCACTCCACTGGCTCCCTGTGGAGTACAGAATAAAGTTTAAAATCCTACTCTTAACATATAAAGCCATAAATGGCTTGGCTCCCTCTTATCTCCAAGACACGTTAGTGTCGTATCAACCAGGTCGAGCGTTGCGCTCACAAAACGCCAGACGTCTGGTGGTCCCTAAGGTCTCAAAGGTCACTGTTGGTGGCAGAGCATTTAGCTACCAAGCTCCTTTACTGTGGAATCAGCTTCCCATTTATGTTAAGGAAGCAGATACGGTCTCCACATTCAAGGCCAGGCTTAAAGCACTTTACTTTAATTTAGCATATAATTAGGTAATATATAACATATGGTGTATATATTATATATATATGCTGTATTATGTTATATATTATACAATAATGTATTGTGTTATGTTGTATATTATGTTATATATTATGCTGTATGTTATTTTGTGTATTATATATGATATATATGGTATGTATGGTACATGTGATGTATATGATATATAATATATAATTAGGTTTGCTTGGATCGGTTTGCACACCTGGTGTGCAATCCATGAATCTTGGTGCTGTAGCCTGGGCTAGCCTAGCCGTGGCTGCTGCTGTCTCGCCTCCTTTCAGATACGCTCTCTTTATTCAAGGGGAGGTTTAAAACAGTCCTCTTTAGTTTAGCATATGGCTAGGAAGGTAAGACTCAGAGAAGGCTAAACTCCTCAGACTGTCAGTCAAGCTGCATAGGGAGCCCCCTGCTGGAGAAGTATGGTAACTTGAGCACCATCCTCTCCTCCTTCCTACTTTATCTGTTTAGCATTTTTAGGATTTTGACTGTAGTTTGTTCATTGCTATTCACCCGTTGTCCCATTGTCTGTTTCATGGTACGATGACGGGATCTCTGAGCCTGGCCACCTCCATCTACACCTGCGGACTGCCCCGCCCGACCCGCCTGGGAGTGCTTCGGTCCTGCACCGGACCTGTCCACGTTCAGCGTCCACTGGTCCACGTCCTGTAGCTAGCTTAGGTCCTGGATCATTAGCCTGTCCGTCCGGAGGAGCGGATCCCTTTCTCATATGGGTCTCCCTCCCTGTGGGTTTCCCTAGTTCTCCAAGGTTTCTCACTTTTTCCCACTGGGTTTTTTAAGAGTTGTTCCTTGTGGATGCAGGAGGGTCTTGTTGGACAGTTAGTGTCCAACAGAAAGGATTGGTGATGATCAGGACACTTTAGCATTCTACAACATGTATGGACATTTTCTTCTGTGTGTGCTTTATATTCTTCATGTGTTTTAATTGTTGATTCTCTGACCTGTGTTGGTGATTTCAATGGTTTTGTTAAGTCCTCTGAGATGACTTCTGTTGTGACCTAGGGCTATACAAGAATAAATTGTATTGTATTGTCTTGTACAGAAGCTCCTCCTGGTCTCAGGGGCCACACATGTCATCAGGTCGGGCCTCACCACAACCCTGCGAATGCATCAGGGCAGGTCCTCAGAGACACACACAGACAGACACACTCACACACACAAGTACACACACACAGACACACACACAGTGCGCAGCCTATTGTGATTCTGCATCACAGCTGCACTTATCTCCTGCAGAAGTGTGAGGCTCAGGGGCCCCTGGTCGGCCCCTCAAAGCCTCAGGGGCCTCAGGTTCTGACAGCTGCCACAGGCCACTGTCCAACAGACACATGAGGCCAGGACCTGAGGCCAGGACCTGAGGCCAGGACCTGAGGCCAGGACCTGAGGCCAGGACCTGAGGCCAGGACCTGAGGCCAGGACCTGAGGCCAGGACCTGAGGCCAGGACCTGAGGCCAGGACCTGAGGCCAGGACCTGAGGCCAGGACCTGAGGCCAGGACCTGAGGCCAGGACCTGAGGCCAGGACCTGAGGCCAGGACCTGAGGCCAGGACCTGAGGCCAGGACCTGAGGCCAGGACCTGAGGCCAGGACCTGAGGCCAGGACCTGAGGCCAGGACCTGAGGCCAGGACCTGAGGCCAGGACCTGAGGCCAGGACCTGAGGCCAGGACCTGAGGCCAGGACCTGAGGCCAGGACCTGAGGCCAGGACCTGAGGCCAGGACCTGAGACCAGGACCTGAGACCAGGACCTGAGACCAGGACCTGAGACCAGGACCTGAGACCAGGACCTGAGACCAGGACCTGAGACCAGGACCTGAGACCAGGACCTGGAAGCCAGGTACCATCAGATCACTGCTCAGCTGGTCCTGGTTAGTGCTGTGCTATATTAATAAATAAATAGATACTTTAATGAACCAGCAGCAGAAACACAACCAACACACACACACACACACACACACACACACACTTTATTTTGAAGAAGTTGTAAAGATGAACACACCGATGTCAGCTCCTGAGTGTAAACAGCGCTTCTTTGATCCTCCAGGTCAGGGGTCTCCAGCCTGTAGCTTGGGAGCTACCAGTAGCTCTCCAACCTCTTTCAAGTAGCTCCCCCAAGAATTTAGCATCGAACACATTGTTAGGATTTAGCAGACAGAGACGGATCGTGGTGTGCCAAACTCTGGAAGTTTATTTAAGTTTCTCTCAAGTTCCACTGTTTTACTCTGTTTCTTTCCCTCAGACAGAATAAAGGCAGTACACAGTTTATATAGTCATTGTCACGTCACACATCGAAAGACATACGTGTCACAAAGAGACAGTCACATCATAGTCATAACATGGAGTCCTTGTAGAGTCCTTGTACAGTCCTGCACGTAGGCCATATTGCTATCTAATACTAATAACATGATCCTGAATGAACAGGCCATTTTACATGTTTTTATAACTGCAACAAAGAGTAGCTCTCTCCTCTTCTGTTGTGCAACATTAGCTCTCTCCTCTTCTGTTGTGTAAAAGTAGCTCTCTCCTCTTCTGTTGTGTAAAAGTAGCTCTCTCCTCTTCTGTTGTGTAACAGTAGCTCCCTCCTCTTCTGTTGTGCAACATTAGCTCTCTCCTCTTCTGTTGTGTAACAGTAGCTCTCTCCTCTTCTGTTGTGTAACAGTAGCTCTCTCCTCTTCTGTTGTGCAACATTAGCTCTCTCCTCTTCTGTTGTGTAACAGTAGCTCCCTCCTCTTCTGTTGTGTAACAGTAGCTCCCTCCTCTTCTGTTGTGTAACAGTAGCTCTCTCCTCTTCTGTTGTGCAACATTAGCTCTCTCTTCTGTTGTGTAAAAGTAGCTCTCTCCTCTTCTGTTGTGTAACAGTAGCTCCCTCCTCTTCTGTTGTGTAACAGTAGCTCTCTCCTCTTCTGTTGTGTAACAGTAGCTCTCTCCTCTTCTGTTGTGCAACATTAGCTCTCTCCTCTTCTGTTGTGTAACAGTAGCTCCCTCCTCTTCTGTTGTGTAACAGTAGCTCCCTCCTCTTCTGTTGTGTAACAGTAGCTCTCTCCTCTGCTGTTGTGTAACAGTAGCTCTCTCCTCTGCTGTTGTGTAACAGTAGCTCTCTCCTCTTCTGTATTTGTATTTGTATTATTAATAATATTAAGACCAGAGACCAAATGAATGGAGATCAATTGAATTGGTCTGGTCCTGTGTCTGGTCCTGGGTCTAGTCCTGTGTCTGGTCCTGGGTCTAGTCCTGTGTCTAGTCCTGTGTCTGGTCCTGTGTCTGGTCCTGTGTCTGGTCCTGTGTCTGGTCCTGGTCCTGTGTCTAGTCCTGTGTCTGGTCCTGTGTCTGGTCCTGTGTCTGGTCCTGGTCCTGGGTCTAGTCCTGTGTCTGGTCCTGTGTCTGGTCCTGGGTCTGGTCCTGGGTCTAGTCCTGTGTCTGGTCCCGTGTGCCATGAGCATAGGGAGTGAGTTGGATTTCCTCTGTAATCTGCTCCGACACCTCTGCAGACCTGGGACTAGGCAGCTGTCAGAGGATCGATACCAGCTCCAGAGGAGAGGGAGGGGGAGAGGAGAGGAGGGGGAGGGGGAGAGAGAGAGGAGGGGGAGGGGGAGAGGGATGGGGGGGGGGGATCATGGGGGTGAGAACATGAGGGTTTGGGACTGCTTTTCCTCAGGGGGGACTGGACTGAGCGGTGGACTGTTTATCTTTCCTGGACCAGCATCACGTTGGAACCATCAACAGAACCATCAACTCATCAGTCATTTATTCAGTGTTGTGGCCACGAGGTCGAAGAAGCAGATTCTGGAGACTTCAGCTGTTCTCACTCTGCCTCCTCTGGGTCACAACGTGCTACAGCAGCGCCCTCTGGTGGCTCCTCCTGGTGGTGACACAGGGAAGAGAGACCCGAGAGAGAGGAAGAGACCAAGAGAGGAAGAGACCACAGCGAGACCAAGAGAGGAAGAGACCAGAAAGAGACAGAGAGAAACGAACACACAGAGGAGACCCATAAAGAGAGAGACCCCCACACAGAGGAGACCCGTAAAAGAGAGACCCCCCACACAGAGGAGACCCGTAATGAGAGAGACCCCCACACAGAGGAGACCCGTAATGAGACCCCCCACACAGAGGAGACCCGTAAAGGAGAGACCCCCCACACAGAGGAGACCCGTAATGAGAGAGACCCCCCACACAGAGGAGACCCGTAATGAGAGAGACCCCCCACACAGAGGATACCCGTAATGAGACCCCCTCCACAGAGGATACCCGTAATGAGAGAGACCCCCCACACAGAGGAGACCCGTAATGAGAGAGACCCCCACACAGAGGACACCCGTAAAGGAGAGACCCCCCACACAGAGGAGACCCGTAATGAGAGAGACCCCCCACACAGAGACCCGCACACAGGAGACCCGTAATGAGAGAGACCCCCCACACAGAGGATACCCGTAATGAGAGAGACCCCCTCCACAGAGGATACCCGTAATGAGAGAGACCCCCCACACAGAGGAGACCCGTAATGAGAGAGACCCCCACACAGAGGACACCCGTAAAGGAGAGACCCCCCACACAGAGGAGACCCGTAATGAGAGAGACCCCCCACACAGAGGAGACCCGTAATGAGAGAGACCCCCCACACAGAGGAGACCCGTAATGAGAGAGACCCCCCAAACAGAGGAGACCCGTAATGAGAGAGACCCCCCACACAGAGGAGACCCGTAATGAGAGACCCCCCACACAGACTCAGTTCAACACATTTATTTGAGCAAATGTATCAAATTAGTTTCAATTTTACACCAATAAAATAAGTTTCTTCACAGTTCACGTCACATTTGGCAAAAACTAAGAAAATCTAAAACTAACAAATTTACAAAGCACTCCCTCTCCCCCCAGAGCAGGGGCGATCAAATGCATCTGTTAACGAGCAAATAATTAATTAATAATTAAGACGGGGTCCAAACGAAGTCGTTATGATACATTAATGATTCAAAGATAAAGTCAGAGCCAACTATAACACCCTTTAAAGGTTAGCACTGAGAGACCAGAGGGAGACCAGAAAGAGACCAGAGGGAGACCAGAGGGAGACCAGGGGGAGACGAGAGAGAGAACAGAGAGAGACCAGAGAGAGACCAGAGAGAGACCAGAGGGAGACCAGAGGGAGACCAGAGGGAGACCAGAGAGAGACCAGAGGGAGCAGAGTTGTGGTTATGGCACAGACCGTCTCAAACCGCTGTTGCTTCGTTGGCAAAAATATTGATCAAACCAGAAAAAGAAAAGATCTAAACTTTAAAAACCATGTTTTTGATCCAGAAACAAAGAAACCAGAAAAATTCAAAATGTTTCTTTTGAGTTTTTCAAACTCTTCATTTCTTCTCCTTTCTCTTGTCCTGAAACAGAAGGAAACGTCAGACACAAGCCTCACACCTGCCTCAGGAGGTCCCCCCCTGTCCCTCCCCCGTCTCCCCTGTCCCTCCCCTGTCCCCTGTCTCCCCCTCACCTTGTCGTTCATGGCCAGGATGACCATGAGTTTCCTGAAGATGGTGATGAAGTCCAGGAACAGGTCCACACAGTGCCTGAACAGAGACAGACACAGTCAGACCTACGGTCCGGGTCTACGGTCCGGGTCTACGGTCCTGGTGATGTCACACTAACCACACATAGTCCTTGTCTCCGTTCTCTGCTTTCTCGATGATGAGCTGAGTGTCGAACAGGACGAACCCACACATGACGATCAGACCCAGGTACATGTGCATCTGAGAGAGCACAGGTACAGGTGTGAGGAGAGAGCACAGGTACAGGTGTGAGGAGAGAGCACATGTACAGGTAAGAGGAGAGAGCACAGGTACAGGTGAGAGAGCACATGTACAGGTAAGAGGAGAGAGCACAGGTACAGGTGAGAGGAGAGAGTACAGGTGAGAGAGCACATGTACAGGTGAGAGGAGAGAGCACAGGTACAGGTGAGAGGAGAGAGCACAGGTACAGGTGAGAGGAGAGAGCACAGGTACAGGTGAGAGGAGAGAGCACAGGTACAGGTGAGAGGAGAGAGCACAGGTACAGGTGAGAGGAGAGAGCACAGGTACAGGTGAGAGGAGAGAGCACAGGTACAGGTGAGAGGAGAGAGCACAGGTACAGGTGAGAGGAGAGAGCACAGGTACAGGTGAGAGGAGAGAGCACAGGTACAGGTGAGAGGAGAGAGCACAGGTACAGGTGAGAGGAGAGAGCACAGGTACAGGTGAGAGGAGAGCGCACAGGTACATGTCTCTCTGTGTCCCTGTGTGTGAGTATCTGTGTGTGTGTCCATGTGAGTATCTGTGTGTGTGTCCATGTGAGTATCTGTGTGTGTGTGTCCATGTGAGTATCTGTGTGTGTGTCCATGTGAGTATCTGTGTGTGTGTGTCCATGTGAGTATCTGTGTGTGTGTCCATGTGAGTATCTGTGTGTGTGTGTCCATGTGAGTATCTGTGTGTGTGTGTGTCCGTGTGTGTATCTGTGTGTGTGTAGGTGTGTAGCTGGACTCACCTTGAACACCATGACGGAGCCCATGAAGAGGTTCACCAGCGACAGAACGCAGAGCAGAGAGAGACCGGACATCAGGGTTCCTACACACACACACACACACACACACACACAGAGACACACTCGTCAGTCCCGGCGTCTCCCCTGGCGTCTCCCCTGGCGTCTCCCCTGGTGTCTCCCCTGGCGTCTCCCCTGGCGTCTCCCCTGGCGTCTCCCCTGGCGTCTCCCCTGGCGTCTCCCCTGGCGTCTCCCCTGGCGTCTCCCCTGGCGTCTCCCCTGGCGTCTCCCCTGGCGTCTCCCCTGGTGTCTCCCCTGGTGTCTCCCCTGGTGTCTCCCCTGGTGTCTCCCCTGGTGTCTCCCCTGGTGTCTCCCCTGGTGTCTCCCCTGGTGTCTCCCCTGGCGTCTCCCCTGGCGTCTCCCCTGGCGTCTCCCCTGGCGTCTCCCCTGGCGTCTCCCCTGGCGTCTCCCCTGGCGTCTCCCCTGGCGTCTCCCCTGGCGTCTCCCCTGGCGTCTCCCCTGGCGTCTCCCCTGGCGTCTCCCCTGGCGTCTCCCCTGGTGTCTCCCCTGGCGTCTCCCCTGGCGTCTCCCCTGGTGTCTCCCCTGGTGTCTCCCCTGGTGTCTCCCCTGGTGTCTCCCCTGGTGTCTCCCCTGGTGTCTCCCCTGGTGTCTCCCCTGGTGTCTCTTACCTCCCAGGAACAGGTAGCTGCGGCGCTGGGCGTAGAGAGCGCTCAGAGTGAAACACACAAAGATCACAGAGGTTCCCAGGAACGCGGTCACCACCAGGCTGCAGAGAGGCACAACTGAGACCAAGCCAGACCAAGCCAGACCGAGCCGGACCGAAACGGACCGAGACGGACTGAGACTGACTCTACTGTTCTGATCCAAAGTGAGTAAAACAAACCTGGGGTTGACGGCGATAACAAAGTCCAGAGTGGGACCAAGGCCGAGACCTGAGGACAGAGCGGATCAGAGACGTCAGAATGGAACAGAGAGGAGCTCGGAGGAGAGCCACTGCTCCTCCATTCAGAGAGGATCCAGAAGTTCATTCTGGGTGTGCTCAAAAATATATTAAAAATACGGTATTACTGCTGTAGTTGTTTTTTATTACTGTTGTGTTACTGTCGTGTAGTAGTTGTGTGGTAGTTGTTGTGTGACTCTGCAGTAGTTGTTGTGTAGTCGTGTGACTCTGCAGTAGTTGTTGTGTAGTCGTGTGACTCTGCAGTAGTTGTTGTGTAGTCGTGTGACTCTGCAGTAGTTGTTGTGTAGTTGTGTTACCGGTGAGGAAGGCGAAGCCGGCCAGGATGCCCAGTCTCTTCTTCTCGGTCTGAGGGCTGTGAGGAGTCATGGCCAACCACATCATCAGAGCGAGAGAGCCCAGAGCAGAGAGGAGCCCACCCTGAGAGAGAGAGAGAGAGAGAGAGGGTCAGAGCCCACCCAGAGAGAGGGTCAGAGCCCCCCCTGCTCTGACTTGCTTCATCACTAACATTGTACTTTTACCTTTTACTAACAGTGTGTATTACATTGGAGCCTGTAGATCAGGGGTGCCCAAACCTTTTGCCTCCAAGGGCCAAAGTAAAAAATTGCCAGTGGGCCGTGGGCCAAATACACAGATATTATGCGTGAAACACAAATAAATGTAAATTTGATCAAGTTCCTTTAATTTTTGTTGAATGATTAAATGCATTAATCATTGTCTATCAGTGCAAATCACAGCTGAATGAATGAAAACAACACACTCTCAGTGAAGTGGAGGCTCCTGGGAAATATGCAGGTTTGAGGAGACTACAGTACGGGAAGATTCCGGTCAGAGTCAGGGTTCAGAGGAGGGAGATTTCTGTTGTAGCTTATTTACAGGTTATAATCAAATATATATATAATCATGTAACAGCTATAAATTGGGTCTATACCGTAATAGTTAAAAAACACAGCACTTATATGGTTGCTCCTAAAAAGTTACAGACATGCCCTTTAATTTTGACACAAGACGCAGCGCAGATTGTCAGATGCACAATAGACGTCACGTAACCAATAATAAACTAGCAATAGAATGATCTTTGAACTATAATTTAGCAGCAAAACCAAACATTTGAAAAAAATAAAAATAGTAGGCTGAAAAAAATGAACATAAAGGTAAGTGTGTTTGATTTAAAAACATTTTAGTGCAAGTTGATGTGAACCATGAGTGAGGCGTGTATCTCAATACAACAGTAAACAGCAGTCCAGGCGGCGTGATCGCGCGCAACCCCAGACATACGTCTGTGTGTCCAGCCAGCCTGAGGGACGCAGCTAGAAACCTCCTATATGCACGGAAAACGTTCACTTTGGGCACCCCTGCTGTAGAGTCCGCTCTAATCAGCTCGTACCTGGAAGAGGCGTGTGACCACGTGGACGTAGGCTCCGGCCGCAGACACAAACATACACACGGCCAAACTGGAATACACATTCTTCAGGTGACGCTGGGTCGAGGAGGAGCTGAGGGGGAGAGAGGGAGAGAGAGGGGAGAGATGTTAGAGTGGATTACTACATACTGCAAAATAAGTTATCAGGGCTGGACCAGGACTGGATCAGGACCGGACCAGGACTGGATCAGGACTTGACCAGGACCGGACCAGGACTGGATCAGGACTTGACCAGGACTTGACCAGGACCGGACCAGGACTCACATCTGAGAGAGCTTGAAGAGAGCGTCAAAGTTGATGTCTCGATCAAACACGTTCATGATGACGTTCCTCTGAAAACACAACATCAGGCAAGTTAAAGCTAAGGTCTGTAACTTTAGTCTCATAAATAGAAGGGACACCAGAGATACCAGAGGGAGACACCAGAGTTCCGAGAAAGACCAGATAAGACACCACGTAGACACGAGGGACCACAGAGAGACACCAGAGACACCACAGAGACCAGCAAGAGACACCAGAGGGAGACACCACAAAGTCCAGAGAAAGACCAGATAAGACACCACGTAGACACGAGGGACCACAGAGAGACACCAGAGACACCACAGAGACCAGCAAGAGACACCAGAGGGAGACACCACAAAGTCCAGAGAAAGACCAGATAAGACACCACGTAGACACGAGGGACCACATAGAGACACCAGAGACACCACAGAGACCAGCAAGAGACACCAGAGGGAGACACCACAAAGTCCAGAGAAAGACCAGATAAGACACCACGTAGACACGAGGGACCACAGAGAGACACCAGAGACACCACAGAGACCAGCAAGAGACACCAGAGGGAGACACCACAAAGTCCAGAGAAAGACCAGATAAGACACCACGTAGACACGAGGGACCACATAGAGACACCAGAGACACCACAGAGACCAGCAAGAGACACCAGAGGGAGACACCACAAAGTCCAGAGAAAGACCAGATAAGACACCACGTAGACACGAGGGACCACATAGAGACACCAGAGACACCACAGAGACCAGCAAGAGACACCAGAGGGAGACACCACAAAGTCCAGAGAAAGACCAGATAAGACACCACGTAGACACGAGGGACCACATAGAGACACCAGAGACACCACAGAGACCAGCAAGAGACACCAGAGGGAGACACCACAAAGTCCAGAGAAAGACCAGATAAGACACCACGTAGACAAGAGGGACCAGAGATAGACACCACGGAGACAAGAGGGACCAGAGATAGACACCACGGAGACAAGAGGGACCAGAGATAGACACCACGGAGACCAGAGGGACCAGGGAGAGAAACCAGAGACACCACAGAGACCAGAGACAGACAGATACCAAAAGTACATACATGTGAGAACTAGCTGTGGAGGAAGTAGGAACTAGTGACATTAATTTGCATAACTCCAGTTAATGTGGTTTGAAAGTTACCAACCCCAGTCTACGCTACTGGTTTATCTCGTTCTGTTTTAAATGAGTAAGTTCTGCCAGAGTCGGTGAAAAGTCCAGGAGTCATTGTCTATGGCCCAACAGCTGATAAGAACCTGCCTGATGACATTACTACAGTCACATGCACGACACAGCAGCAGTTTGATCTGTATTCTGATTGTAATCACCATAGCAACAGGGCATGTACCTGTCACTCACATAAAGAACAATGGTTTCAGATGTAAACATTAACTAGCTGTGAGCTAAAAGAGCAAAGGCTAACGCACCAGATCAATGTTTAACAGCTTAAAACACCAATATAACGATACTGCACTATTCACACTTTAAACTAGTCTCACAATCTCATATTTAAACCACAATCAGAAGAAAGATGGCAGATTATGAAATGACGCAGACTCCTTCGCGTTGGAACCATAAACAGCGGAGTTAGCATTAGCATTAGCTTCTGCGAGACGAGGCTGTAACGGCGCAGGACCGGTTTATTTCGACACTGTTTTAGAACTAAGTGAACGAAATGTGAAGTATTTAAAGTACTTCACGGGCCACACTCACCAGAAGTCGTGTTGTCGGCCGAAAGAACTGGAGCCGGAGCGGGTTTACTGCTGCTGCTTCTGTTTTGGTCAAACGTACGTGTCACAGCTGAGAGCGTGAAGTCTGCTACTGCGCATGCGTCAGGAGCGCCGCCATCTTACGAGTACCTAACTTTGTTCTCATAATACATGTAGATTGCGCAACAGAAAGAGTCTTGTAAACGTAGACTAAAAAATCAGACACAACATGTGGTCTTTATCATGTAAGAAAGAAAACACGTTCTCTTCTGTGTAAGAGCCCTGTGAGTCACTATTTGACTCTTTGAGCTGAGTCAGGGTGATTCTTTCGTTTTCACTTTTAGTTTGACTATGCAGATCTAAAGATAGTTTATGGAATAAACTTCAAAAAGAAGTGAAAGTGTCGGGAGTACAAAAACACATAAAAGCTAAGCTACAATGTTGAAGAAGTGGGGCGACAGTGGCTCAGTTGGCAGAGCATTGGCCTTTGAGCCTGAAAGTTGTGGGTTTGAGCCCACCACAAAACCTTCTCCACCGACTCCACCGGCTGATGACTGCTGTTGTTGTGTCCTTGTGCAAAACACTTATTGTGCAACGATGACAACAAAACTTCCACTGAGGCGCAAATAGAGGTTTATCTGATCTTATAATAAACCATGGTACTTCTTACATCAGCGCTGCACGTCAATCATAATAATCAAAAAATGTAGTTATTTATTTATTTCATTCAAAGTGACATCCAATCACAACAACACCACACTGTCTGAATGAAACGGAGCAGAGAAGAACAACAAGTCTGATATAATATCTGCTCCTTTTCTGTCTGTACGTATATGCACATGTGTATAAATACATGTATTTACAGTGTTTTTTGTAATCAGTCTTTACAGTTTTTTTTATATTTTTATTCTGGTATATGAGTGTGTTCACAGTAAAGTGACAATTGAAGTATCTGGACTTTAAAAGGTTATAACTTAAAAACTAAAATTACTTTCATAGATTGGAAAAAAAGATTTCAAACACAGACAGATTGAAGAGATAGTGTAAAAAAAAAACAAAAGGAAAGATTGACATACATTTTTTTAGCAACATTTTAAACGACCAAATTAGCCTCTGATTGGACCATTCTACTGTGACGCCAGTTACATACTGTAGAAAAAAAAATGTCCTCAGTCTGAAAAAGCAGAAGATGAAATCCCACAAGATTTACATGGTTAACACAACAGAAGGAAATCACTTGATATAAAAAGGAATCGTGAAAAAATAAAAATTAATTAATTAATTAAATGACCCCTGAAAAATGTATAACGGACGTGATGAGGACGGTCCTCTTTTCTCTAAAAATTAAACTTGAGAAAAAAAAAATCTGGTCTGTTTTCACATTTAATTGGTTGACAATATGAAAGTATCACTTTGCATCTACTTTGTGTAAAAAAATAGAATCTCTGAATCAAATGTGGACATCTGAAAATGCCTATCAAACTTCCACAAAGCTCATTCCGTCAAATCATCACGTCCGTTACATAAAATAAACAGGGCACTATAGGAAACTTGTCTAATGTATAAAACAGTTTTGTTCTAGCAACTTCTAAAGAACAGAGGAGGTGTTGGAAACATGAAAAACATAAAATATCTTCTGATTATTAAAATCTAATTTTTAGCCTTTTGTCACACTTTTGTGCCCTTTAGTGTGAACAAGCCCATATACATTATGTCAAAAACAAACAAACCATCCTATACGTTGCATGTTCAAATCAAATCTCACATTACTCTTGCTCAAGTCTAATTTTCATACTTCTTAAATATCCATCCATTTTCTACCCCTTTATCCATTTCTGGGTCGGGGGGTTGCCAGAGTTCACACAGCACCAGCCCCTCTCTGATCCTCCTGCAGCTGGTGAGTCCACAGGAACCTTGATCTTTCAATGGGGGCTTCAGGCTAAGTGGGGCTAAAGCAGAATAATGATAATAATTTTTTTTTTTTCAGTAAGTAATCTTTATTTATATAGCGCATTTCACAAACCAGAGTCACAAACCACTTTTTTAATTTTTCATTATTATTATTTTTCATTATTATTTTCAACTGTCAGAAAAATAATCAGTTTAACATGAAAATACAAGATACACTTACATAACTAGTGTACCACCCCACCCTCCCTCATCCCCCATTCACACGCACTCACTCATTCACACTCGCTCACCCATTCACACTCGCTCACTCATTCACACTCGCTCACCCATTCACACTCCCTCACTCATTCACACTCACTCATTCACACTCACTCATTCACACTCCCTCACTCATTCACACTCACTCATTCACACTCCCTCACTCATTCACACTCGCTCACTCATTCACACTCACTCACTCATTCACACTCGCTCACTCATTCACACTCTCTCACTCATTCACACTCGCTCACTCATTCACACTCACTCACTCATTCACACTCGCTCACTCATTCACACTCGCTCACTCATTCACACTCCCTCACTCATTCACACTCGCTCACCCATTCACACTCCCTCACTCATTCACACTCACTCACTCATTCACACTCGCTCACTCATTCACACTCGCTCACTCATTCACACTCACTCACTCATTCACACTCCCTCACTCATTCACACTCACTCACCCATTCACACTCGCTCACCCATTCACACTCACTCATTCACACTCGCTCACCCATTCACACTCCCTCACTCATTCACACTCACTCATTCACACTCACTCATTCACGCTCACTCATTCACACTCACTCATTCACACTCCCTCACTCATTCACACTCCCTCACTCATTCACACTCACTCACTCATTCACACTCCCTCACTCATTCACACTCCCTCACTCATTCACACTCACTCACTCATTCACACTCACTCCCTCATTCACACTCCCTCACTCATTCACACTCGCTCACTCATTCACACTCGCTCACTCATTCACACTCACTCACTCATTCACACTCGCTCACCCATTCACACTCACTCACTCATTCACACTCACTCACCCATTCACACTCACTCACTCATTCACACTCACTCACTCATTCACACTCGCTCACTCATTCACACTCACTCACTCATTCACACTCACTCACTCATTCACACTCACTCACCCATTCACACTCCCTCACTCATTCACACTCACTCACTCATTCACACTCGCTCACTCATTCACACTCGCTCACTCATTCACACTCACTCACTCATTCACACTCCCTCACTCATTCACACTCACTCACCCATTCACACTCGCTCACCCATTCACACTCACTCATTCACACTCGCTCACCCATTCACACTCCCTCACTCATTCACACTCACTCATTCACACTCCCTCACTCATTCACACTCACTCATTCACACTCCCTCACTCATTCACACTCACTCATTCACACTCCCTCACTCATTCACACTCCCTCACTCATTCACACTCACTCACTCATTCACACTCCCTCACTCATTCACACTCCCTCACTCATTCACACTCACTCACTCATTCACACTCACTCACTCATTCACACTCCCTCACTCATTCACACTCGCTCACTCATTCACACTCGCTCACTCATTCACACTCACTCACTCATTCACACTCGCTCACCCATTCACACTCACTCACTCATTCACACTCACTCACCCATTCACACTCACTCACTCATTCACACTCACTCACTCATTCACACTCGCTCACTCATTCACACTCACTCACTCATTCACACTCACTCACTCATTCACACTCACTCACTCATTCACACTGTATTTTAATTGTCCTGTTTAAGGAAATGATGCTGTTTTCCAGGGACCCTGATTTTGATGGTAAAACAGATTCCTAAACCAGGTCCAGTCCAGGCGGTTTCCGCACATTTACGCACAACACATGTTAGAGAACAACAATCCTTCTGCCAAATCTGCACCTTCACAACGTCACATTTCCACCTCTGGAACTGGACCAAAAAGATTCAGACTCTGATGGAACACGACAAAAAGTACTTTAGGGCCTCGAGCTCCTGGGCTTTGATGGTAACATTCATATAACTCACATATACGAGACACTTTACACTGGTCTTATAGTTTTTATCTACTGTAAAAAGTGTTAAGTTATGTGTCTGTCTGTCTCTAGTCTCTCTCTGGTCTCTCTCGCTGGTCTCTCTCTGGTCTCTCTCTCTGGTCTCTCTCTGGTCTCTCTCTGATCTCTCTCTAGTGTCTCTCTGGTCTCTCTCTGGTCTCTCCCTGCTCTCTCTCTCTCTGGTCTCTCTCTAATCTCTCTCTGGTCTCTCTCTGCTCTCTCTCTCTCTGGTCTCTCTCTGGTCTCTCTCTGTCTCTGGTCTGTCTCTGGTCTCTCTCTCTGATCTCTCTCTGGTCTCTCTCTGGTCTCTCTCTGGTCTCTCTCTCTCTGGTCTCTCTCTCCTCTCTCTCTCTCTGGTCTCTCTCTGTCTCTGGTCTGTCTCTGGTCTGTAGGGCCCTGGATAATCCACCAGATGTCGCTGTTGGCTCATGAAACATACAGAGGTCCTGATGTTGAAAGAGACCAAAGAGAAACCAGAGAGACCAGAGAGAGACCAAAGAGAAACCAGAAAGACCAGAGAGAGACCAAAGAGAAACCAGAGAGAAACCAGAGAGACCAGAAAGAGACCAGAGAGAAACCAGAGAGACCAGAGAGAGACCAAAGAGAAACCAGAAAGACCAGAGAGAGACCAGAGAGAAACCAGAGAGACCAGAGAGAAACCAGAGAGACCAGAGAGAGACCAAAGAGAAACCAGAAAGACCAGAGAGAGACCAAAGAGAAACCAGAGAGAAACCAGAGAGACCAGAGAGAGACCAGAGAGAGACCAGAGAGACCAGAGAGAGACCAAAGAGAAACCAGAAAGACAAGAGAGAGACCAAAGAGAAACCAGAGAGACCAGAGAGAGACCAAAGAGAAACCAGAAAGACCAGAGAGAGACCAAAGAGAAACCAGAAAGACCAGAGAGAGACCAAAGAGAAACCAGAGAGACCAGAGAGAGACCAAAGAGAATCACATTCTGTTCAACTACAGTTCCTCATCCTCTTACAGACAGTTTCCATCATATTTTCCACAAGAAGAACTTTCTAAAGGAAAGAGCAGAACATGCAACAACCCAAACTCTGAGGTCAGAGCTTCATTCACCCGATCACAGCTCCACGGCTCTGTTCAGTGTAAACAGTGGGGTCTCTGTGTGTGGAGAGTTCACAGGTCTCTGAGCCCATGATGAACCAAAACAAAACATTTTCTTAGAATTCATCTTCCTCCGTCCCCCCTCCCTCTCCCTTACGTGTTTGTGGAAGAGCCTCCCCCTCCCTCCTCCCCCTCCCTCCTCCCCCTCCCTCCCCCCCCCCCTCCTCTCCCTCCCCCTCCCCCTCCCCCCCCCCCCCCCCCCCCCCCCCCTCCCCCCTGATGGAGTGCCCCCCCCTCTTTGTTACTGATGTGAGAACAGGTCAAGGTAATGATCATAAATAAGGCACTTGTACAACATTCACTCAGGGACTAATGCAGGTCTAAACCAGGACTAAAGCAGATCTAAACCAGGACTAAAGCAGGTCTAAACCAGGACTAAAGCAGGTCTAAACCAGGACTAATGCAGGTCTAAACCAGGACTAAAGCAGATCTAAAGCAGGACTAAAGCAGGTCTAAAGCAGGACTAAAGCAGGTCTAAACCAGGACTAATGCAGGTCTAAACCAGGACTAAAGCAGGTCTAAACCAGGACTAAAGCAGGTCTAAACCAGGTCTAAACCAGGACTAAAGCAGGAATAAACCAGGTCTAAACCAGGTCTAAATCAGGTATAAAGCAGGACTAAAGCAGGTCTAAAGCAGGACTAAAGCAGGTCTAAAGTAGGTCTAAAGCAGGTCTAAAGCAGGTCTAAAGCAGGACTAAAGCAGGACTAAAGCAGGACTAAAGCAGGACTAAAGCAGGTCTAAAGCAAGTATAAAGCAGGACTAAAGCAGGTCTAAAGCAGGTCTATGGCAGGACTAAAGCAGGACTAAAGCAGGACTAAAGCAGGACTAAAGCTGGACTAAAGCAGGTCTAAAGCAGATATAAAGCAGGACTAAAGCAGGTCTAAAACAGGTTTAAAGCAGGACTAAAACAGGTCTAAAGCAGGACTAAAGCAGGTCTAAAGCAGGACTAAAGCAGGACTAAAGCAGGACTAAAGCAGGTCTAAAGCAGGACTAAAGCAGTTCTATAGCAGGACAAAAGCAGGTCTAAAGCAGGTCTAAAACAGGTCTAAAGCAGGTCTGAAGCAGGTCTAAACCAGGACTAAACCAGGTCTAAACCAGGACTAAAGCAGGTCTAAACCAGGACTAAAGCAGGTCTAAAGCAGGTATAAAGCAGGTCTAAACCAGGACTAAAGCAGGTCTAAAGCAGGTCTAAAGCAGGTCGAAACCAGGATTAAAGCAGGTCTAAAGCAGGTCTAAAACAGGACTAAAGCAGGACTAAAGCAGGTATAAAGCAGGACTAAAGCAGGACTAAAGCAGGACTAAAGCAGGACTAAAGCAGGTCTAAAGCAGGACTAAAGCAGGTCTAAAGCAGGACTAAAGCAGGTCTAAAGCAGGACTAAAGCAGGTCTAAAGCAGGTCTAAAGCAGGCTTAAAGCAGGTCTACAACAGGTCGAAAGCAGGACTAAAACAGGTCTAAAGCAGGTCTAAAGCAGGACTAAAGCAGGACTAAAGCAGGACTAAAGCAGGTCTAAATCAGGTATAAAGCAGGACTAAAGCAGGTCTAAAGCAGGACTAAAGCAGGACTAAAGCAGGTTCTAAAGCAGGTCTAAAGCAGGTCTAAAGCAGGACTAAAGCAGGACTAAAGCAGGACTAAAGCAGGACTAAAGCAGGTCTAAAACAGGTCTAAAGCAGGACTAAAGCAGGACTAAAGCAGGTATAAAGCAGGACTAAAGCAGGACTAAAGCAGGTCTAAAGCAGGACTAAAGCAGGTCTAAAGCAGGTATAAAGCAGGACTAAAGCAGGACTAAAGCAGGACTAAAGCAGGTCTAAAGCAGGTCTAAAGCAGATCTAAAGCAGGACTAAAACAGGTCTAAAGCAGGTCTAAAGCAGGACTAAAGCAGGACTAAAGCAGGTCTAAACCAGGACTAATGCGGGTCTAAACCAGGACTAAAGCAGGTCTAAAGCAGGACTAAAGCAGGACTAAAGCAGGTCTAAAGCAGGTCTAAAGCAGGTCTAATGCAGGTCTAAAGCAGGACTAAAGCAGGACTAAAGCAGGTCTAAAGCAGGTCTAATGCAGGTCTAAACCAGGACTAAAGCAGGACTAAAGCAGGTCTAGGGCAGGTCAATAAAAGGTCTAAAGCAGGTCTAAAGCAGGACTAAAGCAGGACTAAAGCAGGTCTAGGGTAGGACTAAAGCAGGTCAATAAAA
This sequence comes from Knipowitschia caucasica, assembly GCA_964034765.1. Taxonomy (NCBI): domain Eukaryota; kingdom Metazoa; phylum Chordata; class Actinopteri; order Gobiiformes; family Gobiidae; genus Knipowitschia; species Knipowitschia caucasica. The sequence continues at coordinate 43,643,354 of OZ035827.1, read as the reverse complement.
GGTGTAAAGCAGGTCTAAAGCAGGACTAAACTAGGACTAAACCAGGACTAGACCACATGGTACTTGGGCCCGGTCAGAATGACGTGTTTGATTCAGTTTCTCTTTTCTTTCTGAAACTTTCTCTTGATGAAAGTTCAAAGCCTCAGAAAACGAATGCGAGCCGTGAGTGTCGGGAGGCTCCGCGGACCAGGCCCTAAATCAGGCCCTGGCACCGGGGGAAGGCTCGACTGTCACCGCGCCAACCATAATATTATTACAAGAGCTCATTCATTTAACTGGGAGTGACACCTTTCAGACGAGTGAGTGCAGAAGAAACCAGCACCAGACCGTGAGTCAGACCAGGACTAAAGCTGTCCTCTTTGGTTCAGCACATGGTAAAGCAGGAAATACTACCTTAAAAACACAGATTGTCAGTGACGCTGCAGATGGAGCCCCCTGCTGGAGAAGTCTGGTAACAGCACTGTCTTTTTCTACTGTATTATTATCATTATGACTTTAGCTGTAGTCTGTTCATTGCTATTGACCCACTGTCATCGTCTGTGTCATGGCGAAATGACGGGACCCTGAATCCGTCCTCCTCAACCTGCGACTATAAACTGGTCCTCAGTCCTGGGTCTACAGCTTCAGTTTTCGGTCTACAGCCTCAGTCCTGGGTCTAAAGCCTCAGTCCTGGATCTACAGCCTCAGTCCTGGGTCTACAGCCTCAGTCCTGGGTCTAAAGCCTCAGTCCTGGATCTACAGCCTCAGTCCTGGGTCTACAGCCTCAGTCCTGGGTCTACAGCCTCAGTCCTGGGTCTACAGGCGGCACGGTGGCTGAGTGGATAGCACTCTCGCCTCTCAGCAAGAAGGTCCTGGGTTCGAATCCCGGTCGGACCAGGGCCTTTCTGAGTGGAGTTTGCATGTTCTCCCCGTGTCTGCGTAGGTTTCCTCCGGGTACTCCGGTTTCCCCTACCACTAAAAATATGTCCAATAGTTCTGGCATGTGCCTCCTGTACTGGCCCCGCTCCCATCTCTGTGTGGAGTGAGAGACTAATGCCCAAAAAAAATAACAATTGTAAACCGCTTTGTGACTCAGCTCTGCAGTGAAAAGGCGGTATATAAATAATTACATAGATACATAGATACAGCCTCAGTCCTGGGTCTACAGCCTCAGTCCTGGGTCTACAGCCTCAGTCCTGGGTCTACAGCCTCAGTCCAGGGTCTACAGCCTCAGTCCTGGGTCTACAGCCTCAGTCCTGGGTCTACAGCCTCAGTCCTGGGTCTACAGCCTCAGTCCTGGGTCTACAGCCTCTGGTGTGACGCAGTGTTTGAGGTCGCAAGGCGGGTTGAATGCCCAGTTCGTGTCCTCAGTGGGAACTTGGCGTCTCACAGAAAAAGCTGCATATTTCTGTCTCCAGTCAAACGTATGTGTTTTCTGCTGGTGCGCTGGACGGCAGGTTGAGACGCCTTCCCACGCGGCTTCACCTGTCGCGGCTGACGGGTTTCCCCAAAACTCCCGTCTTCAGCGACCCTCACTTCCTGTTCACTTCCTGCTGATAAAACACCAGGAGTTTTATTTAGCAGCGCGACGGCGAGGAAGTGAAGCGCCGCGGCTAAATATACTGTCCCACAAAAACAATGGGGCAAAACTGGACCGTTTCAGTCAATTAATCTCCTTTAAAGCTGGGGACGTGACTTTAAAGCTGGGGGACGTGACTTTAAAGCTGGGGGACGTGACTTTAAAGCTGAGGGACGTGACTTTAAAGCTGGGGGACGTGACTTTAAAGCTGGGGGACGTGACTTTAAAGCTGAGGGACGTGACTTTAAAGCTGGGGGACGTGACTTTAAAGCTGGGGGACGTGACTTTAAAGCTGAGGGACGTGACTTTAAAGCTGAGGGACGTGACTTTAAAGCTGGGGGACGTGACTTTAAAGCTGGGGGACGTGACTTTAAAGCTGAGGGACGTGACTTTAAAGCAGGGGTTGTGGCTTTAAAGCTGGGATACGGGACTTTAAAGCTGGGTTTGTGACTTTAAAGCTGGGATACAGGACTTTAAAGCTGGGTTTGTGACTTTACATTTTAGGAAAGAACCGCCCTCTCCAGTTCTGGAGCAAACCTCTCTGGTCTTATTGGACGAGCACGTATCACCAGAATGATTGACAGTTGGGAGGACCAATAGTCTTGATGATCCACCCGGGGGTAGAAAATCCTCTATGTACTTTTAATATACAGATGAAGAGATCCTGTGTGTGTCCCACTGTGGGGAAATGTCAGTGTTGCCTCGCACAGTTACAGAGCAGTAGAAGGAGGAGCACCAGAGAAATGAACAATAACTATATGATAAAATAACATCTCTAACTTTAGCAAAACAAAGAAGTTATTATGAAATAGTGTAAATTCAAGTGAAAAAGTGTACAGTTGTATGTTTACATCTGAACGTGGTGCAGCAGGAGGTTCTGGGAGAGTGACACATGGTTCTGGGAGAGTGACACATGGTTCTATATTGCACATTCTGACATTAGTTCAAGTTATTGCACAAATGTACGACACATGAGGTCAGGTGTTTGTTAATCCTCATTGTTCGTTGTACAGTCTGACAGCAGTGGGAAGGAACGACCTGCAGAACCTCTCTTTTACACCTTAAGGGTGGATCAGTCTGTTGCTGGAGCTACTCTCCAGAGCAGACAGTGTCCTGCAGGGGGCGACATGGTCCAGATGTTAGTTTATCCTCCTGACTCCACCTCCAGCACTGTGTCCAGGGAACAAGACAGAGCTTTGAGGTTACATACGCCAGACGGGAAGAAGCTGGAACAGGTTCTCCTGTCTGGGGTACATGACGTTAAAGCTGGGGTTTGTGACTTTTCACAACGTCAGAACTCTGAAATAAATTTTGTGGCACGAGCTCCTGGCTCTAAAACAGTTTCTGGACTGTACTAAAGCCAAAGATAATACACATTATAGATCTAGTCCTGGTCCAAATCTTGGTCTTGATCTTCATGGGTCACTCCCAAATAGAGCAGAGAGAGAGACCAGAGAGAGAGACCAGAGAGAGGGACCAGAGGGAGACCAGAGAGAGAGACCAGAGAGAGGGACCAGAGGGAGACCAGAGAGAGAGACCAGAGAGAGAGCAGAGAGAGACCAGAGAGAGACCAGAGAGAGACCAGAAAGAGACCAGAGAGAGAGATCAGAGAGAGAGACCAGAGAGAGAGACCAGAGGGAGACCAGAGGGAGACCAGAGAGAGACCAGAGAGAGAGACCAGAGAGAGAGCAGAGAGAGACCAGAGAGAGACCAGAGAGAGACCAGAGAGAGAGTTCAGAGAGAGACCAGAGAGAGACCAGAGAGAGAGAGATCAGAGAGAGACCAGAGAGAGACCAGAGAGAGACCAGAGAGAGACCAGAGAGAGAGATCAGAGAGAGACCAGAGAGAGACCAGAGAGAGAGACCAGGGAGAGACCAGAGAGAGACCAGAGAGAGACCAGAGAGAGACCAGAGAGAGAGAGCAGAGAGAGAGACCAGAGGGAGACCAGAGGGAGACCAGAGAGAGACCAGAGAGAGAGATCAGAGAGACCAGAGAGAGACCAGAGAGAGACCAGAGAGAGACCAGAGAGAGAGATCAGAGAGAGACCAGAGAGAGACCAGAGAGAGAGATCAGAGAGAGACCAGAGAGAGACCAGAGAGAGACCAGAGAGAGAGACCAGGGAGAGAGCAGAGAGAGACCAGAGAGAGACCAGAGAGAGAGAGCAGAGAGAGACCAGAGAGAGAGATCAGAGAGAGACCAGAGAGAGACCAGAGAAAGACCAGAGAGAGACCAGAGAGAGACTAGAGAGAGACCAGAGGGAGACCAGAAAGAGAGACCAGAGAGAGAGAGACCAGCGAGAGAGACCAGAGAGAGAGACCAGAGAGAGACCAGAGAGAGACCAGAGAGAGACCAGAGGGAGACCAGAGAGAGAGACCAGAGAGAGAGAGACCAGAGAGAGAGACCAGAGAGAGACCAGAGAGAGACCAGAGGGAGAACAGAAAGAGAGACCAGAGAGAGAGACCAGAGAGAGAGACCAGAGAGAGACCAGAGAGAGACCAGAGAGAGACCAGAGAGAGACCAGAGAGAGACCAGAGGGAGACCAGAGAGAGACCAGAGAGAGACCAGAGAGAGACCAGAGGGAGACCAGAGAGAGGCTGTGAGTGGAGCTAGATCGAGCCAAGTTTGAAGACGATAAGAGACAATAAAATCCCCACAGAATCCTCCTTTTTGAAAGATGTATTTCTGTGTCTGAGTGCACAATCAATGTGGATTTAGGCTGCAGTACCACAGGTGGCCTGTAGTCCATGTGGCGACAGCAGCAGTACTATTCAGATAATTGAGTAGGTGGTTATCCTTCACCTCTGCTTCCTGTTTCCTGTCTCTGAAAAGGAAACTATCGCCTCCGTGTGGCGGAAGTCGTTGGATTGAGTTCATCCATCACTGAGTCCAGGGTTATTTATGACCTCACAGACAGAGACCAGAGAGAGACCAGAGAGAGACAAGAGAGAGACCAGAGAGAGACCAGAGAGAGAGACCAGAGAGAGAGACCAGAGAGAGACCAGAGAGAGAGACCAGAGAGAGACCAGAGAGAGACCAGAGAGAGACCAGAGAGAGACCAGAGAGAGACCAGAGAGAGACCAGAGAGAGAGACCAGAGAGAGAGACCAGAGAGAGAGACCAGAGAGAGACCAGAGAGAGACCAGAGAGAGAGACCAGAGAGAGACCAGAGAGAGAGACCAGAGAGAGAGACCAGAGAGAGACCAGAGAGAGAGACCAGAGAGAGACCAGAGAGAGAGACCCAGAGAAAGAGACCAGAGAGAGACTAGAGAGAGAGACCAGAGAGAGAGACCAGAGAGAGACCAGAGAGAGAGACCAGAGAGAGAGACCAGAGAGAGACCAGAGAGAAACACAAAAGACTGGCAGCCTTACGTCATTCTGATATTAGTTCAAGTTATTGCACAAATGTACGACACGTGAGGTCAGGTGTTTGTTAATCCTCATTGTTCGTTGTACAGTCTGACAGCAGCGGGAAGAAACGACCTGCAGAACCTCTCTTTTACACAGTGGATCAGTCTGTCACTGAAGCTACTCTCCAGAGCAGACAGTGTCCTGCAGGGGGCGACATGGTCCAGATAGATGTGGAACGGGGCTAATTCTGGTTTCTCCAACAGAAAGTAACAAATCAGTCAAAATATCATTTTTTTTTACATTAGAAAACAAGAAAAAGGCATATGAGTCACTATCTGCCTCTTTGGGCTGTACACAGATACATTGAAAAGATTTTTTTTCTGATTTCTCTTTTGACACAACACAGACACACATATTATCCTGTAAATGATCGACTTTTGAACATGAAAACCACAGAAGGTTTGGGAAAAGTGTTCTCAGAGCATCCATAGGATCTCCACAAGGGGGCGTCCTCTACGGGACTGGACTCCTGTTAGTGCCCAGAGTCAGAACTAAACATGGGGAGGCTGCTTTTCAGATTCATGCTGCTAAAATCTGGAACAATCTTCCTGAAGATGTGAGACAGGCCTCCTCTCTGACAATGTTTAAAACCAGGTTAAAAACAGTTCTGTTTAGCTGTGCATACAACTGAGGGATTTTATATTTAATGTTCTGTGATTATTTATGATTTTAATGCTTTCTTGTTTTGTTCAGCACTTTGAGTTGTCTAGTGTATGAATTGTGCAAATAAACTTGCCTTGCTTTGCCACTGTACACATGACTGCAGAGCAAGCATCAAAGTCCGGGTCAGTCTGCTGCAGGATTGAGCAGTCCTGGATCAGTCCTGGATCAGTCCTGGAGCAGTCCTGGATCAGTCCTGGAGCAGTCCTGGAGCAGTCCTGGAGCAGTCCTGGATCAGTCCTGGAGCAGTCCTGGATCAGTCCTGGAGCAGTCCTGGAGCAGTCCTGGATCAGTCCTGGAGCAGTCCTGGATCAGTCCTGGATCAGTCCTGGAGCAGTCCTGGAGCAGTCCTGGATCAGTCCTGGATCAGTCCTGGAGCAGTCCTGGAGCAGTCCTGGAGCAGTCCTGGAGCAGTCCTGGAGCAGTCCTGGATCAGTCCTGGAGCAGTCCTGGATCAGTCCTGGAGCAGTCCTGGATCAGTCCTGGAGCAGTCCTGGAGCAGTCCTGGATCAGTCCTGGAGCAGTCCTGGATCAGTCCTGGAGCAGTCCTGGAGCAGTCCTGGAGCAGTCCTGGAGCAGTCCTGGATCAGTCCTGGATCAGTCCTGGATCAGTCCTGGAGCCAGAAGGTCGTGGGTTCGAGCCCACCACAAGACTTTCTCCATCGACTCCCACTGTCTGCTGTTGTTGTGTCCTTAGGCAAGACACTTCACCCCCATTGCCTAGAATGAGTCTGGTGTGTGAATGGTTGGTGGTGGTCGGAGGGGCCGATGGCACAGACTGGTTGCCTCGCTTCTGTCAGTGTGCCCCAGGGCAGCTGTGGCTACAGCAGCAGTTTATCACCACCGTGTATGGAGTGATGAATGGTTCAAACTGGTTTAGCCTTGTTTGGACTGGTTTAGATGGATTCAAACTGGTTTATGTAAAGCGCCTTTGAGCATCCAAAAGCGCTGTATAAAACCGATGCATTATTATTATTATTTAACTTTGGGAAGTGTTCCGTCTGAGACAGTCCAAAACTGAAGTCGTTTGGAGGAAAATAGTATCAGCAACAAACCGCAGTGTTTTCCAGCAACGAGGAAAGATAAAGAACATTTGCATTATACTGTCCTGGTCCTGTCCATCTGTGACCCCCCTCCCATGGACTCTGGACTCTGATTGGTCTGAACTTTACACCTCAGATAAAAGACAGGGGATGATGTCATAGTTCAGAAGGGGGTGGAGCTTGCTTTCGTAATTCCTTTAAAGGGAAAGTCTAACGCTAAAAACAAGACCCACGGCTGTGTTTCCAAAGGTTTGGTCTGGTTCAGACTGGTTCAGACTGGTTCAGACTGGTTCAGACTGGTTCAGACTGCTTCAGACTGCTTCAGACTGGTTCAGACTACTTCAGACTGCTTCAGACTGCTTCAGACTGCTTCAGATTGCTTCAGATTGCTTGAGACTGCTTCAGACTGCTTCAGATTGCTTCAGATTGCTTCAGACTGCTTCAGACTGCTTCAGATTGCTTCAGATTGCTTCAGATTGCTTCAGATTGCTTCAGACTGGTTCAGACTGGTTCAGACTGCTTCAGACTGCTTCAGACTGCTTCAGATTGCTTCAGATTGCTTCAGATTGCTTCAGACTGCTTCAGACTGCTTCAGACTGCTTCAGATTGCTTCAGACTGCTTCAGATTGCTTCAGACTGCTTCAGACTGCTTCAGACTGCTTCAGATTGCTTCAGATTGCTTCAGACTGGTTCCGACTGCTTCAGACTGGTTCCGACTGCTTCAGACTGGTTTGGACTGGTTTAGACCAGTTTGGACCGGTTTAGAGTGGTTTAGAATGGTTCAGACTGATTTAGCCTGATTCAGCCTGATTCAGACTGATTTAGCCTGATTCAGACTAGTTCAGACTGGTTCCGACTTGTTCAGACTGGTTTATACTGGTCCATACTGCTTTAGACTGGATAAAACTGGTTTAGACTCATTAAAACTGGTGCAGAATGGTTCAAACTGATTTGTGAGGTTTATTTATATAACACATTTTACAGACCAAGGTACAGACCCAAAGCACTTTCCAATGTTCAGAGTCAGATATTGTTCCAATCCTTCCACACACGGTGATGACAGAAGCGAGTCCAGAACACACTGGTCCATCAGCTCCAACACCATCATTCACTCTCTCATTTACATTCAGACCTATTGCCACTCAGTCACCAGATTTGGGTTGGTTCAAACTGCTTCTTACTGGTTTAGACCCGTTCAGATTGGTTCAGACATGGTTTAGACAGGTTCCAACTGCTTTAAACTGCTTTAAACTGGTTCCTGCTGGTTTGGGCTTGTTTAGACTGTTTTTTTTTACTGGCTATGACTGTTTTTTCTGGTTTGGACTGGATTAGAATGGTTTTTACTGGTTTTAAACTGGTTTTAAACTGGTTCAAATGGGTTCAGCCTTGTTTGTACTTGTTTAAACAGATTCAAACTGGTTTATACTAGTTTAGAGTGGATTGAACTGGTTTAAATTGGATCAAATTGGTTTAAACTGGTTAAGACTATTTATTCTATGTCAAACTGGTTTAGACTGGTTTGGAGTTTGGACTGGTTCAGACTGGTTTAAACTTGATCAAACTGGTATACACTGGTCAAGAATGATTTATACTGGATTGAACTAGTTTAGACTAGTTTGGACTGGGTCAAACTGATTTGAACTGGTTGAGACTGATTTATACTGGATCAAACTGGTTCGGATAGGTTCAGACTGGTTTAGACTGGTTCATACTTGTTTAGACTGGATAAAACTGGTTTAGACTGGTTTGAACTGGTTCAGACTTGCGTGGAATGGTTCAGACTTCTTCAGACTAGTTTGGATTGGTTTAGACTGGATCAAACCCGTTAAGATTGGTTTAAACGGTTGTCTATACTGGTTTGTACTGGTTCTGACTTGTTTAAACTGGTTCATACTGGTTTAGACTGGTTCAAACTGGTTGAAACTGGTTTATACTAGTTTGGAATGGTTTAGACTAGATCAACCTGGTTCAGACTGGTTAAGACCTGTTTATACTGGATCAAAGTCGTTTGGACTGGTTTGGACTTATTTTTACTGGTTTGGACTTGTTGACTGCTTGGATTGTTTTGGCCTAGATTAGACTGATTTATAGTGGTTTTGACCGGGTAAAACTGGTTTGGACTGGTTCATACTGGTATGGACTGGTTTAGACTGTTCATAACTGGTTTAGACTGGTTCAGACTGGTTCATTGTGATTGAAACAATAGCAGAAAGGATTAAACCGACAAAAAGCCAAACCAGAATCACTTAAAAACCTACAATTGACAAACTGGACCATTGAACGCTACAAACACTAAAAATGTAGAAAAACAAGTACAAATGTTGCTCATGGCAGAAGCAGCGAGGGTCTGAGGGTTCTGACGTTCTCATAAAAAGGACAAAGGAAAGTCTCAGTGTGATTTTATTGGACAAATAATAAATTTTTGATAATAAAGAGTCAGATCTCACACAAACAACAGAAAAGACTTTTAGAAGAAATAATAATATCTTGTGATTCGTCAGTTTTCAGCTCTGACCCAAACAACACTTTTCTCATTTATATAATTGCACTTAAGACGATGGTCTGGTCCGGTCCAGTCCTGGTCTAGTCCAGTCTTATTCCAGTCCTGGTCGGTCCACATTGTGAGTTCTCCAGTGTTTCTTAAGAATGTGATCTGGTCTCTCTCTGGTCTCTCTTTGGTCTCTCTCTGGTCTCTCTTTGGTCTCTCTCTGGTCTCTCTCTGGTCTCTCTCTGGTCTCTCTTTGGTCTCTCTCTGGTCTCTCTTTGGTCTCTCTCTGGTCTCTCTTTGGTCTCTCTCTGGTCTCTCTCCAGTCTCTCTTTGGTCTCTCTTTGGTCTCTCTCTGGTCTCTCTTTGGTCTCTCTCTGGTCTCTCTCCAGTCTCTCTTTGGTCTCTCTCTGGTCTCTCTCTGTTCTCTCTTTGGTCTCTCTCTGGTCTCTCTCTGTTCTCTCTTTGGTCTCTCTCTGGTCTCTCTTTGTCTTTGGTCTCTCTCTGGTCTCTCTCCAGTCTCTCTTCGGTCTCTCTCTGGTCTCTCTTTGGTCTCTTTCTGGTCTCTCTCTTGTCTCTTTGGTCTCTCTCTTTTGTCTCTCTGGTCTCTTTCTTGTCGCGCTCTGGTCTCGCTCAGGTCTCTCTCTGGTCCGTCTCTTATTGGTCTCTCTGGTCTCTCTCTGCTCTCTAATTGGTCCTGGCCTCTCTCTGCTCTCTGATTGGTCCTGGCCTCTCTCTGCTCTCTGATTGGTCCTGGCCTCTCTCTGCTCTCTGATTGGTCCTAGCCTCTCTCTGCTCTCTGATTGGTCCTGGCCTCTCTCTGCTCTCTGATTGGTCCTGGCCTCTCTCTGCTCTCTGATTGGTCCTAGCCTCTCTCTGCTCTCTGATTGGTCCTGGCCTTTTTCTGCTCTCTGATTGGTCCTGGCCTCTCTCTGCTCTCTGATTGGTCCTGGCCTCTCTCTGCTCTCTGATTGGTCCTGGCCTCTCTCTGCTCTCTGATTGGTCCTGGCCACTTGTCCCGATAACAGTTTTTACAGTTCGTACATGTGTAACATGGATCTTATCAAACGCAAATATTGTCTCCATAAAAGTCAATGATCGACGGCGAGTAACGACCTGGAACCATAAACGGACCATAAACGCTCAGCTCAGCTCTGCTCACAGATATCACAAATATTGCTGTGTGTGGTTAAATATGTAGTCATTCATTATTCTTATGGTCCTATTTTTAAATGGTCCTTCAGCAATACACAAGATGGCCGCCACTGAGCATCAGATCCATAAACACCAGGATTACGGTCAGATTAAAGCTCAGATTCTAGTTTTAGTTTGTTGCTAATTTCTCTGTAATTCCAGGAACAAAAAGGTGCATCTTCTTTGCCCAATGATGTTCAGAACAGTTAGTCTGGTCTTTCTGGTCTCTCCCTCTGGTCTCTCCCTCTGGTCTCTTTAATCTATCTCTAGTTTCTATCTGGTCTACCTCTTGTCTCTCCCTGGTGTCTCTCTTTAGTCCATCTCTGGTCTCCCTCCCTCTGATCTCTCTCTCTCTGGTACCTCTCTCTCTGGTCTCTCTCTCTGATCTCTCTTTCTGGCCTCTCTCTGATCTCTCTCTCTGGTCTCTCTCTCTGATCTCTCTCTCTCTGATCTCTCTCTCTCTGGTCTCTCTCTCTCTGGTCTCTCTCTCTGGTCTCTCTCTCTGATCTCTCTCTCTCTGGTCTCTCTGGTCTCTCTCTCTGATCTCTCTCTCTCTGGTCTCTCTGGTCTCTCTCTCTCTGATCTCTCTCTCTGATCTCTCTCTCTGGTCTCTCTCTCTCTGGTCTCTCTGGTCTCTCTCTCTGGTCCCTCTCTGGTCCCTCTCTCTCTGGTCTCTCTCTCTGGTCTCCCTCTCTGATCTCTCTCTCTCTGGTCTCTCTCTGGTCCCTCTCTCTGATCTCTCTCTCTCTGGTCTCTCTCTCTGGTCTCTCTCTCTCTGGTTTCTCTCTCTGATCTCTCTCTCTCTGGTCTCTCTCTCTGGTCTCTCTGATCTCTCTCTCTCTGGTCTCTCTCTCTGGTCTTTCTCTCTCTGGTCTCTCTCTCTCTGGTCTCTCTCTCTGGTCTTTCTCTCTCTGGTCTCTCTCTTTATGGTCCTGGCTGTTGCACTTCTGTTCCCAACACTTCTGCTCACATCAACAGGGTCCAGTCAGGATTCTGCAGAACCACTTCTCCACATGAGTTCATCAGTGTCCACAGTCTGAGGGACAGACACCAGTGAGGACAGACACCAGCTGTGGTGAGGACTCAGGCCTGGGACAGACACCAGCTGCTGTGAGGCGTTGATGAAGGAGCGAAGGTGAAGTCCTCAAACTTAATGTCCACATGAGAAGAAGAACCGTCCAACTGTGAGGAAGACTGTGGAGAAGAGCAGAGGTTAGCACTAGTCAGAGAGAGACCAGAGAGAGAGACCAGAGAGAGAAACCAGAGAGAGACCAGAGAGAGACCAGAGAGAGACCAGAGAGAGACCAGAGAGACCAGAGAGACCAGAGAGAAACCAGAGAGAGACCAGAGACCAGAGAGAGACCAGAGAGAGACCAGAGAGAGAGAGACCAGAGAGAGAGACCAGAGAGAGACCAGAGAGATAGACCAGAGAGAGACCAGAGAGAGACCAGAGAGAGAGACCAGAGAGAGACCAGAGAGAGAGACCAGAGAGAGACCAGAGAGAGAGACCAGAGAGAGAGACCAGAGAGAGAGACCAGAGAGAGACCAGAGAGAGAGACCAGAGAGAGAGACCAGAGAGAGACCAGAGAGAGAGACCAGAGAGAGAGACCAGAGAGAGACCAAAGCACTCCCAAAGTCAGTGTCAGTGTGTTAGAGGAGAACAGTACCGTGTGGGAGAGGGAGGGCCCCGGCAGGTAGGCTGGTGTACCCAGGCCACGCTCACTCTTCTGGGGGGAGGAGGTCTCAGAGCTGGGGCTGGTGTCTGGCCCTCCTGTGGGACAGAGGAATGGAACCATCAACCTCCTCACAAACTCACACTGGACCATAGTAATACAGGGGAGACACCAGAGAGAAAGACCAGAGAGGGACCAGAGAGAAAGACCAGAGAGACACCATAGAGAGATTATAGAGGCACCAGAGAGAGAGCAGAGAGAGACTAGACAGAGACCAGAGATAGACCAGAGAGAGACCAGAGAGAGACCAGAGAGAGAGACCAGAGAGAGAGACCAGAGAGAGACCAGAGAGAGAGACCAGAGAGAGAGATGGAGGGAATCACATTACATAGAACTAAGATTGTTGAAGTTGTAGGTCTGGGTCTGTGTTTAGGCTCCAGTCATGTCTTGGTAGATGGCAGTGAGTTGGTAAATTTGCAGTGGTTTGCTTTTTTCAATTTCTGAAGACGTTTTGAGAAATGTTTGTGTCGGAGAGCACATACCGGACCTGCTCCTGGAGCTCTTGGGTTTGCGTTTGCGAGTTTGGATGCTCTCCTTCTTCATGGCCAGAGGACGAGGAACCTGAGTCACAACACACTTCATTTGCATGTTCTTTGAGACCAGAGAGAGACCAGAGAGTGACCAGAGAGAGACCAGAGAGAGAGACCAGAGAGAGACCAGAGAGAGACCAGAGAAAGACCAGAGAGAGACCAGAGAAAGACCAGAGAGAGACCAGAGAGAGGCCAGAGAGAGAGACCAGAGAGAGACCAGAGAGAGACCAGAGAGAGACCAGAGAGAGAGCAGAGAGAGACTAGAGAGACCAGAGAGAGACCAGAAAGACATTGACCTGAACTACAGCCAGAGACCAGAGAGAGACCAGAGAGAGACCAGAGAGAGAGACCAGAGCGAGACCAGAGAGAGACCAGAGAGAGAGACCAGAGAGAGACCAGAGAGAGACCAGAGAAAGACCAGAGAGAGACCAGAGAGAGACCAGAGAGAGACCAGAGAAAGACCAGAGAGAGACCAGAGAGAGACCAGAGAAAGACCAGAGAGAGAGACAGAGACCAGAGAGAGACTAGAGAGACCAGAGAGAGACCAGAGAGAGACCAGAAAGACATTGACCTGAACTACAGCCAGAGACCAGAGAGAGACCAGAGAGAGAAAGACCGGAGAGAGACCAGAGAGAGACCTGTATTGCTCCTGTAATACACCTTTATGACGTCTGTATCACACCTGTATTACGCCTGTATTACTTCTGTATTACACCTGTATTACGCCTGTATGATGCCTGTATTGCACCTGTATAACGCCTGTACTCACCCCATGCAGCTTGGTGTAGAGGCCACAGGCGTTGCAGACTGGTTCTCCCTCTGTGCTCCTCCTCCACAGGGTCGTGGTGCTGGTCCCACAGTTAGTGCAGAGGAGACCAGAGCGCCGGGAACCCACCTGCTGTGAGGAGAGAGACGGGATCAGAGCGAGACCAGAGAGAGAGACCCACCTGCTGTGAGGAGAGAGGGGATCAGAGCGAGACCAGAAAGAGAGACCCGCCTGCTGTGAGGAGAGAGGGGATCAGAGCGAGACCAGAGAGAGAGACCCACCTGCTGTGAGGAGAGAGGGGTTAAGAGCGAGACCAGAGAGAGAGACCCACCTGCTGTGAGGAGAGAGGAGATCAGAGCGAGACCAGAGAGAGAGACCCGCCTGCTGTGAGGAGAGAGGGGATCAGAGCGAGACCAGAGAGAGAGACCCACCTGCTGTGAGGAGAGAGGGGATCAGAGCGAGACCAGAGAGAGAGAGACCCACCTGCTGTGAGGAGAGAGGGGGATCAGAGCGAGACCAGAGAGAGAGACCCACCTGCTGTGAGGAGAGAGGGGATCAGAGCGAGACCAGAGAGAGAGACCCACCTGCTGTGAGGAGAGAGGGGATCAGAGCGAGACCAGACAGAGAGACCCGCCTGCTGTGAGGAGAGAGGGGATCAGAGCGAGACCAGAGAACGAGACCACAGAGAGAGAGAGAGACCCACCTGCTGTGAGGAGAGAGGGGATCAGAGCGAGACCAGAGAACGAGACCACAGAGAGAGAGAGAGACCCACCTGCTGTGAGGAGAGAGGGGATCAGAGCGAGACCAGAGAGAGAGACCCACCTGCTGTGAGGAGAGAGGGGTTAAGAGCGAGACCAGAGAGAGAGACCCACCTGCTGTGAGGAGAGAGGGGATCAGAGCGAGACCAGAGAAAGAGACCACAGAGAGAGAGAGACCCACCTGCTGTGAGGGAGAGAGAGGATCAGAGAGAGACCGGGGAGCGAAACCACAGAGAGAGACCAGAGAGATACCCACCTGCTCTGATGGAGAGAGGGGATCAGAGCGAGACCGGGGAGAGAGACCCACCTGCTGTGAGGGAGAGAGGGGATCAGAGCGAGACCAGAGAGAGAGACCCACTTGCTGTGAGGAGAGAGGGGATCAGAGCGAGACCGGGGAGAGAGACCCACCTGCTGTGAGGAGAGAGGGGATCAGAGCGAGTCTCTCTCTGGTCTATCTCTCTGGTCTCTCTCTGGTCCCTCTCTGGTCTCTCTCTCTGGTCTCTCTCTGGTCCCTCTCTGGTCCCTCTCTGGTCCCTCTCTGGTCTCTCTCTGGTCTCTCTCTCTGGTCTCTTTCTGGTCTCTCTCTGGTCTCTCTCTGGTTTCTCTCTCTGGTCTCTCTCTGGTCCCTCTCTGGTCTCTCTCTGGTCTCTTGCTGTGTTTACCTCATGACCCTGTTATCTCTGTTTAGTTGAAATAGCTTCTTATCGCTGGAGTTTGGAAAGAGTGACACATACTTCTGTTATCAGCTGTTAGAGCGAGAACGAGTCCAGAGAGAGACCAGAGAGAGACCAGAGAGACCAGAGAGACCAGAGAGAGACCAGAGAGACCAGAGAGAGACCAGAGCCTGACTGCAAGAAGTACTAAAGAAGGACCTGGTACTGGTTAAACAGGGCCAGTGGAAACAGGGGAGAGTAGAAGAAGAAAATTGCTCTTGTCATTTCATATTGGTCTCTTTCTGGTCTCTCTTTCTCTCTGGTGTCTTTTCTTTGGTCTCTCTCGTTCTGGTCTCTACTCTCTGGGGTCTTCTCACTGGTCTCTCTCTCTCTCTGGTCTCTAAGACCAATGCATTATGATTAATGATGATCATTATTATTACCATTATTAATCATTCATAAATGTCCAACAGAAAGAAGCAATAACAATAATTCTTATAATAATAATTATTACATTTATTGTTTCTTTCTGTTGGACATTTATCAAGCTTAAGTTACCAGCTCCACTTAAACACAGATGTAGCCACAGCTGCCCTGGGTCAGACTGACTGTGTGGCTCTCACCAGTCTCTTGTGTGGTTTGATGAGCGGTCGGTTGATGCCGTTCATCCTGTGGTAGAGGCCACAGGCGTTACACAGGTAGTGTCCGGTCCCATCTCTGCGCCACAGCGGAGTGGAGACCGAGCCACAGTTCACACACTCCCGGCCCTCCACACAGTCCTCCAGAGCACCTGTGTAAGGACCTCACATTACACCTGTGTAAGGACCTCATATTACACCTGTGTAAGGACCTCATATTACACCTGTGTAAGGACCTCACATTACACCTGTGTAAGGACTGTAAGGACCTCAAATTACACCTGTGTAAGAACCTCACATTACACCTGTGTAAGGACCGTAAGTACCTTAAATTACACCTGTGTAAGGACCTCACATTACACCTGTGTAAGGACCTCACATTACACCTGTGTTACAGACCTCACATTACACCTGTGTACAGACCTCACATTACACCTGTGTTACAGACCTCACATTACACCTGTGTACAGACCTCACATTACACCTGTGCAAGGACCTCACATTGCACCTGTGTAAGGACCTCACCTTTCACCTGTGTAAGGACCTCACATTACACCTGTGTAAGCACCTCACATTACACCTGTGTACGGACCTCACATTACACCTGTGTAAGAACCTCACATTACACCTGTGTAAGCACCTCACATTACACCTGTGTAAGGACCTCACATTACACCTGTGTAAAGACCTCACATTACACCTGTGTAACGACCAGTGTTAATTTCGTTGACGATATATTATCGTCATATTTTTCTTCACAAATATATTTTTGGGGACAAAAACTAAAGGAAAACAAAAATAGAAGTCACTCATTAAGACGTAGACGAGGACTAAATTGATTGACATTTTTGTCCACGAATAAAAGACGAAACAAAAATGGACCATGACAAAATCAAACCAGATGAAAGGAAAGATGAGGTAAATGAGAAAACAACCAATCGACTGCCAGAGCCTGTGCGAGGAGGACCAATGAGGGCTTTTCTTAGTGAGCACCGGTGGCGCGAGCAGTGAACAAAAGCTATTGCTAACGCTAACCACAACATCACTCAGTACCATTTACTCACGTAAGCCATGTGTCCATCAGTGATGAAAAGAACTAGAACATGTCCACGGCTGGGAGAAAAGAAAGGATATCTGTGCGCCCTTTTACGTTTGACAAAGTAGAAAAAAAGAGATGGAATTGAAGCCCCGTGAAGAGGCATCGCAACATTAATATGGTTGAAAACAAGGAGATTAATTTGCTCTACCGCCATCATGTGGACAAAACATATACAACACTCTTAAGTGCCTACAATAAATGGTGACATCGACAGTTGATCTACAATGATATTATATAAAAACAAGATTGCTCCAAATTTAAGTAAAGTAATAGCTACGTTTGTGATCGTACGCTACAAGCGATAACACATGTTTAGAAAATAAATCTTTTTTAGTCAACAAAAATTGCGTCATATTTTCATTGACTAAAATTGTGACTAAAACTAAAATCAATTTTAATCAAAAGACTAAGACTAAAACGAAATTAGAATTGTCAAAATTAACATTGGTAAGGACCTCATATTACACCTGTGTTATAGACCTCACATTTCACCTGTGTTGCAGACCTCACATTACACCTGTGTATAGACCTCACATTACACCTGTGTTACAGACCTCACATTACACCTGTGTTATAGACCTCACATTACACCTGTGTTAAAGACCCCACATTACACCTGTGTTACAGACCTCACATTACACCTGTGTTACAGACCCCACATTACACCTGTGTTACAGACCTCACATTACACCTGTGTTACAGACCTCACATTACACCTGTGTTACAGACCTCACATTACACCTGTTTTACAGACCTCACATTACACCTGTGTTACAGACCTCACATTACACTTGTGTTACAGACCACACATTACACCTGTGTTACAGACCTCACATTACACCTGTGTTACAGACCTCACATTACACCTGTGTTACAGACCTCACATTACACCTGTGTTACAGACCCCACATTACACTTGTGTTATAGACCTCACATTACACCTGTGTTACAGACCCCACATTACACCTGTGTTACAGACCTCACATCACACCTGTGTTACAGACCTCACATTACACCTGTGTTACAGACCTCACATTACACCTGTGTTACGGACCTCACATTACACCTGTGTTACAGACCTCACATTACACCTGTGTTACAGACCTCACATTACACCTGTGTTATAGACCTCACATTACACCTGTGTTACAGACCTCACATTACACCTGTGTTACGGACCTCACATTACACCTGTATTACGCCTCTGTAAGGACAACTGTGGGGGACCTCTTCTTTTCTTTTTGCGGCTGCTTTAAAATCAAAAACTTCCCAAAACTCACGGTGTGAGATATTTATAATTACGCCGTATTGTGATGACGTCATGCCTCACCTCTCCGTGCGCACACCTGTCGCAGGCTGCTGTCGTAGGGCCCCGGGGCCCAGGTGGAGGGGCCCATGTCTGTGCTGCTGTAAGCGCTGTACGGCCTGAGCGTGCTCCCGTACTGCGCGCTGCCGTACGGCTCCAGCTGCAGCGCGCTCCCGTGGCTGTGGTCGCGCACGCCGCAGTAGCTGCTGTCCCAGTGAGCATGTGCAGACTCCTGTGTGTACGGCAGCGCGGGCAGCACCGCGGGCACGCGCGCAGGTGGCACATACACCGGGGAGCTGGCAGGCGCGTGCACGTACACCGGGGAGTTTGTGGGCGCGTGCACGTACACCGGGGAGCTGGTGGGCCCATGCAAAAAGCTGGTGTCATGCGCGTACGCTGCCTGGTACATGGTGCAGGTCACCTGGTCACAGCCTGAAACAAGAGATAGAAGTTAGAACAGAGGCCTGGTCTCTCTCTGGTCTCACTCTGTACTCTCTCTGGTCTCTCTCTGGTCTCCCTCTAGTCTCTCTCTGGTCTCTCTCGTCTCCCTCGAGTCTCTCTCTGGTCTCTCTCTTATCTGTATAACTAGTTATTTACTGGGAGGATTATCACCTTTAAATGAAGCATATTGTTGGGTTTTCAAAATCGCACCAAATGAAAAGAGACATGATGTAGCAGACATTCAATAATAACACAACTCAAAACTAAAAACAATACTCACACACGCACGCACACGCACGAACACACACACACACACACACACACACACACACACACACACAGAGTTTTAGAACCACAAAAACCTGCTTTCGGTCGAAATAACATTTACATTATTTTATTATTTTGTTTGTTTTCTGCAGAATTGTTGTAATAAAAAGTTACTATTTTACTTGGAACACCTTTAATCTAATGGTTTAATCTGTACTTCTGCCTCTTGATGGTGTGTGTGTAGAGTGCTTTATGGTGTGTAGTGTGCTTGATGGTGTGTGTAGTGTGCTTGATGGTGTGTGTAGTGTGCGTGATGGTGTGTGTAGTGTGTTTGATGGTGTGTGTAGTGTGCTTGATGGTGTGTGTAGTGTGCTTGAAGGTTTGTGCAGTGCGCTTGATGGTGTGTAGTGTGCTTGATGGTGTGTGTAGTGTGCTTGAAGGTTTGTGCAGTGCGCTTGATGGTGTGTAGTGTGCTTGATGGTGTGTGTAGTGTGCTTGATGGTGCTTGTGTAGTGTGCTTGATGGTGTGTGTGTAGTGTGTTTGATGGTGTGTGTAGTGTTCTTGATGGTGTGTGTAGTGTGTTTGATGGTGTGTGTAGTGTGCTTGATGGTGTGTGTAGTGTGCTTGATGGTGTGTGTAGTGTGGTTTATGGAGTGTGTTTAGTGTGCTTGATGGCGGCTGTAGTGTGCTTGATGGTGCGTGTGTAGTATGCTTGATGGTGAGTGTAGTGTTCTTGATGGTGTGTGTGTAGTGTGCTTGATGGTGTGTGTGTGTGTGTGTAGTGTGCTTTATGGTGTGTGTAGTGGGGTTGATGGTGTGTGTGTAGTGTGCTTGATGGTGTGTGTGTTGTGTGTTTGATGGTGTGTGTAGTGTGCTTGATGGTGAGTGTAGTGTGCTTGATGGTGAGTGTAGTGTTCTTGATGGTGAGTGTAGTGTTCTTGATGGTGTGTGTGTAGTGTGCTTGATGGTGTGTGTGTGTGTAGTGTGCTTGATGGTGTGTGTAGTGTGCTTGATGTTGTGTGTGTTGTGTGCTTGATGGTGTGTGTAGTGTGCTCGATGGTGTGTGTAGTGTGCTTGATGGTGTGTGTGTGTAGTGTGCTTGATGGTGTGTGTAGTGTGCTTTATGGTGTGTGTAGTGTGCTTGATGGTGTGTGTAGTGTGCTTGATGGTGTGTGTAGTGTGCTTGATGGTGTGCTTGATGGTGTGTGTAGTGTGCTTTATGGTGTGTGTAGTGTGCTTTATGGTATGTGTACATTGTATTATTGCCATTTCTCGCTGTTAAATAAAACCTAAAAACTTTTTCAACATTGACTCAGACTCTGGTCTCTACCATGTGTGCCTTTGGTTGATGGTATTGTCCCAGGAGCAGCCCTGGTGTCAGTTACTCTGGTCGAAACCCGTTCGCCCACACCATCAACTGTTGTTTATGGTCATTTACTCACAGCAAACAACATCAAAGGGTTTTTACATTTTTATGTGAGTTTCAGACAAAGTTTTAGTTTAAACAAATGTTTCCTGGTGCTTCCTGGTGCTTCCTGGTGCTTCCTGTCCTGTGACATCATCTCCCTGTCCCTTCAGAATGAAAACATGGCCGACACAAACCATCAATAGATTTTCCCCAAACACATGGTAATGATTGGATGTTTGGTCTCTGCAGAAACAGAGTCTGACGTTGGTGATGTCACCGCCTTCAGGACGGATCATGATTTACTCTTTTTAATTTGTAGAATGTTGTACAATCATTTCATCCTCTTCTTCTTCACATGTAAATAAGGCAGGGGTGTCCAAACCTTTTAGTAGAAGGGTCACTTCAGGTCATCAGACTTGACCTGGGGCCGACCACCTGGACTTAAGAAACTGCATCGACTGGATTCTGGAATATGACATTTGGACTTTGGGTTTTGATCCGTCATTATTGATTCAGAACTGCATCTTATTTTATTGTTGTGACAACCTCACCCTCATCCTCACCCTCATCCTCACCCTCATCCTCACCCTCATCCTCACCCTCACCCTCATCCTCATCCTCAACCTCACCCTCATCCTCACCCTCATCCTCACCCTCACCCTCATCCTCATCCTCAACCTCACCCTCATCCTCACCCTCATCCTCACCCTCATCCTCACCCTCAACCTCACCCTCACCCTCATCCTCACCCTCATCCTCACCCTCATCCTCACCCTCAACCTCATCCTCACCCTCATCCTCATCCTCACCCTCATCCTCACCCTCACCCTCACCCTCATCCTCACCCTCACCCTCACCCTCATCCTCACCCTAATCCTCATCCTCACCCTCATCCTCACCCTCACCCTCACCCTCATCCTCACCCTCATCCTCACCCTCATCCTCACCCTCACCCTCACCCTCATCCTCACCCTCAATCCTCACCCTCATCCTCACCCTCACCCTCATCCTCACCCTCATCCTCACCCTCATCCTCACCCTCACCCTCATCCTCACCCTCACCCTCATCCTCACCCTCATCCTCACCCTCACCCTCATCCTCACCCTCATCCTCACCCTCACCCTCATCCTCCCCCTCATCCTCACCCTTCCCCTCACCCTCCCCTCCCCCCTCCCCCTCTTCCTCATCCTCCCCCTCCCCCTCACCCTTTCCCTCATCCTCCCCCTCACCCTCCCCCTCCCCCACTGCAGCAGCGGTGGAAAGTACCAGTGATGTGAGTTCAGTGATGGACACTGGGCTTTGGCTGAAAATGTGCCATAGACTGTAAATATATAATAATAATATTCTACATAAATAATGATAATAATAATAATAATAATAATAATAATATTGTAAATATAATAATAATAATAATATTGTAAATACATAATAATAATAATAATAATATTAATAATATTGTAAATACATAATAATAATAATAATAATGTAAATATAATAATAATAATAATAATAATAATAATAATAATATTGTAAATATAATAATAATAATAATAATGTAAATAAATAATGATAATGATAATAATAATAATATTGTGCCGCTCCGTGTGTTGTGCTGTAAGAGTCTCCTGCTGTCTGAGCTTGTGGGAGACACTGTTGGGAAGAAGAAAAGACAATAGAAAGTATAATTAAAAGCTACTGTCATTTTTTTGCCGTTTTTTTTTTTGGGATTTCCAAAATGAAATGTTTTGAAAACATTTGTTCTGTATTTTAGAATAAAGAAACCGTTCAACTTGTTTGTTTTTTGGATTCTATAAAGTCAGTTTGTCCGATCACAACCTTGGGTTGATTGTATCCAGTGATTTGATCCGTTATGACCTAGTTATGTGCCCCAAACATGCGATTTTCTTCTAGCAAAGTATAATATTGAAAACAAAAAATCTTGATTCTAGGAACACAACTGACGACATTACATACATAAACTCTGAGAAAAGTGTGGCACAAATGGGTTCAAAGAACAATCTGAGAAATGATCCAAAGACGCGAAAAACGTTAAAGTTTGTGAGACTTCTGCCACAGGCCCCGAGTCCGGGGCAAGAGGGGCCCGGACCCGTGCGTAAAAGCGTCCAAATGTGAGCCAGTGCTGTGCTTTGAACTGGACCATAGCCGTGCGTGACAGCGGACTATAGCCGTGCGTGACAGCGGACCAAACTGTCCTCTTAATTATGCTAAAGCTAGATATTTTAAACTAGCTTCTTTATTATGCTAAAGAGTATAAAGAGATATATATAGAGATTTTAAATTATTTTAGTATTTCTTCACCCCGGGACGAATAAAGGATCTCTTAATTATCTGTTTACCTTTGGATCTAAATTCTCTAAATTCCGTAAATACAGAATGTGGGGAATTTTGATTTAGATTCTAAAAGCACTGGGAATGTAAGAATAAATAAGTAACTCACCTCAGATCATGAAGCTGGTGATGCCACAAACAGAGCCGCGGGGACGATACTGCGGGAGGCCCCAAGCCTGGTGCGTGAAGCCGGGCGTGAAGATGTCCAGGGGGAGCCGAGACCGTGCGCAAAGTGGACCAAAGCCGTGCGTTAAATGGCCCAAAGTTGTGCGTAAAGAGGGGCCAAAGCCGTGCGTAAAGTGGCACGAAATTGTGCGTAAAAGTGTGGGAGGACAGGTCGGTGTCTGTGCGTAAAAGTGTCCAAACCCGAGCCTGGGTCTTTATGGGACGTTTTGGGATCCACTGAATCTACACTGAGTTAGAAATGACAGATTTGGTCCAAAACTCCTCAGATGTGGACCGTTTTCAGCCGCGCGCAGCAGAAGAATGAAGTTTGGATCTGGACTCAGGGCCACGTGACCAAGAGGGCGGGGTCAGGGGACAAGGACCAGGAGCAAGAGCAAGAGCAAGACCAGGACCAGACCCTGCAGGTCTAAAGTTACAGACCTCCGCTTTACGCTCGTAAAATCTTGTCTCTGTGTAATTTTTATGATGTTTTTGCTGATAATGTGTTTCTTGTGTTTATGACACACGCACACAAGCACGTGCGCACGCACGCACGAATACACAAGGTATCGCTCTTTGGTTCCTCTCTCTGGTCTCTCTCTGGTCTCTCTGGTCTCTCTCTGGTCTCTCTCTGGTCTCCCTCTGGTCTCTCTCTGATCTCTGTCTGGTCTCTGTCTGGTCTCTCTCTGGTCTCTCTCTGTATCTTGTATCGTCCCTGATGTGGAGGAGCAGCGCCCTCTCCTGGTCAGAGGCCTGTATCACAGCCGTCTCTCCTGAATCTAAAAAGTGTATTTGAAGTTTTCACACAGTTTATTGGTATAGAACAGTTCAGACACAACGCTCTGAACAAAACAAGAAACACACATAAACATCAGAAATAATCAGAAAAGATAAAATCATAGAAACTGTTTTTAACCTGAATTTGAACATTCCCTGTGCTCCTCAGAGTCCCAGCAGGAGTCCAGTCCCTGTGCTCCTCAGAGTCCCAGCAGGAGGCCAGTCCCTGTGCTCCTCAGAGTCCCAGCAGGAGGCCAGTCCCTGTGCTCCTCAGAGTTCCAGCAGGAGTCTGTTAGTATTAGATAGCAATATGGCCTACGTGCAGGACTGTACAAGGACTCTACAAGGACTCCATGTTATGACTATGATGTGACTGTCTCTTTGTGACACGTATGTCTTTCGATGTGTGACGTGACAATGACTATATAAACTGTGTACTGCCTTTATTCTGTCTGAGAGAAAGAAACAGAGTAAACCAGTGGAACTTGAGAGAAACTTAAATAAACTTCCAGAGTTTGGCACACCACGATCCGTCTCTGTCTGCTAAATCCTAACAGATTTGGTGGAGAATGCGCGGCTCAGTGTGTGCCATTCTCTGGATTGTTTTGAGGGAGTTTTGCTCTGTTTCTTTTCCTCTGCGTGAGAGATCGGCATGCTGTGTCTGGGAGCGGGGATTCCAGCAGGCTGGAAGAGCTGTTCCTGGATGCTTCTTGTCGCTTCTGTCACTTTTGTTTTTTAAATTGAAGATTCCGACGCGGAAAAGAGTTGGCAGACCTCTCGGACAGTCCTTGGAACCGGTTTGACAAGAATAAGGTAAGCAGACACCTTTTTATATGTAAAGTCTGCATAATTGGATATTAGCTAAATTTTGGTCTGTTTTTTGGGGTCTGTCAAACTCTCTAAATTGTATTTTGAAGAAGTCTCGGGGTTAAAGTCCCTTTGAGCCTCGGGGTTAAAGTCCCTTTGAGAAAGTCTCGGGGTTAAAGTCCCTTTGAGCCTCGGGGTTAAAGTCCCTTTGAGAAAGTCTCGGGGTTAAAGTCCCTTTGAGAAAAGCCTCGGGGTTAAAGTCCCTTTGAGAAGAAGCTTCAGGGTTAAAGTCCCTTTGAGAGAAACCATGGTGTAGAATTAAAAGTAATTATAAAAAGGGAAACGTTAAACACTAAAGAGTGCCTTTTGTTACTAGTGTGGAAAGTGATCACTTCTAGATTTGGATGACAAAAGTATAAAGAACAACATCAGTTATATTCGCTTAACAAAGTAATCTTGAAAGTTATTCTTCTGTATCTTTTTGCCTGTGTGTGCGCGTCGCTCTATCTGCTGCCGTTGTCAGGGAAACGGCCCCCTCCTTCGCTGCTCTGGCTCTGAATCTGAAGCAAAGCTACTGCTTTAGGAATTTGGCTTTTCATAGTAGTTATTCCGTTAAATTTGCTAAATTTGCCATTTGAACATTGTGTTAGACACAGTTAAACGTTTTTAAACACCATTAGTGAGTAAGTTTTGAATATTATATGTTTTTTGAAACCCAAATATTAGTGCTAAAAGCTGTGCAATTCTTTTTAGACCTAACATATTTCTAGATTCCATTCTTTTAAATCTGCTGCTTATTTTGTGAGTCCATTATTGTATCTGATATTTCATAGCTGTTAGTGAGAATTTTTTTATGTTTTTATTTTAGTTACAAAAGCCGTTTTTCAAACATTTAAATTAGAATCTGTTCTAAGTGATTAATGATTGTAGACTTCGTCTAAAAAAGAAAGAGGGAATTAGGCTGTAAAAGTATTATATTATTAAGTTAAACTACCCAATTCACATGCAAGTGGTGACTTTTGTTTTTGTTTTGACTACACGCCTGACCTTGTTGCTCCTGCTGATGCACACAGCAGAGGAGACTGGTCTAAAATGTGCTCCAATTCATACTGACTTCATTTGAAAAATGCTGCAATTATTTTAAATTAGTAAAATATATGCTGAGATAAATGCACAGATAATTAAACACACAGTACAAAAGTACATAATACATATTTTAAAGTTTAAGAAGGTTTAAGAGATTTGAGTCTTGTTTTTTATATTGAGAGTTTCTGGTTTTAAATGTCATCATTAGTAAGATAATAAGTAATCTTTTATTTACATAGCGCTTGGGAAAACCCAGAGCGCTTCAAAATTGTTTTGACTTTAGGGAGAAAAACAATCTCATTCACAATCTCTGTTGTTTTTAATTTGACTATAAGGTTGTTTTCCAGAACCAAGAGCACACACTGTACAGGGTCACTGGACTGCTGGACACTGGACAGCGCAAAGCCCACCCAGCCACAGGTCACAGATCAAAGAGCAAAGGGAAATGCCACCTCCTTGCCCCTCCCCACGCCACTGCAGAACTGAGTGGGAGTGAGACCGGGGCCATGAAAGAGAGGTGTCTGGAGACGTGATGGGTGGAGCATCAGGGAGAGACCTGAATGAGAGTTGAGAGTGTGTCCAGTTGGTTTACATCACCACAGTGTGACCTTTGACACCTACAGGTGGTTCGAGGAGTCTGGAGAGACAACCCCAAAATTCACATACACACATACACACACACACACACACACATACATTCATACACACTCACACATTCACATTTACATATAGATACATGAAAAAGCAGAACATGAGAAAAAAGCATTTTAAAAGTTTACTCCAATGTAAACACATTTTTAATTGTCTATCACTTGAATCTTTATTTGAATCAGTATTTTTTGAGACCAGAAATGTTCATTTGAATTCTATATTGTCATGGACTTAATTGACGTCTGTCCTGACACTTTTGATTTGTTGATTTTGTACTGTGTGAAGTAATTACATTGATTAGAATTAGATCTGATAAAAACACAAATTAGAGAAGTAAACTGCGCTTGCTTTTTGTCTGAGGGACATTAGCAACAGCATGAATAGAAATTGTGTTAAAGTAGAATCAAAGTGATTTAACCATAGAGAGTAACTATTGCATAACAAGCTGTGTACAGGAACTGTGACACTGCACCATTGACCAGAAGTGCATCGCAAATGACCTGATGTGCTTCAACTGAAAAGACTGTATCTGGAGATCCGATGTCCAACTGGAGAGACCAGAACCATGGCTTGGACCCTACTGATGTCCAAGATGACATCTCTATATGACCTGACCTGATGACGACTGAGACTCACCCTCAGGGGACCCTGAGGACCTGAGGATCTGAGGACCTGAGGATCTGAGGACCCTGGAGAGAAAAAACTGGGGAGTGATGTTTATATTTTTGAAATCATACATTGATGAGTGCTAAATGAGAGTGATACTCATGATTCTTTCTTTTGTTTTTGTTTGTCCCTAGCTTCTGGACATCTGATGATCTATTGGACACAGCCATTTGCAGAACAAGAACCAGCCAATGAAACGTCTATTGCCGATGCTATTGCTACAACCAGAACCTGTGACAAATGCAATATACATGTTAAGCATTCAGACATCTGACAGACAAAAACTTTGAAAATGATAAAGTATGAGTATTGTAGCGTTTTAGTAGATGTTAAATAGTAGTAAAAAAGTAGAATTTGACTTCCTTTGTTGTTCATAAACATATTTCCACGTAAGAGTTAAAATAGTACCCTACAATGTTATCCTTTTGATAGATCAGCTAGAATATTAGAATCAGAGTTATGTTACAGCCATTAAAAGTGACAGAAGTCACAAATTAGAAATATGCCTTGACTTAAGCTGCAGCCGAGCTTTTGAGTTAAAAAATAGAGTAAAAATAGGAATAGATAAATGCATCAACCATAGATGCTTTCAAAAATAGAGAATATTCTTAGCCAGTGCTAATATCAAATGGTAAAGGGACCATTTCACAAGCATTTACTTCAAAAGTAGATAAAGTTACTTACAGTTTTATTAGATACTTGCCAAATTCACTTGTGTTCAAACATGAGTGAATGTTGACTATGCAAAAAGTTTATATGAGTGTAGCCTAGATCAATGAGATAGATTAGAACCAAGAGAGATTCAAAAGCATTTAAAAGCATTTTGATGCATTTGGGTGTAGCCCAAAAACACAATAGTAGATATTTAGATATTGAGAAGTTTCCAGCACAAATACCATTGTAGAATAACTGACCCCAACCCCAAACCTAATTAGCTACTATTAGGATAATGCTAATTTGATTAATGATGTACATTCATCCCAAATGCCTGACAATAATATCTTTAGATAATAAATAGTAATAAATCACTGACCACTATAGAAGTGTAAATGTTGACCATTTGCCTTACTGTGTTCACAGTTTTATTCCTGAGAATGAGAATAGACATGGAGCAAAATCCCACTAACAATATGCCACTGATAATTAGAGTATAATACCACAGAGAGATTTATTAGATTAAAATGTATGTTTAAGAATATGGCTCAATAGATGCAAATATGCAAACATATTTGTGAATAGATTAGAATAGTTTTAAACTATAGTGAATAGTGAAAGTAAAGTACACAGTCTAAGATTGAAAAGTGAAAATAATACAGTGAAATAAGTGAAGTGTAGTGTAAACAATTGTCATTAGAATAAAAGTATAGAGTAATAAAAGTGAAATTAGCTTCAAATTTGAGACTCAGCTCGTTTTTGTCTGTGTTTTGACTGAATCTGCTGAGTTCTTGTGTGTCCAATAGTTTTTGTTTGTTTTTATTTTTGTTTGTTTTTACTTTTTATTTGATTTGTTGTTTGTTTGTTTATTTACTTTATTTTTGTTTGTTTATTTTTTCCCAGGATAGAGGATAAAATCCACTGATATTGATTTGATGATTATGAGTTTAATGCATACATTTTCTTTGTTTTTAATAATTTTTAAAAGTTTTTTTTAGAATTTTTTCTTTTTTCTTTTTCCACTTTATTGATTGATCGATTTGAGTGATCACATGTGATTATGTGATCAAAGGGGAGGGTGTTAGTATTAGATAGCAATATGGCCTACGTGCAGGACTGTACAAGGACTCTACAAGGACTCCATGTTATGACTATGATGTGACTGTCTCTTTGTGACACGTATGTCTTTCGATGTGTGACGTGACAATGACTATATAAACTGTGTACTGCCTTTATTCTGTCTGAGAGAAAGAAACAGAGTAAACCAGTGGAACTTGAGAGAAACTTAAATAAACTTCCAGAGTTTGGCACACCACGATCCGTCTCTGTCTGCTAAATCCTGACAAGTCCAGTCCCTGTGCTCCTCAGAGTCCCAGCAGGAGGCCAGTCCCTGTGCTCCTCAGAGTCCCAGCAGGAGGCCAGTCCCTGTGCTCCTCAGAGTCCCAGCAGGAGGCCAGTCCCTGTGCTCCTCAGAGTCCCAGCAGGAGGAGGCCAGTCCCTGTGCTCCTCAGAGTTGGTTCATAAGGCACTAACATGACCCACAGATGTATTTTGGTGCAAGACCGAGAAGAGACTTGTAAAAAGCAGAGACCTGGGACCAGGACTAATGTGATGGTACTTCCTGGTTCTAGTCCGGACTCGAGCTGCAGAATCTTTAAGTCTTTAAGTTAAGACATTATACTTTTCTATTATAGCCTGTCTCTCTGGTCTCTCTCTGGTCTCTCTTGGGTCTCTCTCGGGTCTCTCTCTCTGGTCACTCTCTCTGGTCACACTCTGGTCACTCTCTCTGGTCTCTCTCTCTGGTCTCTCTCTCTGGTCTCTCTCTCTGGTCTCTCTCTCTGGTCACTCTCTGGTCACTCTCTCTGGTCTCTCTCTCTGGTCTCTCTCTGGTCTCTCTCTCTGGTCACTCTCTGGTCACTCTCTCTGGTCTCTCTCTCTGGTCTCTCTCTGGTCACTCTCTCTGGTCACTCTCTGGTCACTCTCTCTGGTCTCTCTCCCTGGTCTCTCTCTGGTCACTCTCTCTGGTCTCTCTCTCTGGTCTCTCTCTTTGGTCTCTCTCTGGTCACTCTCTCTGGTCTATCTTTGGTCTCTCTGGTCACTCTCTCTGGTCTCTCTCTGGTCTCTCTCTCTGGTCTCTCTCTCTGGTCACTCTCTGGTCTCTCTCTCTGGTCTCTCTCTCTGGTCTCTCTGGTCTCTCTCTCTGGTCTCTCTGGTCTCTGGTCTCTGGTCTCTCTCTGGTCTCTCTGGTCCCTGGTCTCTGGTCACTCTCTGGTCTCTCTCTGTGGTCTCTCTCTGGTCTCTCTCTGGTCACTCTCTGGTCTCTCTCTCTGGTCTCTCTCTCTGGTCTCTCTCTCTGGTCTCTCTCTCTGGTCACTCTCTGGTCTCTCTCTCTGGTCTCTCTCTCTGGTCTCTCTCTGGTCTCTCTCTCTGGTCTCTCTCTCTGGTCACTCTCTGGTCTCTCTCTCTGGTCACTCTCTCTGGTCTCTCTCTGGTCTCTCTCTCTGGTCTCTCTCTCTGGTCACTCTCTGGTCTCTCTCTCTGGTCTCTCTCTCTGGTCTCTCTGGTCTCTCTCTCTGGTCTCTCTGGTCTCTGGTCTCTGGTCTCTCTCTGGTCTCTCTGGTCCCTGGTCTCTGGTCACTCTCTGGTCTCTCTCTGTGGTCTCTCTCTGGTCTCTCTGGTCCCTCTCTGGTCTCTCTGCTCCCTGGTCTCTGGTCTCTCTCTCTGGTCTCTCTCTCTGGTCTCTCTCTCTGGTCTCTCTGGTCTCTCTGGTCCCTGGTCTCTGGTCACTCTCTGGTCTCTCTCTCTGGTCTCTCTCTCTGGTCTCTCTGGTCCCTGGTCTCTGGTCTCTCTGCTCCCTGGTCTCTGGTCTCTCTCTCTGGTCTCTCTCTCTGGTCTCTCTGGTCCCTGGTCTCTGGTCTCTCTCTGGTCTCTCTGGTCCCTGGTCTCTGGTCTCTCTCTGGTCTCTCTGCTCCCTGGTCTCTCTCTCTCTGGTCTCTCTCTCTGGTCTCTCTGGTCCCTGGTCTCTGGTCTCTCTCTGGTCTCTCTGGTCCCTGGTCTCTGGTCTCTCTCTGGTCTCTCTGGTCCCTGGTCTCTGGTCTCTCTCTGGTCTCTCTGCTCCCTGGTCTCTCTCTCTGGTCTCTCTCTCTGGTCTCTCTCTCTGGTCTCTCTGGTCCCTGGTCTCTGGTCTCTCTCTGGTCTCTCTGGTCCCTGGTCTCTGGTCTCTCTCTGGTCTCTCTGGTCCCTGGTCTCTGGTCTCTCTCTGGTCTCTCTGCTCCCTGGTCTCTGGTCTCTCTCTCTGGTCTCTCTGGTCCCTGGTCTCTGGTCTCTCTCTGGTCTCTCTGGTCCCTGGTCTCTGGTCTCTCTCTGGTCTCTCTGCTCCCTGGTCTCTCTCTCTGGTCTCTCTCTCTGGTCTCTCTCTCTGGTCTCTCTGGTCCCTGGTCTCTGGTCTCTCTCTGGTCTCTCTGGTCCCTGGTCTCTGGTCTCTCTCTGGTCTCTCTGGTCCCTGGTCTCTGGTCTCTCTCTGGTCTCTCTGCTCCCTGGTCTCTGGTCTCTCTCTCTGGTCTCTCTGGTCCCTGGTCTCTGGTCTCTCTCTGGTCTCTCTGGTCCCTGGTCTCTGGTCTCTCTCTGGTCTCACATACAGCAGCACCAGGTGGACTTCTCTGGGTACTTGTCCACAAACAGGTCCTCTCCGCTGATGTGAAAGTGCCGCGTCCTTCCTCTCCACTGGTACGTCACTTTGGAGACACACACCAGCTCCACGCTCTGACGCTGCAACACACAACACACACACACATGGTTTACACACACACATTACACACACCAGCTCCACGCTCTGACGCTGCAACACACAACACACACACACATGGTTTACACACACACATTACAGACACACACACTTTACACACACCAGCTCCACGCTCTGACGCTGCAACACACAACACACACACACATGGTTTACACACACACATTACAGACACCAGCTCCACGCTCTGACGCTGCAACACACAATACACACACACACACGGTTTACACACACACATTACACACACCAGCTCCACGCTCTGACGCTGCAACACACAATACACACACACATGGTTTACACACACACACATGGTTTACACACACACATTACACACACCAGCTCCACGCTCTGACGCTGCAACACACAATACACACACACACACGGTTTACACACACACATTACACACACACACACACACACACACACACACACAATACAGTACAGAGAGACCACGGTTACACACACAGTTTACACACAGACATTACACACACAGAGCCCTGGGAGTCACTATCTGACTCTTTGGGCTGAGAGAGGGGGGTCCTCTCTCAGGGAGAGACCAGGGAGAGACCAGAGAGAGACCAGAGAGAGAGACCAGAGAGAGAGACCAGAGAGAGACCAGAGAGAGACCAGAGAGAGACCAGAGAGAGAGACCAGAGAGAGAGACCAGAGAGAGACCAGAGAGAGAGACCAGAGAGAGACCAGAGAGAGAGACCAGAGAGAGACCAGAGAGAGACCAGAGAGAGACCAGAGAGAGAGACCAGAGAGAGACCAGAGAGAGAGACCAGAGAGAGACCAGAGAGAGAGACCAGAGAGAGACCAGAGAGAGAGACCAGAGAGAGACCAGAGAGAGACCAGAGAGAGAGACCAGAGAGAGACCAGAGAGAGAGACCAGAGAGAGAGACCAGAGAGAGACCAGAGAGAGAGACCAGAGAGAGACCAGAGAGAGAGACCAGAGAGAGAGACCAGAGAGAGAGACCAGAGAGAGACCAGAGAGAGACCAGAGAGAGACCAGAGAGAGAGACCAGAGAGAGAGACCAGAGAGAGACCAGAGAGAGACCAGAGAGAGAGACCAGAGAGAGACCAGAGAGAGACCAGAGAGAGACCAGAGAGAGAGACCAGAGAGAGACCAGAGAGAGAGACCAGAGAGAGACCAGAGAGAGAGACCAGAGAGAGACCAGAGAGAGAGACCAGAGAGAGACCAGAGAGAGACCAGAGAGAGAGACCAGAGAGAGACCAGAGAGAGAGACCAGAGAGAGACCAGAGAGAGAGACCAGAGAGAGACCAGAGAGAGAGACCAGAGAGAGACCAGAGAGAGACCAGAGAGAGACCAGAGAGAGACCAGAGAGAGACCAGAGAGAGACCAGAGAGACCAGAGAGAGACCAGAGAGAGAGAGAGACCAGGGAGGGACCAGAGAGAGAAAGACAAGAGAGAAACCAGAAAGAGACCAGAGAGAGAGAGACCAGAGAGAGACCAGGATGAGACCACGGGGAGACCAGAAAGAGACCTGTTGTGGTGAAGAGGGAGCAGCGTCTGCAGTCAGAGCTTCACCTGTTTGAGTATCTTTGTGTTGTCGTCTTGTTCCTGCTCGTGTTTCTGAACCAGAGTCTGAGAAGCCCTAAGCACTGAGGGCTCCGGGAAGTCTGTGATGGGAGACACCTGTGAGGACCATATGGGGACGAGCATGAGGACCATATGGGGACAAGCATGAAAACCATATGGAGACAAGCATGAGAACCATATGGAGATACCTGTGAGGACCATATGGGAATAAGCATGAGAACCATAGGGGATGCTATTGAGGACCATATGGAGAAAAGCATGAGAACCATATGGAGACAAATGTGAGAACCATATGGAGACAAACATGTGAGCCATATGAGGACCTGTGAGAACCATATGGGGACAAGCATGATAACCATATGGGGACAAGCATGAGAACCATTTGGGAACCAGAGAGAGAGAGACCAGGGAGAGATCAGAGAGAATGGACAACCATGAGAGCCACACAGAGACAACCTGTGAGAACCATAAAGAGACATGAGGACCATAAGGAGACATGAGGACTATAAGGAGACTTGAGGACTATAAGGAGACATGAGGACCATAAGGAGCCATGAGGACTATAAGGAGCCATGAGGACTATAAGGAGACATGAGGACCATAAGGAGCCATGAGGACCATAAGGACACATAGTGAGTGGTGTCTTTACCCTGGGGGCAGTGTGCGTCAGCAGGACTCTTCCTGGTAGATACCGGAGCAGGTCCAGACCAGAGTCTTCCCCACATAGTTCCTGGTCCGGGTTGTTGGACCTGATGGTTCAGTCATGTGACATTGGTAACCTGAATATTATATATACTGTATATAATATATTACATACATATATCTTATAAAGATGTATACATATATAATATATACATATATGTTATAAACATAAACAGAAAGTACAAGCAGAGAATCTGGGTCCGTACCATCGAACGCTGAGGCTGACGGACACCATGGTTTTCTTCTGTCCCAGACACACACTGCACTCCACGTCCGCCTCACCCTTACAGAAGGAACACCTGCAACACACACACAGCTCACACCAGCAAGGGAACCAGCAATGGCACCAGCAAGGGCCCCAGCAAAGGTACCAGCAAGGGCACCAGCAAGGGACCAGCAAGGGCATCAGCAAGGGTACCAACAAGGGCACAGGTAAGGACACAGGCAAGGGCACCAGCAAAGGAACCGGTACGGGCACCAGCAAGGGCACCAGCAAGAGAGACCAGAGAGAGACCAGAGAGAGAGACCAGAGAGAGACCAGAGAGAGACCAGAGAGAGACCAGAGAGAGACCAGAGAGAGACCAGAGAGAGACCAGAGAGAGAACAGAGCGAGAGCAGAGAGAGAGACACCAGAGAGATAGACCATGGACCTCTGAACCATGTGGATGTAGGCTGCTGTACCTCTTGCGTCCCTCCCCGCTGCAGGTGACACACATCTGTCTCTGGACGTAGCTGAACCTGGTGTAAGAGTCGTAACGGAGCTGGGTCTTAAAGCCGTCCCCATCGCAATAATAACAGTCTCTCTGAACACACACACACGCACACACACACACACACCCACACACACACACACA
Source organism: Knipowitschia caucasica (assembly GCA_964034765.1). NCBI lineage: Eukaryota > Metazoa > Chordata > Actinopteri > Gobiiformes > Gobiidae > Knipowitschia > Knipowitschia caucasica. The sequence goes on along the minus strand of OZ035827.1, from coordinate 43,609,332 downwards.
CACACACACACACACCAAATATAGTAAGTAATGTATGAAGTAGCAATAGCAGAACAGTCTCACTGATATTCACATCATGGTGAATATGGTTTCATTGTTCTGCCTTTGAAATAACAATGTGTGTGTGTCTTTCTGTGTGTGTGTGTGTCTCTCTCAGATCTGTGTGTGTGTGTGTATCACCCTCTGTTTGTCTGTGTGTGTGCGTTTCTGTGTGTGTGTGTCTCTCTCAGATCTGTGTGTGTGTGTGTATCACCCTCTGTTTGTCTGTGTGTGTGCGTTTCTGTGTGTGTGTCTTTCTGTGTGTGCGTGTCTCTCTCTCAGATCTTGTGTGTGTGTGTGTCACCCTCTGTTTGTCTGTGTGTGTGTCTTTCTGTGTGTGTGTGTCTCTCTCTCAGATCTTGTGTGTGTGTGTGTCACCCTCTGTTTGTCTGTGTGTGTGTGTGTGTCTGTCTCTCTCTCTCTGTGTGTGTCTCTGGCCCTGTGATGTCACATACTTTCCCGTTGCGACAGTCACAGCGCAGAATCCCTCGGCCGTTACAGCTGCGACACTTCTGCAAAACACACAGGACTCATGAGCAGCGGCTCTACTCCGAGCAATGGTCAGAAGTCTGTTCCCCTGTACAGAGGAGACCAGCGAGAAACCAGGGGGAGATCAGGAAGAGACCAGAGAGAGACCAAAGAAGGACCAGAGAGAGACCGGAGAGAGAGTCTTGTACAAACCATGATCTTCCTGGTGTGGGGCAGAGGCAGGTCTTTGGAGGAGACTATAAACGGAGGGGGGTCTTCCATTGGGACGTCCCAGGGGGGAGGGAGGGGAGGGGCATCAGGGGGTGGGGGCTCAGGCTGGTCCTGCTCCTCTTCTGGACAAACACATTAATGCTTTAGAGACCAGAGAGAGCAGAGAGAAAACAACCAGAGAGGCAGACCAGAAAGAGACCAGAGAGAAAGAACAGAAAGAGACCAGAAAGAGACCAGAGAGTGACCAGAGAGAGACCAGAGAGAGAGACCAGAGAGAGACCAGAGAGAGAGACCAGAGAGTGACCAGGGAGAGACCAGAGAGAGACCAGAGAGAGACCACAGAGAGACTAGAGAGAGACCAGAGAGAGACCAGAGAGAGACCAGAGAGAGAGACCAGAGAGAGACCAGAGAGAGAGACCATAGAGAGACCAGAGAGAGACCAGAGAGAGACCAGAGAGAGACCAGAGAGAGAGACCAGAGAGAAAGCAGCAGCTCCATAGCATGATGCTCCCCCTCCCTCTGATGACAGTGTTCTTCTGACCACAGCTCTTTCCTCCACAAGTCCCATGTCCCCAGTCCCCCTGGTGGTCCTCCCTGTGGTCCCCCTGGTGGTCCCTCTGGTGGTCCTCCTGGTATCCCCCCTGGTGTGAGACCATTATAAGGCTCTGTGTTCCAGCAGGTGAAGCGTCTCTCTGTAAAAGTCTCCAAACGAAACTGAAACAAAGAAACAGCGATGATGTTAAATTAAAGTCTTCTGGTCTCTCTCTGGTCTCTCTCTGGTCTTTCTCTGGTCTCTCTCTGGTCTTTCTCTGGTCTCTCCCTGGTCTCTCTCTGGTCTCTCCCTGGTCTTTCTCTGGTCTCTCTGGTCTTTCTCTGGTCTCTCTCTGGTCTCTCTCTGGTCTCTCTCTGGTCTCTCTCTGGTCTCTCTCTGGTCTTTCTCTGGTCTCTCTCTGGTCTCTCTCAGGTCTCTCTCTGGTCTCTCTCTGGTCTTTCTCTTGTCTCTCTGGTCTTTCTCTGGTCTCTCTCAGGTCTCTCTCTGGTCTCTCTCTGGTATTTCTCTTGTCTCTCTGGTCTTTCTCTGGTCTCTCTCTGGTCTCTCACTGGTCTCTCTCAGGTCTCTCTCTGGTCTCTCTCTGGTCTCTCTCTGGTCTCTCTCTGGTCTTTCTCTGGTCTCTCTCTGGTCTCTCTCAGGTCTCTCTCTGGTCTCTCTCTGGTCTTTCTCTTGTCTCTCTGGTCTTTCTCTGGTCTCTCTCAGGTCTCTCTCTGGTCTCTCTCTGGTCTTTCTCTGGTCTCTCTCTGGTCTTTCTCTGGTCTTTCTCTGGTCTCTCTCTGGTCTCTCTCAGGTCTCTCTCAGGTCTCTCTCTGGTCTCTCTTTGGTCTTTCTCTGGTCTCTCTCAGGTCTCTCTCTGGTCTTTCTCTGGTCTCTCTCTGGTCTTTCTCTGGTCTCTCTCTGGTCTCTCTCTCTGGTCTCTCTCTGGTCTTTCTCTTGTCTCTCTGGTCTTTCTCTGGTCTCTCTCAGGTCTCTCTCTGGTCTCTCTCTGGTCTTTCTCTGGTCTCTCTCTGGTCTTTCTCTGGTCTCTCTCTGGTCTCTCTCTGGTCTCTCTCTGGTCTCTCTCTGGTCTCTCTCTGGTCTCTCTCTGGTCTCTCCGTACCCTGTATAAGACGATGTCTTCTATGTGTGTGACTGTCGCCTCCCTCGCAGCTGTGGGGTCCAGGCTCCGCTCTGACACGTACTTCCTGAGAGCCTCCAGAGCGCCCCCTGGAGTCACACTGGGAACACTGCAACAAGAGAGAGCCTCAGTCCTGGGTCTACAGCCTCAGTCCTGGATCTACAGCCTCAGTCCTGAATCTACAGCCTCAGTCCTGGGTCTACAGCCTCAGTCCTGGGTCTACAGCCTCAGTCCTGGGTCTACAGCCTCAGTCCTGAATCTACAGCCTCAGTCCTGGGTCTACAGCCTCAGTCCTGGGTCTACAGCCTCAGTCCTGGGTCTACAGCCTCAGTCCTGGGTCTACAGCCTCAGTCCTGGGTCTACAGCCTCAGTCCTGGATCTACAGCCTCAGTCCTGAATCTACAGCCTCAGTCCTGGGTCTACAGCCTCAGTCCTGGGTCTACAGCCTCAGTCCTGGGTCTACAGCCTCAGTCCTGGATCTACAGCCTCAGTCCTGGGTCTACAGCCTCAGTCCTGGATCTACAGCCTCAGTCCTGGGTCTACAGCCTCAGTCCTGGATCTACAGCCTCAGTCCTGGGTCTACAGCCTCAGTCCTGGGTCTACAGCCTCAGTCCTAGGTCTACAGCCTCGGTCCTGGGTCTACAGCCTCAGTCCTGGATCTACAGCCTCAGTCCTGGGTCTACAGCCTCAGTCCTGGGTCTACAGCCTCAGTCCTGGGTCTACAGCCTCAGTCCTGGATCTACAGCCTCAGTCCTGGGTCTACAGCCTCAGTCCTGGGTCTACAGCCTCAGTCCTAGGTCTACAGCCTCGGTCCTGGGTCTACAGCCTCAGTCCTGGATCTACAGCCTCAGTCCTGGGTCTACAGCCTCAGTCCTGGGTCTACAGCCTCAGTCCTGGATCTACAGCCTCAGTCCAGGATCCACACAGACCTCCATTCAGGACAGGGTGGTGGACTCTCTGGTTCCGGTCTTCTTTCGGGAGATTCCAGTTCACAGGGAAATTCATCTGTGAAAGAAAACGTGTGAGTTTGTTCTGAGACAGATTCGGCTCATAGCGTTCTGTGAGGGGAGAGGGGGGAGGAGGAGGAGGGGGGCGGAGGGGGGAGGAGGAGGAGGGGGGAGGAGGAGGAGGGGGGAGGGGGGAGGAGGAGGAGGGAGGAGGGGGGAGGAGGAGGAGGAGGAGGGGGGCAGGGTACCTCTTCCGTCCAGAACCATGTGGTTGTATCCCAGGACTCTGCGGCTCCACACCGCCTCAGCACTAGGGGGCGACAGGAGCGAAAAGTAGAAAATCAGAAGCTGTATACAGATAGCTCAATGCTAACCTGCTAACTCCATACTAACCTTCTAACTCAATACTAACCTTCTAACTCAATACTAACTTGCTAACTCATTACTAACCTGCTAACTCAATGCTAACCTGCTAGCTAAATGCTAACCTGCTAGCTCAATACTAACCTGCTAGCTCAATACTAACCTGCTAACTCAATACTGACCTGCTGGCTAAATGCTAACCTCAATACTAACTTGCTAGCTCAATTTAGCCCAGTAGAGAAGTGCTCATGGTGAAGTTTGGCTCCTATGACTGAGCCATATGAGGACTGACCAATCAGAGGCCTTCGTTCGTTCTGTTTCCAAATTTGTTGTCAGGAGTGAATTGCCGGGATTGACTTGATTGGCTCTTTGGTTGCTAGGTGGTTGCTAACGGCTTGAGGACACCTGAGGCGTGCACCCCCTGGACTAAGCAAAGGAGCGCTACCTTCATCCCCACTGCTGTCAGACTGTACGACGAGTCACTCATTAATACTTTATATTGACTGTTTACTTTGTAACTGTCGATGTCCTTTGATCTCTCTGACGCCAAATGTAACTGTGCTGAAAGATCGATAAAGTTTGATTCAAACTCACAGAACTCACCTGTTAGAGGACTCCATCGTCTCCTCTTCGTCTCCGTTTTGTCTCCTCTTCGTCTCCTTTATGTCTCCTCTTCGTCTCCTTAGTGTCTCCTTTATGTCTTCTTTATGTCTCCTCTTCGTCTCTTTTATGTCTCCTTTATGTCTCCTCTTCGTCTCCTTTTTGTCTCTTCTTCGTCTCCTCTTCGTCTCCTTTTCGTCTCCTCTTCGTCTCCTCTTCGTCTCCTTTTCGTCTCCTCTTTGTCTCCTCTTTGTCTCCTTTGTGTCTCCTCTTTGTCTTCTTTTGTCTCCTCTTCGTCTCCTTTATGTCTCCTCTTCGTCTCCTCTTTGTCTCCGTTTTGTCTCCTCTTTGTCTCCTTTATTTCTCCTCTTCGTCTCCTTTATGTCTCCTCTTCGTCTCCTTTATGTCTCCTCTTTGTCTCCTCTTCGTCTCCTTTATGTCTCCTCTTCGTCTCCTTTATGTCTCCTCTTCGTCTCCTTTATGTCTCCTCTTTGTCTCCTCTTTGTCTCCTCTTCGTCTCCTTTATGTCTCCTCTTCGTCTCCTTAGTGTCTCCTTTATGTCTCCTTTATGTCTCCTCTTCGTCTCTTTTATGTCTCCTTTATGTCTCCTTTATGTCTCCTCTTCGTCTCCTTTTTGTCTCCTCTTCGTCTCCTCTTCGTCTCCTTTTCGTCTCCTCTTCGTCTCCTCTTCGTCTCCTTTTTGTCTCCTCTTTGTCTCCTCTTTGTCTCCTTTGTGTCTCCTCTTTGTCTTCTTTTGTCTCCTCTTCGTCTCCTTTATGTCTCCTCTTCGTCTCCTTTATGCTCCTTTTTCTCTTCTCTTGTCTCCTCACTGCTCTCCTCTTTATCCCCTCCCTCCTCTGCGTCTCCTCTGTGTCTCCTCTGAGTCTCCTCTGTGTCTCCTCTGCGTCTCCTCTGTGTCTCCTCTACGTCTCCTCTGCGTCTCCTCTACGTCTCCTCTGCGTCTCCTCTGTGTCTCCTCTGCGTCTCCTCTGTGTCTCCTCTGTGTCTCCTCTGCGTCTCCTCTGCGTCTCCTCTGTGTCTCCTCTGCGTCTCCTCTGCGTCTCCTCTGCGTCTCCTCTGCGTCTCCTCTGCGTCTCCTCTGCGTCTCCTCTGTGTCTCCTCTGTGTCTCCTCTGCGTCTCCTCTGCGTCTCCTCTGCGTCTCCTCTGCGTCTCCTCTGTGTCTCCTCTGCGTCTCCTCTGCGTCTCCTCTGTGTCTCCTCTGTGTCTCCTCTACGTCTCCTCCCTCCGCTGCAGACGCACTCTCTCCTGTTGAAACTCGTCAGACGAAACAGAACTTGTGAAACGCAGAAGAAGTGAAGCAACAGCAAAAACCGAGGCATTTCCAGCATGAGCCAACTTTCACCTCCGACAGAACCACAAAGAGCCCTGAGAGTCACTATCTGCCTCTGTGGGCCGAGAGCTGATTGGCTGAGAGCTGAAACTAGAGACAGAAGCAGAGACATGGATTTAATACAGAGTTCTGGAAAGTTACGAACCTCAGCTTTAAAGTTACTGTCCATGGAAAGTCATTGTTTGGTTGTTTCTCAGAAGTGTCCAGCAGAGGTCAGAGTTTCTCCATTCTGTTTCAGACAGAAGAGTGAAAAAGAGCTTTAAACATGTGTTATTGATGAGACTAAAGTTACAGACCTGAGCTTTAAACATGTGTTATTGATGAGACTAAAGTTACAGACCTGAGCTTTAAACATGTGTTATTGATGAGACTAAAGTTACAGACCTGAGCTTTAAACATGTGTTATTAAGTAATTATTCACAAGGTACAAAATGTTTTGCTGAAATGAGGAAACTTTACATCTTGTGTAAGATATTTGACACACACACACACACACATACACGTTTTTGTTACCTGGTGGGTCCCTTTGACAGGGCCGTTCAGAATGGGACCCATAGACATAATCTTTTTTACTGGGACTACTTTAAGTAATACAAAACAGTCAATAGAAACCAAACAACTCTTTTAAAGGAATTTTATTTTAGATTTTTTTTTCGAATTGCAGTGATTCTATTTTTGACATAGAATTTAATGCCACTCCATGTCCGATGTCTAAGGTCATCTGGTGAGGCATTAATGCAGGCCAGGCAGTGAGACTTCCCAGGGACCTTTCCAGTCTGTATGAAAGGTGTCATGGTCTTCTCCACAGCCTTCACCTCAGATGCAGACCATGGCTTTCTCTAACGTTCTAGGGAGAGAAATAAAAATATATTAGCAATATACACTCCCAGGGTTAGGACCAAGCAGCCTGGCTGTAATCCCCCACCTGGTACACTTACCAGAAGGGGCACTGCCACTACCATGGGGTGCATCTGGATGAATGGTTGAAGGTTCTCCGCTTGAAGTTTCTTTTAGCCCGTCCGTTTGTGAGAGGATCTCTACTGCTCTCCCTGTCGCACAGAAAATAAAAATACAAGTGGCCTTTAGGGGAAAAAAATCATACATATTTTAATAATATCAAGAATTACCTTCAGGCTCAATTTGTATCTGGTCGAGGCTCTTTCCTTCGAATTCCGTCACTCTTCCCTGCTCCATGGCCATCAACACTTTGCTGATTTTGGCCAGCTCCAGTGTCCCCTCTGGTAGTCTGTAATATTGCCTGTGGATGCGAATGTCATGGCCGAGGAAGTTGGCAAGTATGTCCATCTCATTCTCTTTCATATTGAGAACTGTAGACATAGTAGCTATGTGCTTTCTAAGTTTGGTTGAGGATAGCATCTCTGGATGCACCGCACCACATTCTTTGGCTACCTGGCGTAGGGAGTCTGATCCCCTGATGTGGGTGTCTGCGCCCGGGCGGGAAAAGAAGTATGGGTTATGGTCAGAGATGGAACAGGCCCTTCTGTTCTCCACCAGCACCTCCATCGAAGCAATCATTTCAGGAGTCAAAAGAACCACCACTTTCTGACTTCTTTTCCCTTTAATTTCAATGCGTTGAAAATGCTGGCACAGCTTTTTCTCAAGTTGGGACAGTCCCAGAGCAATGTCAGAATGGATCCCAGTCTTACTTCTTAAGGTAAACGCTGTCAGTGGCATCTTTGAAACCTCACCTTCCCTTCTTCGATTGAAAATGATGACCTCACAAAGAGTCAAAACTGCCAGTTTAGACCAATGCTTAGACCAGGGGTCACCAACCTTTTTGAAACCAAGAGCTACTTCTTGGGTACTGATTAATGCGAAGGGCTACCAGTTTGTTACACACTTAAATAAATTGCCAGATATGGCCAATTTGCTCAATTTACCTTTAATTCTATGTTTTTAGTAATAATTAATGATATTTATTTTGTGGAAAAACTTTTATATTTTCTCTAAGTGCACATTTTTCAAATTTAACAAATGATCACTTCTAAGACAGTCCCTTTTAATCGCAATTAATCACATTTTAATCGCATATAAATATTTGACCTGAGAACAGTGAGAAGTAATTTTTTTCACATGGATTTTTAGTTTACCATTGAATAATGACTGAATACATGAGGCTTAAGCAACACATGTTAATATGGAGTTTAAGGGATAACTTCTAAACATCAAATAACGTTTCTGTCATTGCCTCCACACTCTGACGACAACATATGCTCCTCCTCCTCCTCCTCCTCACACTGACGACAACATATGCTCCTCCTCCTCCTCCTCACACTGACGACAACATATGCTCCTCCTCCTCCTCCTCCTCCTCCTCCTCACACTGACGACAACATATGCTCCTCCTCCTCCTCCTCACACTGACGACAACATATGCTCCTCCTCCTCCTCCTCACACTGACGACAACATATGCTCCTCCTCCTCCTCCTCCTCCTCCTCCTCCTCCTCCTCCTCCTCCTCACACTGACGACAACATATGCTCCTCCTCCTCACACTGACGACAACATATGCTCCTCCTCCTCCTCCTCACACTGACGACAACATATGCTCCTCCTCCTCACACTGACGACAACATATGCTCCTCCTCCTCCTCCTCACTCTGACGACAACATATGCTCCTCCTCCTCCTCACTCTGACGACAACATATGCTCCTCCTCCTCCTCACTCTGACGACAACATACTCTTTTTAAGCCCAAAATCCACTGCACACGCTGTGAGCACTAAAGCTGGGCATGCGCTGTTTGCTAAAGCTTTTATAATACGTTTTTGATGTGTGCATTCGGAGTAAACATCAGCATTAGCAGCTCACACACCTGTGTCTCGCTCCTCCTTCTCCTCCTCCTCCTCCTCCGCTCACACAGGAGTCACTGCTCCTCCTCCTCACACACAGAGTCCATCGCTCCATACACAGCGCTCATTCCCGTCTAATTTACTCGAATTTAAAGTTGGTTTCTGCTTGTAATAATGTACTTTTGAACAAGAAAAGTCACGGAGCTCCGGTTGGTGCGTCAGTTCAATTGGTCCGTCTGAAACTTATTCAGTGAGGAACGTTCCGCGGTGCAAAAATACATACGATTAAAATGCGTAATTTTTTTAACGCGCTTTTTTGTGTGTAATCAATTAATCTTTATTAACTTGTTAAAGTCCCGGCTCTAGTTTATATGCCATTTGTAAGTTGCATGTAAGTATGATTTAAACAAGAATAGCACTGGTAAGTGCTGCCATTTGAGCTATTTTTAGAACAGGCCAGCGGGCGACTCATCTGGTCCTTGCGGGCGACCTGGTGCCCGCGGGCACCGCGTTGGTGACCCCTGGCTTAGACGTTGGCTCACTTATTAGGGTTTGCACATATTCAGGTCGACATACCTCAATATGTGCATGCATGGCTCTAACGTCCTCAGTCAGAGAGAGGGAGCAGGTCCGGAGTGTTCCACTTGGCTTGCCGGAGGGTCTGTAGGGCAGCAGAAGAAACACAGACGTCCCACCTCTTCTCAAAAAGCAGCCGGCTTCGTTGGAGGTTTTTAATAAATAGTTCATCAACACAATGCTCCATTTTTGAGTCACATTCAAGAATATCTGCTAGCTTTCTGAGGCTATGGCCGAGTTTGAGGGCCATGGATGGAGTCTTGTATTGATTTGTTTCCTCATCATATCCAGCCACAGACCTGACTGCATCAATCACATGGTTAAAGTTGGAAGGAATAAAGAAATCCTTCATTGTTTTCAGTTTCCCTGCGGTTTTTGCTTCGTTAATTAACCTACCGACTTCTCTCATTTTCTGCCTAATGTAATCATGCTTAGTCTTATTTTGCCCGTGTTTTAAGTACAGGTGCTCTCCGAGTCTCAGAATCCCCTTTTCTGCTTTGACAACACCCGTGACCTCATCCTGATGCATTGCCCAAATTAAAGACCACAGCTTTTTGCTGATGCCCTCCGGTACAGGCTGGGCTAGGGAGCAGAGGGACTGGACCCTACTTTTACCTGGTTTAGCCTGGTTTAGCCTGGGCACCTTTCCGTGAAAGCCGGCACCTGGCCACATGCCTCCACAGCGACTTTCGCTTAAAGGACAACTCACCCTCAAATCCACTTTTTTTTGCTGATAAACGGTATAAATGAGTGTCCAATAGTGTTGTCTACATATCCTGGTCATAATCTTGTCACTTTGGTGCAAATTAATTGAAAGTTAGACTTTCTGCCTAAAACCGTCTGTGAGGCGCCATCTGCTGGCGACCTGTATTACTACATTTGAATTTTGAATCTGGCGCCAACACTGGCACAGAAGTTGGACCTGACGTCAGCAACCCCCCGCCCAGAGCTATGTAAACGGCCCAGTCTCGTTCACGCCCCCTTCAGTCCTCCAGGCTACGCCCATTTAGAAGAAGATTTGAACAGGAAATGTAAGTAACGTAAACTCCGAGGAGCGGGGGTGAGAACCACTTTAAGCAATGCCCCACAGTCTATACAGTGCAAAAACTCACTGGATTTAACTGGGGAATTTGGCTGTTTAGCTGGGACTAAAGTTCCAATGCCGGCCTTTAAAACCTCAACATTGTGCTCACGGTTTCCACTATTCCTGATCAAATCAAACTGAAGTTTACGTGCTTTAGATTTCACAGGTAGAGCCAATGCTCTGGCTACGTCATTTTCATTTCCATGTTTTCTAGTCAAATGACGGGACATTTTGTGGCAGGACATTGAACAGTAGAGGCAGAAGTGTCTCTTGCTGTAAACTCTCCCCCCATTTTTCTTCTTTTGCAGCTGCACAATAACAATCTTATCTTACGGCCAGGGAGATGGAAGTATCCGCCCCAACATCCTCAGCCTCTGCCTCCTGGACGGAGGACGTGACGGGGGCTCGATAGGACTCCTTCTTCAGCCTGACGGCATCCCTTACTGCCGGTGTCCACCACCGGGTTCGGGGATTGCCGCCGGGACCAGCACCAGAGACCTTGCGACCACAGCTACGAGCCGCCGCATTGGCGATAGAGGAAGAGAACATGGTCCACTCGGACTCGATGTCCCCCTCCTCTGCCGGGACCTGGGAGGAGCTCTCCCGGAGGTGTGAGTTGAAAGTCCGTCTGACAGGGGGCTCAGCGAGACGTTCCCAGCAGACCCTCACTACACGCTTGGGCCTGCCAGGTCTGACCGGCCTCCTGCCCTGCCAGCGGATCCAACTCACGACCAGGTGATGATCGGTTGACAGCTCCGCCCCTCTCTTCACCCGAGTGTCCGAGACACGCGGTCGAAGGTCAGATGATGGTCCTTCCTCTTCCGCCTCCGTCGAGCAAAGACGTGTCTCAGACGCTCCTGCTTCTGACTGCTTGCTATCTCCTGTTTTTGTCTTTTTCCTGGAGTTTTGCCACAGACAACTTTTAGCAAGAATGGAGATGATTAATTGGTCCCTCAACGCAATTGATTCTATCTTTTCAACACGTAAGCGCGGGTCTGGAGAGCCCGAGTGCCCGGATGGGACTTCACCAGCGGGGTATACTCTTGACAGCTGGAACAAGTTTCAGCCCCTCTGTCTGTCGACCCTGTCCATTGAAGATTCGGAAGACGTATATATCTTTGGCATTTTGGTGGTGGGGATCCTCCTGTTTGGGTTTGGAGCGGTTCTCTTCTACCACAAATTCGGAGGCATGGCAGTTCGCAAGATTCACGACCTGCTGGCCAACAAAATTGATGGGATGTACAAGGAGCTTAGCCGAGTCGTGGTTGAGAGCGCCGTGTCTGGACAACGGAGAGTGGTGTTGGTGGAACAGTTGATCAAAGATCTCGCAGCTCGTTCACTCGATGGGCATAAAACTCTGGAGTTGAGATTGAATGACATTGTCTGCCAGGCTTGAACTCTCTGACCCGGCTTGGATTTGCCCCTGTGTACGGAGGTCCTAGGGCGCCGCAATTCGGTTTAATTGGATTTAATAGAATATCTGCCTGTTTTTGTCTGTTAAAATGCATACAATATTGTCCCTCGTTACAGGAAGATGTGTTTTTCTCCTGCTGTGTCTTCTCTCCACTCTTATCTCACATTCCTCGGGCCAAGGCCATAATAATAAGTCTGGACTCTACACAAATCACACACTTCAGTCTTCAGTCTCCAGCTCGGATCCCGCTCCCCCCGCCTTCCTCTGCTCTCTCCCTCCCTTCCACTCCTCATTGTGTTTCCGACTCACCCCCTCCCTGACCCCGCCCCCCTCTGACAGCCACATTGGGCCGGCTGCGGAGGTGCTCATCCCGAGAAAAAAATCTGTGGTTTATACAAAGCACAATGTGTCTATCCACTGTTTGTGTAACCTGTATGTTTGCTCTCTGCTGTTTATTCTACTGTTTGTCGCATGGCGCCGGAAAGATGGCGCCGTGGCAAGAGCTCTGGTGTGTGTCGTCTTCTCTGTCTGGCGCACACCGGGGTAGTCTTGCACAGTTTTTCCAATGTGGTTTTACTGCAAATGGCAAATAAATGAATCTGAATCTGAATCTGATCTGATACGACTACAAAGTCGATCATCGACCTCCGGCCTAGGGTGTCCTGGTGCCACGTGCACTGATGGACACCCTTGTGCTCGAACATGGTGTTCGTGATGGACAGGCCGTGACTGGCACAGAAGTCCAACAACTGAACACCGCTCGGGTTCAGATCAGGGGGGCCGTTCTTCCCGATCACCCCTCTCCAAGTGTCACTGGCGTTTCCCACATGGGCGTTGAAGTCCCCCAGGAGAATAACGGAGTCCCCGGGCGGTGCACTGTCCAGTACCCCTCCCAAGGACTCCAAGAAGGCCGGGTACTCTGCACTGCCGTTAGGCCCGTAGGCCGTCACAACAGTGAGAGACTTGTCCCCCACCCGGAGGCGGAGGGACGCGACCCTCTCATTCACCGGGGAGAACTCCAACACGTGGCGGCTGAGATGGGGGGCAATGAGTATGGCCACCCCAGCTCGCCGCCTCTCCCCGCAGGAAACACCAGAAAAGTGGAGCGTCCAACCCCTCTCAAGGAGTTGGGTTCCAGAGACCAAGCTGTGTGTGGAGGTGAGGCCGACTATCTCTAGTCGGTATCGCTCAACCTCCCCCACAAGCTCGGGCTCCTTCCCCCCCAGTGAGGTGACGTTCCACGTCCCAACAGCCAGATGTTGGGTGTGTGGACTGGGTCGTCGAGGTCTCCGCCTTCGACTGCTGCCCAGTCCTCTCTACACCTCGCCACCACGGACCCCTCTGCGGGTGGTGGGCCCACAGGAGGGACTGCCCACGTCATTCCTTCGGGCTGAGAACGGCCGGGCCCCGTGGGCTAAGGCCCGGCCACCAGGCGCTCGCTTGCGAGCCCCGACCCCAGGCCTGGCTCCAGGGTGGGGCCCCGGCTGCGCCATGCCGGGCGACGTCACGGTTCTCATTGTCGTGCTGTCCATGGTTGGCTTCGGACTGCGCTTTGTCTGACTCGTCACTTGAGACCTGTCTGCCATGGGAGACCCTACCAGGGGCATGAAGCCCCAGACAGCATAGCTCCCAGGATCATCCGAGTGCTCAAACTCCCCCACCACGTTAAGGTGGCAGTCCAAGGGGACTGCCACCTTAACTTTGGATAATTGAATTATCCAAATAATGTAAATACAACTCAAAAATACAAAACAAATCAGTGCCATTCTTCAGAGAAAAGGAAAACTCTCAATCTTTTTATGAAAATCAAGTGCATTCATCCCAACTACCAGAAACTGGGGAAGTGAGTTCCACCACCGTCCTGTAGTGCAGTGTCCTCTGATCTGATTGGTCCATGGCCCTGTAGTGCAGTGTCCTCTGATCTGATTGGTCCATGGCCCTGTAGTGCAGTGTCCTCTGATCTGATTGGTCCATGGCCTTGTAGTGCAGTGTCCTCTGATCTGATTGGTCCATGGCCCTGTAGTGCAGTGTCCTCTGATCTGATTGGTCCATGGCCCTGTAGTGCAGTGTCCTCTGTCTGATTGGTCAATGGCCTGTAGTGCAGTGTCCTCTGATCTGATTGGTCCATGGCTCTGTAGTGCAGTGTCCTCTGTCTGATTGGTCCATGGCCTGTAGTGCAGTGTCCTCTGATCTGATTGGTCCATGGCCTTGTAGTGCAGTGTCCTCTGTCTGATTGGTCCATGGCCTGTAGTGCAGTGTCCTCTGTCTGATTGGTCCATGGCCCTGTAGTGCAGTGTCCTCTGATCTGATTGGTCCATGGCCCTGTAGTGCAGTGTCCTCTGATCTGATTGGTCCATGGCCCTGTAGTGCAGTGTCCTCTGATCTGATTGGTCCATGGCCCTGTAGTGCAGTGTCCTCTGATCTGATTGGTCCATGGCCCTGTAGTGCAGTGTCCTCTGGATCTGATTGGTCCATGGCCTGTAGTGCAGTGTCCTCTGATCTGATTGGTGCGACATGCAGGTAAGAGGAAACGTCCATTTAGTAAAGAGTATCTCTGGTGTTTTTGTTATTGTCATCTTTCTGATCATATTAATTAGAGAATATTTGATCCTCCCTCTAACGTACAGGACAGCTGCTGGTGCATCTGAAAGAACAGTTCAAGACGAACCGAGCCGCTTTATTTTGTGCTATTTGAAGTTTGTTTAAATTTGCCACGGTTTATATTTGAACAGTAATCTAGATGTGATGAAACAACTGAATCAACTAATAGTTTACATATTTGGTTTAGTCCAGTTTCTGCTCTGCCTCACTGCAGCCAGACCCCTGTTTACTATTTGCTTTATATGACTATTCCAGGTCAACATATGATCTACTGTTACACCCAGCAGCTTGGTCTCAGGGACTTGGTCTCAGTGACTTGGTCTCAGGGACTTGGTCTCAGAGACTTGATCTCAGTGACTGGTTCTATAGATCTTCCTTCTATGGTCACATTTATAACAATTTATAATATCATCTAAAGTGATGCATTGATCCTAGCACCATGTTAGGTTGGCCGCATTTGGTCTTTTCAGGATTAACAACCAATTTATTTTCACTCATCCAATCCTCAATTAATTTCAAATCTTCTTGTATGTTTTCATTTAAATTAGCAAGGTCAGTGTCGGACAGATAAATGGTTGAATCGTCTGCATAAAGGGCAATAGTGGCACGTTTCAAAATACACGGCAAGTCATTTGTAAAGATTGAAAATAAAAGTGGCCCAAGAAGCTTCCTTGAGGCACTCCACAACTCAGTGTCTTTTTACAGAATAACTTCCGTTAAATAATACAGTAAACTCTCTGTTAGTTAAATAACTTTTGACCCACTTGATAGCAGAATTTTCAAAACCATAACAAGTTAATTTATCCAGGAATAAATCATGATCAAGTAAATCAAACGCTGCTCAGATCTAACAACACCGTCCCAATAATGTTTCTGTTTTCCATGTCCAGTCATCAGTTATCTGAGCTGAGGCTGATGTTGTGATTCTTTCTCATGAGCAGCTGACACAGAGAGTTTCATCCATTTCTGCAGAAATATACATTAATCTGATCATAGACTAATTTTTTTCTATAATTTTGCTCATATTTGGCAAAATACTAATTGGGCGACTATTCTTTCCAGAAAAGGGCTCTTTACTGTTTTTAGGTAGAGCCACTGTTTTTGCTATTTTCCAATCATTAGGACAAAGACACTTTTCTAAACTCAAATCAGAAATGTGACAAATCGGCAGAGCACCACATGATGCTTGATTCATGAGTTTTAGAACATTTTCAACAACGGTCGTACTCACTTTTTCAAACTTAAATTTACACAATTTACCACCCATTATTACATCTTTAATTGAAGTACAAGATGAATGAATTTGACTTGGGAATTATGCTGTAACTTTATTCATGAAATATAGATAATTAGAGAATCAGTTGTCTTGGTCAGAAAAGATCCACCCTCTTCCATAAATGTCGGCACAGGCTTGACTTTCCTTCTCATCAGATCATTTCACGTATTCCATATTTTGTTGCCATCTGATTTTACATCGGAGAACTTATTTCCGTGATAAGACCTTTTCTTGGATCTGTTTAACTTGGTCACATAGTTCCTCAGCTGCTTGTGCTGGTTCCACACTGTGCCTGATGTGGATGCTTCCTCCTTTAGTTCATCTCTTTGCTTCATAAGTTCTTTAAGTTCAGGATCTACGCAGGGGGAAGCCACATTTCTGTCATTTTCCTCTGTGGAGCGTGTGTATTTATGATTGGCAGGATTAGACTTTAGTGAAAACCTCCAAAGCTCTGTTCGGATCATCCTCCAGTGAAACTAGGGCCCAGTATTCTTCCTTAAAATGTATTTCTTTGAATGTTTTTTAACTCTGCCCTGTTTTAGGGACTTTATGTCTATTTATTATAATTAGATTATGGTCACTAAACCCAACGCAAATTGAAATAGCTTTTGAACATAACTCTACTGAATTCGCAAACATTAAATCAAAACATGTGGCTGATTTTGTCCCATCTGTTTTAAAAGCCACTCGTGTTGGTTTTGTCTGAAATGGACATTCATTTAAATCTCCTACAAAATAAATGTCCTTATCTAAGTCACAAACTTTGTCTAACATATAACAGATCCGCTCTGAATAAACTTTATGAGCATTTGGAGTTCTTTAGCAACAGCCAATCCGAAAAGGCCGAATGTGAGGTACCTGCACTTCCAGCCAATCAGAGAAGGCCTAATGTGAGGGACCTGCACTTCCAGCCAATCAGAGAAGGCCTAACGTGAGGGATCTGCACTTCCAGCCAATCAGAGAAGGCCTAACGTGAGGGACCTGCACTTCCAGCCAATCAGAGAAGGCCTAACGTGAGGGATCTGCACTTCCAGCCAATCAGAGAAGGCCTAATGTGAGGGATCTGCACTTCCAGCCAATCAGAGAAGGCCTAATGTGAGGTACCTGCACTTCCAGCCAATCAGAGAAGGCCTAATGTGAGGGACCTGCACTTCCAGCCAATCAGAGAAGGCCTAATGTGAGGGACCTGCACTTCCAGCCAATCAGAGAAGGCCTAATGTGAGGGACCTGCACTTCCAGCCAATCAGAGAAGGCCTAACGTGAAGGATCTGCACTTCCAGCCAATCAGAGAAGGCCTAATGTGAGGGACCTGCACTTCCACCCAATCAGAGAAGGCCTAATGTGAGGGACCTGCACTTGCAGCCAATCAGAGAAGGCCTAACGTGAGGGACCTGCACTTCCAGCCAATCAGAGAAGGCCTAATGTGAGGGACCTGCACTGCCAGCCAATCAGAGAAGGCCTATTGTGAGGTACGTGCACTTCCAGCCAATCAGAGAAGGCCTAACGTGAGGGATCTGCACTTCCAGCCAATCAGAGAAGGCCTAATGTGAGGGACCTGCACTTCCAGCCAGAGCTTCCACTCCAACACAACCCAGATGAGATCGGATCTTCGCTGGGATTTGATCTTGCACATCACATCCCACTCCGCCCCGTGTGTGTTTCTGTCAGGCTGATAGAAATTATATCCATTTACATGAACGAGGGAACTATCCATGTTTCCATCCAAATGTGTCTCAGATAAAGCTAGTACATGTAAATTCTAACTCTTTAATATCCTGTTTATGTCCTGAACCTTATTTCTCAAACTACAGATGTTCAGACGTTTATTTGATAACGTCATCCCTCACAGTCACCAAAACAGTTGGTATTAGTTTGGAATCTTTTAATCAAAAATAAGATAATCGAAAGATCAAGGCTATGCTCACACTCAGAGAGCAGCCGTCCTCCTGTGGACTCACCACCTGCAGAGGGTCAGTGAGGGGCTGGTGCTATGAGACTTGGGTGGCATCTCTGACTGCCACCCCCCTGACCCGGAAATGGATTAAAGGGTAGAAAATGGATGGATGGATGGATAAGATAATTGAGCTGCAAACTAAACAATGTTGACAAACAAACATTCTCATTCTCACACACACTCACTCACTCACTCACTCACTCACTCACTCACTCACTCACTCACTCACTCACTCACTCACTCACTCACTCACTCACTCACTCACTCACTCACTCACATATTAACGGCTTATTAACCGAGTGCGAGGTCTGTGCAGAGAAATATCAGACCACAGCATTAATGTACAGACCGAGCCGTGGCGAGGTTAATAAATGTTTTATTATATGACTATTTTTGATTTATGCAAATATCAATCGTTTCAACTAGCAAAAACACGTGCAACCAAACTGTCAAATCGTGTGTTTATTTACACAAGAAATCCACATTTATTTGACATTGATTTCAAAATATGCCGAACTCAACGAAAGCAAACAAGTGTCAAACATTTTTTTCAATCTTCATCATCACTCTCGATGACAAATCGTCGTCTTTTCCCTTGATTTATTGTGACAGGACCAGTAGGCACCAAAGCTTGTGATACCGACCTGCTGAGAGTAAACAACATGGCTTTCTGATGCTGCTTTTCTCTGCCAGTGCGAGTTTTTGTTCCGCGCTCACTCAGCCAAACAAGCATTTCATCACCATTTTTTGCCGTTTGCAGCTGCACATCTCCCCAGCATAATTTGCGGCTTTCGTCTCTCGCACAAAATCCGAAGTGGAGGGACATGTACCACCGAAGAGTTCTCTGCAGGACCTCTGGGTTGTGATCTCCGAACTGACCGTTGGAAAACAATGGCTCTTCGTCCTCATAGGATAAAGATTTTGTCGCTTGCGACTTGTTTCCTTTGCCGCTTTGGACGAGAGATTTTCGCTTTGCTGCAATGACTGTTCGCAAAGAGTTGAATTCCTTATCCTTGAGGATGTTCAGATCGGACTTCTTCTCTTCTAAATACCGCTGTATGCTTCTCTGGAAGGCACTGATTGTATTTGGTTCATAGTCAGACCTGTCAGCTTTCTTGACCTGCATGAAGAACTTGCTGATCAGATGATTGAGATCGCCCGCTGGTAAGTTCTCAATCTCTTCTGTGTCTTTACTAATGCTTTTTAGATTATTGTGCAGTGTGTTCCTGCCCCACTTGGTTTTCCTTATTGTGTTCTTAGCCTTCTGGTCTGCAATGAAGTTGTCAATCTCTTCTTGTCTTGACTGTTGGTTATCTTTGCGCCGTTATTTGCTGTAATTTCTTCCTCTGGCTCGTCAAACTCGTCCGGATAGTAGAATTCACTGGAGAATGCTCCCAGTTGTCGCCCATTATTTATTTTTTAAGCAAGGAAACTCAGGAAAGAAATCAATTGTGATACGCGCTGTTCGGACCGATTGTCATGGTAACGGTCTGAGATGGGAAAATATCAGACCGGTAATCAGCCAATCAGAGCGCGCATACGGTCCAAGTCATATAATAAATTGTGTTATTGATCAGAACTATCTCAGACGTGGTTCTGTTGATACCAAAGTGACTCCACTGTCGTCTCTATAACAGCCTTAATCCTCCTCATTATTGATAAAATTGGACTGATTCAAACTCAAGGCGTATCCTTCATTGATAATTGTTTTCACTCATAATAAGAGTGATATTAAGCCATGTGTGCGATTTCCCGCATCGCTCATTCTATTTAATAAGAGAAAAATACTTCTGTCCTATGGCCCCATGCCACGCCCCCTTTTGGTCACGTGGTTTCAACCCAGCGATAAAAGAGGACACTCAAACAGAAGGCCTCCAGTTAACGTGTAGATCTCACCTGAAGAAAACACAACAAGATGTCGAAACGTAGCGCATAAGAATATTCTACACATCATCTTGAGTTAAAGAGTACATTTTTGATCACCCTGGACACAAGATGGCGGCCACCGCGGTGGTTGTCGATGCCTCGGGACACTTAGTCCAGAGTCAGAGAGAGGGCCCGTGCATTCACTGTCTCCTCCGGGGACAGTAACTTTGTATGACGACTTGTTACGCTTGTGTGTGTGGAAGATTAAAAAATTTACAAAGAGTGAAAATATGCCAATTAGAATTATTTTATTCAGATTATGAAATTAAAGGTAAAAGGTGGTTGCCGTAGTAACAGCGTCCGGGAACCATCTCCAGATGTTGATGCTCTTGGTCAGGACTGGAGCTGGAGGATTTACCTATTGTGCATGTTTTTAGTTGTAGTGGAAACCGGAGCACCCGGAGGAAACCTACGCAGGCACTGTTACAGGAACAGGTGGAACCCAAGAGCACGACCAAACACAGTTAAAGATGAACAATTTATTGATAGTGAGGGTTGGACTGAAGGGTCCAGGGGCGCATAGGCTTGGTCCAGACCAGTGGGGGCGGGCTCAAAAGTCCAAAAGTGGCTCTTGGCGCAAAGCTCCGTTCCACATGTGTGTCAATGCTGAGGGGAGTGGTCTGGACCACTCTAGTTTAGTCGCTGTGGACTTTAGAATGCAAATGAATGGGGCTCGTGCAGCTGAGGCATGCGCAGGAGCGTTTTTTCACATTTTCCAGCAACCGCGGAAACTGCCCTTAGACCGTGGAAGTTGTGGCACATTAGTTAGAACGGTGGAGATTGGCGTGACTACGTCCGTTGATATTTACAGTCCAGAGAAGCAGGAAGGTGTGGGGGCAGTGGGGTCCAGGGGTGCAGTGGGTAAAGGTTGGTAAATGGCCACACCCGGCGAGTGAGACCATAGGAATAAGTCCTAAAGCACTCGTCCCTACAGTCAAAAGGGGCCGACCCCTCTGTGCAAATTCTCCCTAGATCCAACTCTGTCAGTTAGTTACTGATCCCAAATCTGTCAAAAAACACATTTGGGAACATTATCTGACACAGATGGATCTATGGGGCAAATGTACAGAGTAGACAGCCCCTATGACCATTTCTTACTCTCTCACGCACACGCACACGCACACACACACACAACTACCGACCTTGACCCTTTAAGGGGCGTGGTCGGTGACTGTCTGGCCCTTAACCTGCCAGAGAGTACAGGCCATATCCAAGCACTACAACAGGGACTGCCCAAAGAGCTATCTTTGCTCCGGACTTGAAGTTTGACCAGAAACCTCCTTGGTTTTGCCCTGCGCTGGCCTCCTCCGTACTCACCTGAGGCTCTGGCTCTGGTCGCTGGTCTCTGATCTGCTGCTGGTTTCTGATCTGCTGCTGATCCCTCAACACCTGAATGCGTTCATCTTTTTCTGCAATGATAGCTCTGCGATGTTGAATTGCCGTTTGCACTCTCTCAAGGCGTTCCCTGAGAGTGTTTTCCTGTTCCTGCAGGTGGACTGAAGAGGGGAGGCCCTGTGATCCGTCTGTCTGAGTCCCTACCTCTGTCTGAGACCCTATCTCTGTCTGAGACCCTACCTCTGTCTGAGACCCTATCTCTGTCTGAGTCCCTATCTCTGTCTGAGTCCCTACCTCTGTCTGAGTCCCTATCTCTGTCTGAGACCCTACCTCTGTCTGAGGCCCTATCTCTGTCTGAGTCCCTACCTCTGTCTGAGCCCCTACCTCTGTCTGAGACCCTACCTCTGTCTGAGGCCCTACCTCTGTCTGAGTCCCTATCTCTGTCACCTCTTTTACCCCAGTACCCTCGACTGTCTCTGCCCCTTCTGCAATGATGGCCTCATGAAGCTGCTTTATCTCTGCTTTCAGCTGTGAAACCTCCGAGAGATGATTTCTAAAAATCTCGATTAACTCTATCCAATTATCCTCCCTTTTTTTCTTAATTTCTTCCTGCGTTGCCTTTGTAAGATCTGCAATCTGCCCCACCCTCATTTTGATATCCCAACGCAGCTTGTCAAGCATCAAGTTCAACCTGAAGACTTCTAAATTATCTGACCACTCCATATTCTTAATCAGGCCAAGTGCAAATTAGAAAACCTTCAACAATTTACAACTTTCTAACCACTTGCTCAACACTAACCTCTCATGCTCAAAGGAGTCACTGAAGTGGACTCTCTCCAGGGCCCAGAAACCTAGCCTGGCGTTTCCACCTAGACTCAAGTCCATATTAGTCAAATGTTACCACGGCAACCTTTGTGACGCCATGAGATCTGCAAAGTTTCCGTAGCAACGCCGCCGTGTTCAATGATTCTGGAATTTGGTAATTCCGGCTCCAAGAATTCCGGAACGTCGACCTCACTTGGGTTTTTAGAGTTTTTATTTTTCCGATTCTTTTTGCTGATATTCAACAAAACGTATGAACATTTATGGACATTGGTCGTCTGTCCCTCGTTTAGCGTTTCCTGTTTTTGAACTGTTTGATTCTCTGATCTGGTTTCTGGTTTTGGACGATGCAAAAATAAATGGAATTGAAACGTACAGACTCTCGCTTTAGTTCAAACCAGACGGACTGTTGCTGTGACTGGATTCTGTTCTGAGCTTTGAATGAGAAACGTCCACAACGATTGACATGTGACTGAGCTGAAGTTGGCTGAGTGCAAAAGATGCTGATGATCTACATGAGTTTTATCACAGAGGTGTCACACTTCTGAACGATGGCCGTGTTAAAGCACATTTAACACGGACATTTGCATCCAGGAGGCGGGATATGCTGGTCTTTCTGACTGAATGATTGGAAACTTTTGCTCCTCTACCTTGATGGATTCCAGCATTTTGGGCAGCTACGGGAAGGAATTTCCCAATCTGATTCTTACAGAGTGGAGACTTTTTATACCACAGCCTCCGGTGGCATAAATCTTTGGGTGGAAAGCTCTCTGGTGGCCTTTTTCTCTGCCAGTGCGAGTTTTTGTTCCGCGCTCACTCAGCCAAACAAGAATTTCATCACCATTTTTTGCCGTTTGCAGCTGCACATCTCCCCAGCATAATTTGCGGCTTTCGTCTCTCGCACAAAATCCGAAGTGGAGGGACATGTACCACCGAAGAGTTCTCTGCAGGACCTCTGGGTTGTGATCTCCGAACTGACCGTTGGAAAACAATGGCTCTTCGTCCTCATAGGATAAAGATTTTGTCGCTTGCCGCTTGTTTCCTTTGCCGCTTTGGACGAGAGACTTTCGCTTTGCTGCAATGACTGTTCGCAAAGAGTTGAATTCCTTATCCGTGAGGATGTTCAGATCGGACTTCTTCTCTTCTAAATACTGCTGTATGCTTCTCTGGAAGGCACTGATTGTATTTGGTTCATACACAGTAAAATCGCTAGAGTAAAATGTACTCAAATTGAGGAAAATTTAACTCCATTTCTTTTTTTCGAACTTTTATTGAAACAAAAAAGAAAATCCTTGAAATGGTCACATACATTGTTTGACATCTTGTTTACAAAAAAATAATAATAATAATAAAATAAAAATAAAAAATAAGAGAAAATTTCACATTTTGTACAATCCAAAACAGGTGGGAGAAAGAAAAAACAATGAATGGATAAACAACTTAATCAATTATTATACTATCTCGTTAGATATGCGTTTATAGGTGCCCAAATGTTCAAATAAGTGTCTTTTTTCAGTCTTAAAATTGCAGTGATTTCTTCCATACGGCTTACAGATTTCAGTCTTTGAGTCCATTGGTCCAAAGTGGGGGTATTCGGTTTGAGCCAGTTAGCTGTAATTACTTTGTGTGCAACCAGAGCCAGAACTTTTAATAGATACACTTTTCCCTTTTCTTTGATTTCAGGTATATTGCCTCTGAGTATTATATTGAAGATGTGGTATGATACTTTTATATTTAAGATCTTACATATCTCCTCCTTCACCCCTTCCCAGTACATCAGCACCCTGGGGCATTCCCAGAAAATGTGTGAGAAGTCACCTTGTTCCCCACAATTTCGCCAGCAGAGGGCGCTTGTGTTACTATTAAAACTAGCCATTGCAATTGGGGTTCGGAAAAATCTCATTCTTAACTTCCAACTAAACTCTTTCCAGTTTGGACTGTTGAGACATTTATGCCATTCGACCCATGACTGATCCCAATCTGAATCGGGGATTACTGTGTTGAGCTCTAATTCCCATTTATTCATAACATGGAATGTATTTTCCTCTTGTTCTTTGCGAATAATTTTGTATAATGAAGAAATTATCTTTTTCAAAACCTTATTACTTTCCATTACTTCTATCCAATATTGTTCGAAGTCTTCTGGCTGCTCTTTAACTTTTTCAAATTCCTTGTGCTTCTCTAAATAGTGTCGTATCTGAAAAAAACGGAATAGATCACTTTTTGCTAGTTGAAAATCTTCTTGAATCTGAGTGAATGATTTCAAGTTTGATCCAATAAGTAAGTGGTTTATTGTTACTAAACCCTTGTCCGCCCACCTATTGAAGCCTCTATCCAGTCTTGCAGGAAGAAAATCAGCTATGGTTGTTATTTTACACGCTCTTGATAAAGAAAGAGGTAACTTAAATTGTTTCCTGATCTTACCCCAAACGTTCAATGTGAATTTAACATATTCATTCTGTATTTTCAGTTTTTGTCTGTATTTTTTGTCCATAAATAATAGTGCTGATATTGGTCTGTCCGACACTGAGCCCTGCTCTAACTGGAACCACCTTGTATCCGTATCCATCCTAATCCATGTGACCAAGGCTTTAAGTTGGGCTGCCCAGTAGTAGCTTTTTAGATGCGGAAGGGCCAAACCGCCGTTTCCCTTGGGGGAGTTCAAAATTTTAAGTCTCACCCTAGGTCGTTTATTTTGCCAGATAAATTTGGATATAAGCTTGTCTATAAGTTTGAAGGCTGTGTTAGGCACTGTGACTGGAAGAGAGTGGAAAAGAAAAAGAAAGCGTGGCAACACATTCATCCTAATTGTTTCAATCCTGCCTATTAAAGATAGTGGTAGTATTTGCCATCTTTCTAAATCGTTTTTTAATTGAGTCAGAAGTTTACTATAATTTGATTTGTACAGTTCTGAGGAGTCATGAGTTAAGATCACTCCTAGATATCTGAATCCCTCTTTTGACCATCTAAATTTTGCTTCCGCATTGAGTTGGCTTGGCCAGTGTCCTGTAATCATCATTGCTTCGGATTTTGATTTGTTTACCTTGTATCCTGAAATGTCACCAAATTCACCTAGACAGTGCATTAGAGGAGGAATAGATAGTGAGGGATTTTTAATGTATAAGAGTATATCGTCTGCAAATAAGGACATTTTGTGTTCTAGTCCGCTTTGATCTTGTATTCCTTCTATCTGTATATTTGTTCTGATCCATTCAGCTAAGGGTTCAATGCTAAGAGCAAAAATAATTGGTGCCACAGGGCTGCCCTGTCGCACCCCCCTCCTTATGTGAAAAAAGTCTGAGCAATATCCATTTACACGGATTCTTGAAACTGGATCTTTATTTAAAGTATTAATCCAACTGATAAAAGTAGGACCAAATCCAAACTTGTCTAGTGTGTAATTCAAATATATCCAGTCCATTCTATCGAACGCCTTCTCTGCATCTAACGCAAGAAGCATTGAAGGCTGGATGGATTTCTTAGCAATAGATTGGATATTTAGAGCTCTTCTAATATTATTTGAGCCTTGTCGTCCTGCAATAAACCCAGTTTGGTCTGGATTAATTAATTTCCCAATATATGTTTGCATCCTCTTGGCTAATATGGAGCCGAGAATCTTAGCATCATTTCCAAGCAGGCTAATTGGTCGATAAGATGCACATTCTTTTTGGTCTTTCCCCTCTTTATGTATTACTGTTATTATGGCCTCACACCAGCTCTTTGGTGGATCATTTGCTTCCAAAGCATAGTTGAATACTGCGCACAGCTTAGGAGCAAGTTCTTTACTAAATGCTTTATATAGCTCTCCACTAAGGCCGTCAGGACCGGGACTTTTATTATTTTTTAATGATTTAATGATCTCTACTATTTCCTTCTCTGTGATCGGTGTAGTTAAAATTTCGGCCTCAGTCTTTGTTAGTTTTGGTAAATCTAATCTTTTAAAAATATTATCCATCTTTTCATTATTTTGTGGGGTGTCAGGTGTATAAAGCTTTTCATAAAAATCTCGAAATGCACCTGCAATTTGCTCTGGGTGTGAAATTTGTTTTCTTGTTGTTGGGTGCTTGATTACTGGCACTGCACGACTAGCCTGTGTTTTTCTAAGTTGGAAAGCTAGTAGACGGCTTGCACGATTACCCATTTCGTAGTATTTTTGGCCTGTAAAGCGCATCGCTCCTTCTGCTTTATATGTAAGCAATTTATCAAGAGCATTCCTTTGATCCTTAAGTTGCAGTAATACATTGTTGTCCCTAGTAGTTTTATGCAGTTGCTCTAGTCTTCTAATTTCATTTTCCAACTCTACTTGTTTTGCTAACCTTTGCTTCTTAAGTTGTACCCCCAGCTCAATGCATCGACCTCTTAACACTGCTTTGGCTCCATCCCACAACACAGAGGGGGATACTGCTCCATTGTCATTTAACTGAAAATACTCCTCAATTGTGTCTTTTAATTGTTTGTAAATTGTTGGATCATTCAGCATCGAGACATTCAGTCTCCAGTATCTAAAATGCCTGTCTCTATGCAGATTCAGCAACATCTTAACCGGTCCGTGATCGGATAGAGTTATAGGTTCTATTATGATATCAGAGACTCTATGAAGCTCTTTTTTAGACACACATATCATGTCTATCCTTGAATAGGTCCCATGTACATTTGATAAGAAGGTGTAGTCTTTTACATTTGGTTTTATAGTTCTCCAAGTTTCAACCAAACCTACAGTAGGTCCCATTCCGTTTTGTCGTCTTCATTCACGCTTCTCGGGAATCACGCAGCTGCGTGAAAAATAGTACATCTTATCGCCACAAGGTGGCAGGCTAAGTCCGCTTTAGCTCTGCCAGCGACTTAGACGCTCAGGTATAAGACTGCGTGCAAACCTGTCTAGCCCAGAGGTGCTTTGTTGGCCGAATGGATAGCATTAAATACAGGGACCTGGAGAACCCAGGTTCGATTCTTGTCTGAGGCACATCTTTTGGTTGCTTGTGGCAAAATTGTTTTTTCATTAAACAATTATTATATAACATCTTGTCTTTAATGTCTGAAAAAATCTAGGTGAAATTCACTAGTGTTATACGTTAAATATTGTGATATGTTTTGATAAACCGAACGTTACGTTACATCCTCCGCTCTGGCCCCGAGAGCAGCTGCTGTGACCCCCGCTCTGACAGCTCAGTGAACGCACTGCCGTCTGGGCTCCGAGCGCGGACCATAGACACGCGGACTCACGTCTCTCTCTCTCTGCTCGTGTCCCTCTCTCTCTGCTCACGTCTCTCTCTCTGCTCACGTCTCTCTCTCTGCTCGTGTCCCTCTCTCTCTGCTCACGTCTCTCTCTCTGCTCACGTCTCTCTCTCTGCTCATGTAACAGACCCAGGTCCTGGGCCTGTTTGAGCAGATTAATAAATGTTCCTGAAAAATACAGGATAAGGATGAGTCAGGCGGACACGGTGTTTCCTCTTGTCTCGCTTCAGCCATATTGGTGAAGGAGCGCCACTGACCTCATTACACCTGCTCACCATACACCACCTGCTGGCTTCAGGGTGTTACTACAACGTAAACGTCCTTGTTATGAAACAAGACTTATCTAAATACTAAATACAATTAAACATAATGTGACAACACATTACTGGGTGTCACACGCTCCCTGACAAATAAAAATGGCTCCTGACATTACAAAATACAAAAATCAAACACTTTACAACTCAAAATCTTAGTCACCATAACATGGGTGTGGCATAAGTCTGTGGGGCAAAAGTTGCGGGATATTAGGCACAAAACCAGCACCAAATGGAAAATAAGGTGTGGCTACCCATGGCTGATACGGCATGTACGGTGAGAGGGTGGAAACCATGGCTTGTGGTTGAAGGGTAGGTTCACCAAGTGACTGGTAGGTAAACACTTGCCTCGGTCTCCTTTCTCTATTTGACCTCCTTACTTCAGTCTGTAGGTCAACTGGTGTCTGTGGAAGTTCTGGAGGTATGAAAACATTACCTTCTTCACTTCCTTCTCCAGAGTGAGCTGGTGGGGCTGATACCACAGGGGCGGGGGTCACCTGTGGCACATGGCTGTCTCTTTCAGTCTGTAAGTGTCCTTCTGGCGCACTGGTTCCATCACTGTCTCTTACTGGCAACAGAAAGCGGTTACTCGTGTTCTCAGGGGCTTGGCTTGTCTGGGGCAAGTCAGGCTGGCTAAAGTCAGTACCCCTGCCTACTTGACCAGTCGGTCTAAGAGGAAACCTCAACCAATAACCCCCTGTACTCTCGTCAGAGTCTGAGTCGCTAGAGTTACTGTTATGCATGTCTTTTCTACTAGACTTTTTCTGTCTTGTCTGTCTTTTGGATGTGGGTTCGGGCCTAATAGGCGGGGTTTCTACTGGGAGATCATTAACCAGTAACAAGAGGTTACGATGGAGGACTCTAGTCTTACTCCCATCACTATTCTCATGGTAAACTGCATATACCGGGTTGTCACCTACTTGTTCTTTAACCAAATAAATGTTTTTCTCCCAGAAAGAACGTAATTTCCCCGGCCCCCCTCGTTCACTAAAGTTTCTAACGAGGACTCTATCTCCAGGCTCCAATACAACACCTTTTAACTTTTTGTCATAGTAGGACTTGCTTCTGGCACTAGACTGTTTACTTTTCTCACTGGCTATCTTGTACGCCTCTGTCATTTTTGTAGCCCACTTATCTGCATAGCTCTTGTGTGACACTGTCTGTTTGTCCCCAACTAAACCAAATAAACAGTCAACTGGGAGACGTGGGTGGTGTCCATAAAGCAAAAAGTAAGGGGAAAACCCTGTGGATTCATGCCGCGTACAATTGTAAGCGTGAACTACATGTTGTAAATGATCTTTCCAGTGTTCCTTCTGCTTCTCACCTAATGTCCTTAACATCTGCAGAAGTGTCCTATTAAACCGCTCAGCTGGATTACCTTGCGGATGATACGGTGATGTTCTCGAGTGTCCAGTCCCAGACTTCTCCCTCAGAGTCTTGAAGAGTTCATTTTCAAACTCGCGACCTTGGTCGTGGTGTAGTCGCGCCGGGTATCCAAAGCGTGGGATGAAGTCTCCAAAGATGCGTTCCGCTGCCGTCTTCCCAGCTTTGTTTTTGGTTGGATACGCCTGGGCATACCGAGTGAAGTGGTCTACGACGACAAGGATATACTCATATCCCCCTCTGCTGGGCTCTAGATGAAGATAGTCGATGCAGACCAGGTCCAACGGTGAATTTGATGTGATGGAGCCCATGGGAGCACGGACGGGCGCTGTTGGTTTCTTGCTGATAATACATGGGCATCTTCTTGTGACATAGTACTCAATTTCATTTTTCATGTATGGCCAATAGAATCTATCTCTTGCCAGAGCTAGTACTCTCTCTGTGCCAATATGTCCCATATTGTCGTGCAGATGTTTTAACACAATGTCTTTGTACTTGGCAGGGAGGACTAGTTGCTGTCTGTCACCACTCTGTCTGTACATAAGTCCGTTTTCAAAATGCAGCTTGTTCCACTCCTGCAAAACTTTTCTTGTTGTTTTACACACAGAGTTTCTAATTTCATGTGTTAAAACAGTCACATTTTCTTTCAATCGGATGATTTCACCCACAGTTTTGTCCTCTTTTTGTGCTTGAGCAAGTTCTTCTTGGCTAATGGCTGGGACAAGTGACTGCGGTTCTGAGTTCACATTGGCGAGGACAAGGGCAGCAACATACGCAACCTCACTGTCCTGAGCAGCTCTAGCGCCATTCCATGTGGCTTGAATCACGTGGGGTGATAGTTCCTCAGTACACTCATGTACATACTTGTCAATATTCAGAGGCAGACGGGACAACGTGTCAGCGTCCACATTTGTCTTTCCGGGTCTGTACTTTATCTCAAAACGAAAGTCGGACAGTTCCCCAACCCAGCGATGTCCCACAGCGTTTAGCTTGGCTGTGCTCATTACATAAGTTAATGGGTTATTGTCAGTATATATCGTGAAATAAGGGGCATAGTACAGGTAGTCTCTGAAACGCTCACACACTGCCCATTTGAGTGCAAGGAATTCCAATTTGCCACTGTGGAGACGATAGTTTCTTTCGGCTGGTGTGAGTGTCCTAGACCCATACCCGATGACTCTTAGCTTCCCGTTCTGGCGCTGATACAGAACAGCACCCAAGCCCTGTTCCGAGGCATCTGTGTGGAGACAGAAGGGTAAGTTAAAATCCGGATAGGCCAAGACTGGAGGACTGATGAGCATGTCGATTAATTGTTCTAATACTTGCTGATGCTCATTAGTCCACTCAACAGGGGCCTTGGATGACAACTGAGGACCTTTTGTCTTTGCTTGACAGGACTGGTGAGTTGACACGCCTGGTTTGAGTTTCAACAGTTCATATACAGGTTTTGCAATGCGCGAAAAGTCTTGTACATAGCTACGATAATAACTCAGAAAACCTAGTAGGCGCCTTACATCACCAACTGTCTGTGGTGTCTTTGTTTTTAGTGACTGAACAGCCTCTAAGTCCTTAGGGTCTATTCGCACACCCTCTGCTGATACAAGGCGACCTACATATCTCACTTCTCTGCGAAACAGTTCACATTTTTCAGGTCTCAACTTTACACCATGTCTTTGGAGTGCTCTCAAAACTTGTCTAACACCCTCGACATGTTCTTCAAATGTTGGTGCATAACACAAGATATCGTCCAAGTATGGAATACAACAGCTGTCTCTGAGCGAACATAACATTTCCTCCATACTTCTCTGAAAGGCGGCTGGTGCGTTTGAGAGGCCAAAAGGTATTCGTACCCACTCGTAAAGCCCCCAGGGAGTGACGAAGGCTGTGAGGTGACGTGAGCCTTCTGCCATGAATCCCTGGTGGTACGCCTTGCCCTGATCGAGGATACTGAACCAGGAGTGCCCCCCTAAAGTGTCTGTCAGATCTTGGATTCGTGGGAGAGGGTGCTTGTCCGGGTTTGTTTTCTGGTTCAGTAAACGGTAGTCTATGCAAAGGCGCAATGAGCCGTCCTTTTTGCGGACGCACACGACAGGAGCTGCATATGGAGATTTTGACTTTACAATCCACCCTTTAGCGAGGAGATCTTGTATGTATTCTTTCACTTCGGAAAACAAAGGCTTCGGCACAGACGAGTAAGCTCTTTGTACAGGGATGTCGTCTTTGAGGCATAGTGACATTTGTAAACTTGGGATGCAGCCGATGTCATTAGTGTCCTTAGCAAAAGCTCCTGACTCCTCAAATAACATCTTTTCTACAGTCTCTTGTTGGTCTTTCTCAAGTTGACTTAGATCTACAGGTGGTTGCCACAAAGTTAGTGAAGGTTTTATCTCAACTTTTGCAATAGTGGCTGTATATCCCTCAGCCTCAACATCATCTAGTAAATCTGTCTCAATCACTTTCTTTATTGGCTGAATACTACCTATAGCAGACTTTCTTGCTAAGATAATATCATGTTTTGTGTGATTTTCAAGTGGCACAGTTACAAAGGGTACTTTGCCGGGTTGGATCTCAAGGAGTCCTTCGCCTAGCCCTAACTCTTGTAACTGAACATAACTCTCTTCTGGCTCAAACAGGACTAATTTCTCACTGGGGTCAAGCTGAGGTGGGACTTTACACCTTACCCAGGTAGTACTGCCTGCAGGGATAACTGTCTCTTTGTACCCTAACCTTAAGCGACCCTGGGCAGCGTTCACTTTACGAGTTTGAATAAATTGCACCATACCCTGTGCATCGTCTTCTGGAATGGACAATGCTCCCCCAAGTAACTTAGCTAAATTACAAGCTGCCTGCTCTGGGCTACCTTGAATGAGTACCTCCACTACATTGAAACCTATTAGTGGCGTTTCTAACGGCTGCGAACTGACTAGGAAAGGTACATTTAGTGAGAGCCTTGGATCTTCATTACCTGGTAAGTTCACTGTTAAGATAACCCACCCATCAAAAGGTAAACGTTCCCCATTAACAGCATAGATTATAGGCGCTGACTCAAACTGCATTAACTCCATCAGTTCTGATATAGGGCGGACACTAACATCTGGAATGTACTTGTTTCTCCAAGCCCTATCTATCAGACTAACCTGGGCCCCAGTATCTACAAGAGCACTAACAGTTAAACCATTAAGGAGACACTTGGTAGTTGCTTTCTTCCCTATT
Organism: Knipowitschia caucasica; assembly: GCA_964034765.1. Lineage (NCBI taxonomy): Eukaryota > Metazoa > Chordata > Actinopteri > Gobiiformes > Gobiidae > Knipowitschia > Knipowitschia caucasica. The sequence goes on along the minus strand of OZ035827.1, from coordinate 43,577,716 downwards.
AGTTTTCACTATTGGTTCATTGTTACCTACTGTGGCTCGAGTGTGTTTGCTGTGTTTATTCAATGTTCGTTCTCTTGCTTTTGTGTGGTTCACTTGTGTCGTTGGTGCCGTTTCAGTCTCAAGGCGGGACCTGGATGTCATCCCGGTTACTGTTTGTCCCTCTGCAGCAACCGGCTCTCGTTTCCCTGCTGCTTTAGACGCTTTAAGCAGCCGATGGATCTGTGGCCTTCTTCGCCGCAGGAGAAGCAGTGGTTGCAGTTTTTGGAACCTGCCTGGACACACTTAGTACAACCATACAGTCTTTCAGCTTTTGTTGCAGATGGTCTGGATGCACTGCTGTCACGTTCTTTTTGTACAATATTTGCAAGTGAATCTACCATTTTTGTGAGCGCATCAATCTTTTCTGCCAGATCTTTTACAGTGTCAGTTTTTGGTTTTTGATCTTTCGCCTCTTTCCTTGTCTGCTCAACTTTTACTTCATCCACATGTGTTACATGAGCATTTGCATGTTTTGTCCTTTGTGTGGGACCCAACCTACGATGACGCTCACTCTCTTCACTTGTCACTTTCATTACGTGTTTCAAGATTGTCTCATCAGTGACAGTCTGATCTGCGAGTAGGGGCTTAAGTTCTCTTCTGATGTTGTTATCCTTGTGCCCTATGCCTTGATAAACTGTATGTAAAAGGACACCTTGAATCGTTTCTGGTGTGTATTTAATCTCTGAATCAGACTTTTTAGACTCAAAAAGGATTCTTTGCTTTAGGCCAATCACACGATACAGGAATTTTTGTGTTGTTTCATTGTCTCTCTGTTTAGCGCAGATCAACTCCTGGAACAACTCTGTACTATTCCTCTCTCCAAGATGTGACTGCAGAAGTCCCTTTAGCTCAGCTAATGTCAAATCATCTTTATTAACTAACATGTCCTTGAAATCTCCAGGTTTTATGATCTTCAGCACGCCCCTCACAATCTCTGACTCTGTGAAGTGTTCTTTTGTGCCTTCTTCCATCTGTCTGCAAACACTGTTGTAGCTAATGTCTGATGTGTGATCCCCGATTTGTCCTCCCTGAACCTTAAACTCACGTCTTGGCAGGTACGGTAGGTCTCGGAGGGAAACTATAGGGTTAACAACCGGAGGTCTGGCCTGTGGGGCATTCTTATCTTGAGCAGGTTGAACAGTGGGATTTATTACTAGCCCCTGTAATGTTTTGCTTACTTTTTCATAGTCTGCAATGATTTTGAGAACATCATCATGTGAAAATACTGGACTAGTACTACTATTGTCCATGTTTGGTTGCATCGTGTCTTGTTCACTGCTTTCAGAGGGTGGTGAGGTAAGAACTTGTGATGACGCTTCCCCAGTTATCTCAACTGCATTCTCACTGGGCGTTCGTAGCAACTCTTCTACAATGTCCTTCAAAGCTAATAAATCTCCCATCCCACGGTCCTCGGCTTCTAACAAAGTCTTACTGTACATGAAGGAACTAATATACTTGAAGCATCCCTCTGCATCTCCACTTGACAGCTCTGAAGAATCCCTGCCTGGTCCAGTACCCACGTTTGAAGCAATTTGGAAAAGTTGATCATGCGACAATGCGAACAGGCCTTTCCTGATGTCCCACACCAGGCTCTTCCTTTCGTTGTCTGCCATAATGTTCTCTCCGTAGCTCTGTGATAGGTCACTTTCAGTAGGGTCTTCTCCTTGCTC